>JADWOT020000004.1:6969823-7392814 GCA_036345935.2 Taenia hydatigena | reverse complement strand
GGCTAAGAACATTGACCCACATTGATGGATCTATTTAACGGCGGCCTCAAATGACTGGCTTGCACGGAATATGGATCACTAGGGGTAGGCATAAGCTCCAGTTCAATTGACAACACACGCACACAGTGCTTGTCATCACCACTGCAAACACATCCTCATGCCCACCTGAGACAATAGAGGTGGCGATTACAAGGTAGAACCATGACATCGGGTATTTGATAACAATCATCCAAAACGACTAGTGACAGGTCCATTAACCAATCTGAAACCTCGATAGCTTTAGCTTTGCCTAGCTATCCAAGACTCTAGCCTTACCAGTACGATGCTACTCAATAATGGGTGGACAATATTCCGGATTTTGTCTTCTCTCTTTGCAGTGTGTGAGCTTATCCTCTGGAATTGGATCACTGATGGCTAATAGCGGTGTGTTGCTGAGACCCAAGTCCTGCTATTTATCCTCCTTCACCTATCAAGTAATTATCGATATTGCAGTAAAACGGTAGAAAATTTAAACAGAAGGAAGAAAGATAGGAGGAGGAGGAGGAGCGTGTGTAGATGATCACAAAAACAAACTTCTGTGAGCCGAGAGAGAAGGATCACTCCTAACACCAACGCGAACAACACGAAAAAAGCAAATCATCAGGCATAGCCTCCTCCTCCTCCTCCTCCTTTACGTCCTCGTTCTCCCAACTATGCGGTGTGGGTGGAGACGTAGTAGTAGGAAGCGTAGCGACTGCTTAGTGACCAGCGCGACGCTTTTTTCATCCCTTCTACAGCAGTGGTGATGTGGTAATAATTGTGGCAGCAGTAGTCTCCCTTTCACCCTCTACTCCTCTCACAGTGGTAGCGGTAGCAATTGCGAATGTCATTTCTGTTATTGTTGCTAATGCTGTTAGTGTTTCCCATACCTTGTATCTACAGCCTATCCGGCAGATATCTCGCACCCACCTACCTACCTACCTGCCTACCTCCCTCCCTCCCTCTTTCCCTACCTCTCTCTCTCTCTCTCTCTCTCTCTCTCTCTCTCTCTCTCAACAGTGAACTAGCTTCGAATGTTTCCGCGGTGAGTGTAGTTAGTGTCAATCGCTTCCTTCTGCTGCTAGCAGCCCCTTGGCAGTAGGAACGCGAGCGTCAGGAGTGTTTTGTTTTTATCAGAAAACGACAGTGGAGTAATAATAGGTCGGAATAAGAAGAAGAAGAGCAAATTAAACACAGCAACAGCAGTAGCAGCTGTGCGGCTTCTAAGATTGAGACAAACAGTAGCTACCAAGAGAGGGGCAGACTTGGAGCATTGTGAAATTGCCTCTGCACGAACGGATTTGAGATGTTAGCCACAGAGCTAACACAGAAAAGTAGGTGTCTTAGTTAGCACCCAAGCTTCTGCTCCACATTATTGTCTCCTTTATCTTTTTCTTAGCAGACACCGTTCCCTACCCACTACCTACTCCGACAGCTTTCGGTGCAAAGCGGCAGCTTGTGAACGCTCCCACACATTCTTTTCGTTAGTTGTGTTTTCATGATAGAAGAGATAAAAGAATTTGTTCCACTTGTTCTTTAATTTGGCACGGGAACACACACACACACCGAGAGTGTGTCAATTCATGCACAACGACGCATGGATGGTGGGAGGAAAAGGAATGGGAATAATGGAAGAGGCAGGCCACGTGAATTCTGAAGTAAACGCAAAGCAAAGTGAACGCCGTTTCAGTAGTATTGACATCCTACCTCAAGATTCAAACGTCGAAATTGGCAGGGTGACGCGTGGAATGATGCGCTTTTCACTGCATTCACCCTCCTCCACCTCCACCTCCCATCCTCTTCTCTTCCTCCTTCTTCTCCTTAACATACAGCCGAACACTCTACACAAGGCAGAGCTGAATTCAACACTTCCCCTTCCACTCAACCTCTACACCATTTGTTTGCGCATACCCCACCATTTACCCATAGTCATGAGGCCGCGTCACTAAGTAATCCAGCAAGCACCACCCCAGTCGCTGTGAATCCCTGCTGCCAGGAGTAACACCTACACAAAACACGCTTCACCTGCTAAGCAGCAATCCTCATCACCACACCCAACAGTAGTGCCTGTTTCGCCTATACAATTACGCTAACTGCATTCACTTCTAATCAACTGACCTCCCCTCTTCCTCCTCCTCCTCCTTTTCAAATACCATTCAACGCAACTGTCCCTCACCACCTTTATTGCTTCAAATACATCGGATATTCTGGATAGCCATGACTTGGTGATATGAAACACATGCCACGCGTGTAGGTGCAACGTAACAAGAAGAGTGGTCACAGTGCAACGCGTTACAAACGCATCTTCAGCAGCTTCAACCAACTTGTAAAAATGCAAACGCATTGGTTAACACCATATTCCTCGAGGAGAACAAATCAATTAACCCATCCTGTGCATGCAAGTACCGCAATAAAATCATGGATAGACACACAAAATAACCAGCATCTATGCTCCTACCTTACCTTTCACTTTGGGGGCTCTTCCGCTTCTACTGCACTAGCGCCAAATCGGTGGTCCTTCTCAACCATTCATCCATACTTCCATTCATCCACTGTGGACATGCCACAAACTAACGTAATCCACTCTTAACACTGTCCTGAGTCGCGAATAGCAAGGCATTCATTTCCCAACAATTGTTGGCCCATAATCATTAGTAAAACGACCCATTTGAATGAGAAGAGAAGCAAAACAACGCAACACTCAGCCGAATGCACAAGCCAGTCATTCATTTACGACCTTAACCGACCTTAGTGGCATAGATATTCGAACTATAAAAAGGCATTGGACACCATCAAACTCACCACAAAGTCAGCTGAGTTATTCGAAAAAGCTTTTTGATACACCTCGAAACGTCAACAATGTTACAAGATACATATCCAAAGACAATTAAAATTTTCCATGAAGACAACACATTAAAATTAGGTGTTGTTATTTGAACTACTTTTGCTTTGCGCTGTTGCACCTTATACTATAGTGTCTATGCTTTGGTCGTCTGCTAAGATTCATTGCCATATCTCTCACTTGTGCGCAATTCGTAAACTCTTTCATTTGTGTATTTCTGCTTTAAATTTTGTGTTTGTTACAAAACTGCTCTAGTTTGTGTTAGTTGTTGCATCATATAAAACACATATATATTAAAAGTCTGATTGTTTTACCGAACGAACTTTGACCTGATTGGTCATGTTTGTACGTGGCTCGCGTAAGAGCTGCCTGTTTCGGCGACCGTTGTTTCGGATTAGTGAGCCTTTATTCGCCGTCAGAAGTTGGAAATCTTGTAAGCGTTTGGTGCATTTTGGTTAGTTTTGGTGGTTTTGTTATTAGCAGGCATTTTAAGTGTCGACTTTCTTCTTTTACACAGGTACTTGCTGGAGTAAACGCAAAGGCCTCTTAATGTGACTGTTGAGACGTTTACTAAGGTGCAATTTAGCTACATGACACTATAAGTGATAAATTAGGACCGTTTTAGCAGTGTGTGAGGTTGTGTTTATTGTATTAATGACGTTGGAGTTTGATTGGTGGGGTGCAATTTGGTTGAGAGGAGTTATAATCTTACCGAGTGCTTGGCAATTACTTGCTTGGTGCTTTTGTGCGATAGAGCACCCATTACATGCATACGCTTGTACTTATATTTGTTCTTTCTTTATCACTCTATATGTTAGGCTAGTCGTTTCAAAAATAGCTGCAGTCGCTGTCAAGACTTTGTTTTCCATTTGCATTGCCTAATCGCGTTGATTTTTCACTACACAATCCTTCTTGCGAATATGTAGGATCGTTTTTGCTGTTTCCAAGTGGTTATTTATTAAATCAAGAATGAGTTTTGATTCATGCGGTGGGATTTGATGAAGAGACTTGTGAGGGGTTTTAACGTTGTTCATTATTTCCTTGCTAGTATTCATCTTGTTTATAAATCTTATCCTCCACTTTCCTTTTCCGCTTTCATGCTAGAATAGACGTTGAAGAAGAGGAAGAGGAAGAAAGAGAAGAAGGAGATGGAGATGAAGCTGTAGCAATGAGCGTGAACCTCGCCTTCGCTATGACTTCGCGCATTCCCTAGGTAGGATTGGATTGAGTTGTTGGTGCCTTTTATGGGTGCAGTAACAGAATGGATGTGCGTTGTTCTTATGTTGGGTGGAAAGGTGATTTTCCTGTTTACCTGTGTGGTGAAGGGTGCGCTATTGTCATCAGTGTGATATGCGTGGTGTTGGAGCAGCGCATAGAGATGGCGGAGAACTGGGGGCGGGACGAGGGTAATTTGTTGTGTTGATGTGATTCTTGCTGCGAAAGGTGTTGTGTAGAGGGCCTCGGTGATGGTTCAATCGTAGGTTTTTTCGGCTTTGACGGCACGAGTTGGTGTCTGAGTGAGTGAGTAGGAGGGTGAGTGAGTGAGGTAGACGCAGCAGCAGGAGTGGGGCTAGTGGGAAGCTTTGGCATCACTACGCAGACTGTACTTTGTAGCAGTCTTAAGTATTTGCTTGCTAAGTCGTTTCTTTTCTATCAGCAGTTATGTTCGTTGGTGTTAGCTTTGCAGCGCATTGGACTGTCACACGTCCATCTCTGCATTGCTTGGTTTGTTTTTCCCTTTTAGATGCTACAAACTTACTGTGGTGATGGTGAAGTAGCATTTGATGATTGTGTGGAGTGATGGTGGGCACTGCGAGATGTTGGAGTGATTCGCGGCGTTGGCGTTGGCGGTGGCGGCGTCTCGGTCTGGGTTGTGCGATGTAGGTGTCGGCAGGCATGGACGACAGGGACTACTACTGCTATTATGTGAGCATCTCTTTGTTTTCGAGGGGCATGGGTGGTTGAGTGGGTGGATGGGGAGGGTGGGGTGGCGGAGAGGGAGGGGAGAGACTAGGGGAGGCGTGTCGTGTTTATGTGTGCAAGAGTGAAGGTGACGCTCTCTTACGACGGTGACGGTGACAACGACGACGACGAATAGAAGCGCTATGGGTGAGAGGTCACAGGTGGCAAGTGCAGCATATTTTGCTTTTGAAGGTAGGGCGATGTTGTTGGTGTGGGAGGGTGGCAGTTAATTTGTTGCTGACTGTATAGGTGATGAGTGGTGACGCTGGTCTCGCTACTACTGCGACGTGGCCTTGAGAATGCGAATGGGTTGAAAAGGCACAAGTAGGTAGCTGTGGAGAGGAGGAGGAGGGGGAGGGGAGGGGAGGAAGTGGGAGGGGCAAGGCGGGGGCGGATTGGGGTTGCAATACGGCTGTGGTGCACTGCTTGGATGGATTGGAGGTGGTGGCTTGTGTTGGCATGAGGGTAGGGTGTGGCTCTGCTGGTCTGTGCTTTGCGCTATGAGAGGGGTGGGGTGGGGAAGCATCTCCGTCTTACTACTCTTTTTCAATGTTGCAGGTGCAACGGTTCGGAATGCTTGGAAGGCGAAGGGTTGTGATACTGCACGGCACAGACGGTTGGTGGACGCAGCTACATCGATTGAAGCGGCGACTCAATCGTTCTATTCTCTGCCTCCTCCACAGAGCTTTGTTTCTGCCTGTGTTGGTGCGTATGCCTGGACATGACCGACGGGGACATTCATTCGTTTATTCATTCATTCATTCATTCATTCATTCATTCATTCATTCATTCTTGTATCCAACGATTGCTGTCGCAACAACAGCAATTTCATCAGTCCTTTTTGGCTGCCCAACTGGGTAAGGGGCCAATGTTGATTTTTTATATCAGAAACGATTTGGATTTGCGGTCGAACTAACCGGTAAGAAGGTTTAGACGCATTGAAATGTGTGGATTTTATTCTTGCCAGTTGTAATCACGGAGAGAAGGATTCTGGTTCCTCGCTAATGCGAAAGCCTAACTTGGCGTTAGAAAAAGGCGGATGGGTGAGCGCATTTGGTAGACTGTGGCCTTCACTTCAAAAGTCGTTGGATGAGGAAGTGTGGCGATTATGTGTTGTTCGGAGCGATGGAATCAGTCCTTCTACTCACGTGGTGCATTTTTTTGTCACTGTATAGCACGATAGGTGGTAAATGGGGACTGTTTTGTTAGTTTGTGGGGTTGTTTGTGCCTTGAACGACGTTTGGGGTGTGCTTAATGGGGGTGGAGTGGGGTTGCGGTATACTGCTTGGGTAGACTGGCGGTGGTCCTTGGTGTTAGTGTTGATTTGTGCTTTGCTGTTAGGAAGAGGAGGCATTTCCATCTTAAAACTCTTTGTCAATATTCTAGGTGCCTGAAGGACGGGGATTTGGAGAGTCGTCGACGGCGCTAGTTCAACCTTTCTATGCTTCGCCTCCTCCACAGAGCCCCGCTTCTGCGACTGCAGCTGCTGCTACTGCCACGTATGCGTGGACATCACCGACCGACGATGCGATGGGATTTGCGTGGCTTAACAGCAAGTGCTATGCAGAATAACATCGGCCTGAGTGTTGAACTTGCTCTTAAATAACAATCTTCCTTTTGAGTGCTTTACTGAATTTTAGTTGAAGATTGTTGAGACTTCTCTGAGCAGTTTTGGAAGGTTGTGGTGGACTGTTTTTTGTGGTTGCACATTCAATGGCGTGGGACCGGACCAAAGCTTGACGAGAGGACGACGCGAACGCCGATAGATTGGCAACCACTAGGGCAGCAAACCCTCACTGAGTGAGGTGGCGGAGAATGAGGCAGTTGTTGCAGAAGAGTTCGGTCACTTGATTAGTTTGAAGGGATCATGTCAGTTGAAATTTCCATCGAAAGTGATATTGGTTGGTGGGTTGTTAACAAGTATTCAGTGAATTAGTTGGGGATGCAAGGAGTTGCGCCACTTGTGACCCTGTTAGGAGAAGTCAGTTCCTGTGCCATCACCTAATTGCTCGTCCTCCTTCATCATTTGCTTGGATGCATGGAAGTCAAGTCGGCATAGACAGACCACAGTGGGCTTCTTTTCATCCCATCAACCATCGCTCCTTCCTCGTCATTCATCAAGAATGACTTGAAAGATGTGCTTCAGTTTGCCATCGGGTGGACTTGATGTGGAGGGAGAGAGCTGCCTGGAAACGACGTGTCTTGTTATAATGTGAAGGAGATGGCGTCACACAACTCAACGACCATAAGACAGAGTCGGGATGTGGTATTGAATGCTTCGAAGTGGTCGGTGAAGAGTGAGCTCAAACCGACAGTAAGGTGGATTCTGTGGCATCGCAGCCATCCTGCCGCCTACTAAGTGATAAGTGAGATAAGGCCTTCGTCTAATGAATAAAAGAGATGTATTTGAACAAACAAGAAGAAGAACAAAAATAAGAAAGGTGGTATGTGGGTTGCCAAAGAAGCCAAGAAGCTGTCTGACACAAAGCACCTCAGACGACGAATGTTCATGTGGAAGCAGAGGAAGTGGGACAGAATGGGCAGGGTGGGCAGTGTGGGCGGAGGGGGAACTCGCAAGCAGTCGCATCTGATGTGAAGGTTGGTAGATTGCAACGGATACTGCAAGTCATCGCTGACGGTGGCGAAATGGAAGGAGCCGGCGCATCAGCAGCAGACGTCCACGGCACGACCGAAGGTCCGGATGAATGCGAATGAGAGGAAGCGGAGGGGTGAGATGTGAATACGAAAGAAGGAAGGGCGACGGTGGAAGACAAGCAGCTACTCGAGGAAGAAGAGGAAGGGAGAAAGGAGGGAAGGCGGGGAGGGAGGGAGAGAAACAGGGAGAGGGAAGGGAGGCAGGGAGGGAGGGAGGTAGAGAGAGAGGGGAGGCATCGGAACGGAGGAGAAGAAGTGAAGAACGAGGAGATATCACGCATGGCGGTGAACAACGGCATCGGTGATGGCAGCAGGGGCACAATTGTCGACTCTGACGGTGGACATGGGCGAGACATTGTTGGCGCCGGAACATCTCAACCGAACACTGAATGAAAAAGGGGAGAAAAAAAATAAGAAGGTTAGAGAGGGGACAGACGGACGGACGAACGAACGGAAGTCCTTCGCTCTTGGCATGGGTGGAGGTCATCATCGACATCTACCTCCTCCTGCTGCTGCTGCTGCTGCTGCTGCTACTGCTGCTGAGCCAACCGTGACAACTACAGTGTCCCTAACAACCACAACAACGACAACAACAACGCCCTTCTCCTCCTCCTCCTCCTGCTGCTGCTGCTGCTGCTCATAGTGCAGATGCTGCTGCATTAACAGGAAGGACAATGCTCTCACCAACTTGACTTGGTGTGAATTGGTGGTAGGCAAGAAGCACACTTTGCTCCATCATCAATGCATCATGGAGTCTGTAAACCGGTGTCGGTGTCGGTGTCGGTGTGGGTGTTGGTGAGGTGGTCCCTTGTGTTGTTGGTGCCACGCGAGTCCACCGATTGCGTTGGTGAAGAGCCGACGCCACCTGCCGCTGCGCGTCTTCTTTGCTTTGCCGTGTACGTGGTGACCGCTCTCCATGATGACATTGTGCGTCCTCTCCTTCTTCACCTCCTTCTCCATTCTCCCGTCCTCCTCCTGCTCCTCATGCTCGTGCCCCTCCTCCTCCTCCTTCTCCTCGCGCTGCCCATTCCGCACCTGCGCCTGCGCTTTCTGTGTGGTGACTACACTGCCTTCACGCTGGATTGTGGTGTAGGTTGGCGGCTAATGATGATAATTATTGCTGGCACGACTGGAACGATGGGCTGCTTTGTGGCGTAGGTGAGGTGTAGGTGGGTTGAATGTGCTTGTGGAAGTGATAGCAACCACCCACAACGATGAGGCTGTACTGTCGCCTCACAATGCCAGTGAGCTGGAAATGCGAGTGGAATAAAAGTGTTACTCAAATGACTTTAGTAGTGGGTTTCTGTTGCTGCGTGTGATGGGAAGACGGGTGTGAGTGTTGAAGGCATTTATGCAGCATATCCAGTATGTGCATTTTCGATGGTGGTGGTAATGAAAGAACCAACACATGTTACACCGGTGGGACAGCAGGCTTGCATTTCAGAGAATAGGAGGAAAGAGAAAGGAGGGACGGAAGGAAGGAAGGAAGGGAGAAAGAAGTGGTTAGATGTGTCACACATGCGAGACGGTGGTTGGTAGCCGTAAGATAGAATGATAAATTGGTGAAAATAGTTCTCGTTGGACTTGAGGTGGTGCATTTGAAGAAGTAGCTTCTACTTTGAGTCATTTCCTTATTGGTAGAGCTGTCCTTTTGATGAGCCTCCATATCCGCCATAAGGTGTTGCACCCAGTCGCCACAATCGTGCCAATACGTGAGGCCTCTCATTGTCAGCACTGTGGTTCCCTTCATAAGGGACACTATTATTCGCCCTGTGGGGAGTAACATACTCCCGATAAGTTAATTAAAGTCTTTTCAACTTAAATCATTGAACGAAATGATTTGCAGTGGGTAGGGGGCACAATTGTACTATTGCCGCTAATGCTGCTGCTGCTCTTCCTAGTAGTAATACGAATACTACCGTTATGATTATTATTGCTGCTACTATTGGTACTACCAAACTATTGCTGCTGTTGCAACCAGTAGAGGCGCCTTCCTTCCTTCCTTCCCTACTCCCTTCCTTCCCTCCGACTATGCAGGGTATGTTGATTGATTGGCAGTGGGGTGGAGACACCACGCATCCATGGAATACTGTCGAGGTTATCAAAAACCTGTCAAGCAATGGAGACGTTAGTGCTGCATGTGTACGTGTGCACTGCAATGCTTGCTGGCAATTGTAAACACTCCGATTCCCTTCTCACCTGGACGGTTCAATTTCCAGTCGCTATCATGCAAGCAGTTTTGATGGACAAAGGAGAGACACAATAATGTCATCTTATAGCTCAGCATGTGGAAGATTCAAGTTAGTTCACATAAATTACTCGGTCAAATTCATCACCCTCTTTTGCTTATCTTTCTTGGCCTCCATTTATCGCTCACCTCTTCTTCACCTCATTCTATCCATTCGACGCACTATCACGTATACCTCAATGCAGTCGGTCTCCCTACAACTCACTCATCGCGCACACTCAACGAGGTCAAATGAAACAGAAACACACAGACACACACACGTGTAAGGTGTGGTCACGCGGTCCTCCTCCTTACCACCCACTTACCCACTTCCACAGGGATGATCTCGCAGGCCAGCCCACGCTCACGTCTCATGTTTTAAGGCCAACATCCACAGCATTACCAAACTCGTATAAATCTACACGTTGTGATTTTGTGTACATGAACTGCGTCTCCCTCACAACATCTGCGTATGCCTCAGTGCATTCTGCTATTCTTCTGCATTCTCTAACGCACTCATTCATCCATCCACCCACCTACACTTACCAGTCACTTCGTCCCGTCACAGGGCCACCATCACTGTCTTTTCACATCGCCTTTCCTCTTCGCATTCCATAACACATAACCACGTCAGCCGCTGAGACTACAGTCCCTGCTCAATCACACGCCGCCCTCTTCCACTCCCAACACTTCACCCTCCTGCTCTCCCACAAAACAATCTGCATCGCAAACCAACCTGCACTGCCACACTCTGCCATGCAGTAGGAAAGTACACTCCATCATTACATCCTCTCTCCACTCGTTTCACGAGACTCTTTCTTTATTCCTCCATTCAACTATCCGAAACCCGTGTCCCCTTCCCAAACGGAGACCGCTTTTATTGTTAGCAAGTCGATTGATATGAGGACGGCCAAGGGAGGACGACAATTTGGAGGTTTTGTGTGTTTGTAGTAGAACAGTTAGCAAAAGTGAGGGAAGAAGAAGGAGGAGAAGAGGAAGGGGAAGGAGTACGGGAAAATTCCACCTTCCTCACCATGTATGACGCGTTCCTACTGTCAAGGAGCTGCTAGCAGCAGAAGGAAGCGATTGACACTAACTACACTCACCGCGGAAACATTCGAAGCTAGTTCAATGTTGAGAGGGAGAGGAGGAAGGGAGGGAGTGAGGGAGGGAGGGAGGTAGGTGAGAGATATGTGCCGGATAGGCCGCAGACACAAGGTATGCGAAACACTAACAGCATTAGCAACAGTAACAGAAATAACATTCGTTATTGTTACTGCTACCACTATGAGAGGAGCAGAGGGTGAAAGGGAGATGGGCAAAGAAAGAGAGCAGGGAGCACGCCGAGACTACTGCTGCCACAAGTATTACCACATCAACACTGCAGTAGAAGGGATGAAAAAGCGTCGCGGTGGTCACTAAGCAGTCGCCACGCTTCCTACTACTACGTCTCCAACCACACCGCATAGTCAGGAACGCGAGGAGGTGGATGAGGGTGAGGAGGAGGAGGAGAAGCGTGTGTAGATGATCACAAAACCAAACCTCTGTGAGCCAAGAGGGAGAGAGAGAGAGAGAAAGAGAGAGATGTGAATCACCCCTAATACCAACACCAACATCAATTACACAAAAACTTCAACTCATCTGGTGACGCAAAAACACAAAGCAGTGCAAGGATCAAGACCACATTCTTATGTGCTTTCACGAACTTACCTCTGATGCGGTAACAACTTTCACTACTTCCAGCATTGTCGACAACGGAGGGAGCTGCGTGTGCTCTTCGTTTCTCACGTAAAGGCATACTTTAGGTATTGCAAGACTGAGAGCAGATAAATTTGCTGGCAATATTATTTGCAATGACGTTTTCTGCAAGGTAAGATCCACTACTTCCACCTCCAATTATAGAATTTTGAACCACGTTAATTACTTAAGCCTCGTCTGGTAAACTACTTCTCGCATTATCATGAGCGGTAGCTTATTCAAACTATTGCAGCCTATTATTATGTGCTTTCCATTACCTCAGTCGCGTTGACAAATGACTCCTGTTTTCCTTGCTGACTTTACCCTCATCAACGTAGAACAACACATTGAGACGTGTCTTATTGGCAAAGTAGTGGCTTCGATGTACCATGTGAGGAAAAGCTGGTGTAGCATCCACCTGTACAGTTGTGTGTGGTAGCATTCGAGATGAACAAAGTTGGTCTGAGGAGGCAAAAGTGTCGGATTGGAGGGCAGGCCGAGTGCGTCAGAGATCAGACAGCATAACTGATGAGAAGTAGTCCATCCCCAAGCCGACGACCCAGTGTGATTTTACAAGCACTCTCTAGCTTCTACTCTTCTCGTAAGTGAAACCGTGTGCTAGTTCACAAATATTTTCACTGAGACCAGTTGAACTTGAAATGCCGAACCTTAAAAGAGGGCCAGTCTAGGCCTTGCGATTGATTGTCTGGCAACTTATTGCCAATGAGGTGACTGACAACCAACTCAAATTAGAAGAGTGGGCCAAAGCATGGCTTGAAGAAACCAGGGTTACGGGCACTCATTTGACACGAGCATGAGAGTCTGTCACCGAAATAGCTGAAATCCCCAGACTTGAACGCCTTCTTTGGCTAGACTAGAGGCGTATACCGCGTATACTTCCTTCGGTTCCACCATGCAGCTTGAGTTAAATGCCGAACGAAGGAGCTAGAGCAAAATGTGCCCAGTTGACTTCCTCCTTTTAATTAACATCGTGACGCAAAGGAATCATTCAAATCATCTGTAGGCTTCGTGACCCATGTCACTCTTTGCTGGCGCGTGTTTAGAGAACTCGCAGGTTGTACAATTAGTAGAGCTGAGCCCTTCCTCTCTAATAGTAGGTTTTCGGCCTACAGGTTTTTGCATTTTACCTTTTCTTTCCCGAAATTGTGCACGGCACGATGGTATAAGCACAAAGCCGCCGTTTGAAATAATTCAAGTAGAGTTAGCAAAGCAAGATGCGTAGTGATTAAGTTTGTCTGACCAACAAATTGTTGTTTTATTTAACAAGTGATTCATTCTGCGGTAATTGCAAGAGATGGATGATTTGCATTGCAAGCAGTGGGGTGAACCCACTATGTCGGTGCTCCACTTGGTAGGAGAGATCAAGTCTGTCCCTCTACTAACGACCGGTGCGAACAGACATCCAGTCGTTTCAGGTCTCGATGCCGACAATCAAGGTGGCATAGAAGGTAGACTACGCCTGTGTGGGCGAAGCAGTGTGCAGTGAGCTGCGATATGATACTGGCGAGAATCTGCCCATATATGGGACTTGGAGCACACTACCATCATATGAGGCTCAGCCATGGCAAAACATTTGCAGCCGACGATCCTACCCTACCAGTCTCTACCGCATAGCAGCCTTTGCACTCATCCACTGCGTATGACTCCTGCCTGATCATTAACTCGTTTCATGGGCATCCAGCTTGTCATAAAATTGCATTAGGAATGGGCAATTTTACGATTGTGGTGGATACAGGTAGCCCAGACTGCATAATAGGAAGCCGACTTGATAAGGTGATTGGAGATTTACGTGATGGGTACAAAGCAAACAAATGTAGTGGATGCATGCAAAAATGGGCGATTTAACACCAAAGAAGACATGAAGAATTTTTAGGATGGTCCCAGTACACTTGCAACATTTGGCTTGTCAGAGCCCATGATATGTCGTGTAGACCTTGATGCTTGAATTGAACGGAGTCTCCGTACAACTGTTTCACAACCGTGGAGGTTCCAATGTTGTTTATGAAAACGCTCGAGGCGACGCAAACCGGAAACGACCCTATGGCTTACGAAACAAACTGATGAAAATGCCCTTCCGTGCGGTATCAGGCAGAGGATGGTTCATTCAACTTCAACGACTGCATCAACTTTGTCGCACACTCTCTCTCATTCTGATTGGTGGTGCCTTCGATGAACGCAGCGATAAGGCTAACATGGGTGTATCAGTCCGTGTCAAGATGAGTCACATCCACCCATTCATGTGGATAGGCAGGGGCAGCATAAAGGCTTTCGCGGAGGACATCTTCCTTCAAACAGCAAAACAGTTTTGCCTTTCTATCTCGATTTCGCAAAAGTTTCACCTATTTACCCCATTTACAAACGCTTCACAATGCGTCAAAACTGCTTGCCGTGTAAACCATTCAAGTAACCAGGATGACATTTACCTCGCCCTAAGTTATACCATCTGTCATTTGAATACCAGAACATTCAGGATACTGCACTACGAATTGTCGTGATTAGGACTTTCCCCCTGTCCTCCGCCAACAGTCAGCACTTCATGCTCCAACACGCCACAGCCTTGAGCCAAAATAGTTCTTGAGTTGGTTGCACAAACATCTAAATGCCATGATGAGACCACCCACGTCATTGCGCCAATCGTGTACCACATTCAGGTGTGCCTCCATCAGCAAGCTCAAGTGACTCAAGAATGACTTATTGACTGACAAATCTATTGCTATGTTCCTTACCGTGTCGCATGAGCTACCTTGCTCACCCTTTAAAATGAAGTTATTCATCCCACCTTGGTCACTGCTTTGGTCTCATCATTCGTTTTGTGTTGGAGGGAGGATGAATACTACAGCGACACGAAGAGTGAACGACGCAAATATGGTCAATATGGAGCCGAAATGTAGAAGTAAGGCATGGGATTGAAGGAGACACGATATATCACTGTCACCTCCCTCCGGCCACGCCACCAAGAAAGTATCAGAACTCATGGAGACAGAGGAGGAGGTTCTATGAAACAAGTAGACCAATCAGCGACACAAGCGTACACGAGATTTGGATGCGAATCATTCTAAAAGTAGCCAATGAAGTGGAAACGGTAGGTCTATCAATGCAGATTATTCGCATCCATAAGGGGGAACGTGTTGGCTGGCTTCAACTTGGGATCAGCGGCTGTAATATGAGTAGCGAGACCACGACAGTGACTTCTACTGCTTCATGAGCTGATGATCGAAGTTTGTTTCTCACTCCTGTATTTGGCGATACCTTTGTTGACGTCTTGACGGTGCCGACAAATTCAAAGTAGAAAAACCTGATAAAATACTCGACGAAGAGAAGTTAGCTCCAAGAATTGCTCTGTATCTCTTGGGTAAATGTTTACATTGATGATGCTGCAAGAAATTAAGATTTGACGATTTGACGCTACTTCAGATCCCCATAATCCGTCCTCTGGGGAAAGTTTTAGCCTTCTTGCCATATCTGCCCATCTGCCTTGCTCAATAAGGTCAACTCTCTGGTTAGGATTTAATGCGAGAAGGTGTGGAATCTCTTTTATGTCAAGGCCGCGGCAGCACACAACATCACTTGGTTTTCCTCAATCCACCTACCAGACGGAGCGGCTGCATTACTATGTGTATTCGCTTCCCTGTGTTGCGCTCTAGAATCGTACTGCCTTAATTCCTCGCGATGGTATGCCGTTAAACTTTCCTTGCTCTCCACTGTTTCGATTAGGTGCGTGTCAAATGATCCGTTAACTTGTGAATGAAACGCTTAGAATTTGTAGATATAACAAACCTCCCACTTTGCGTTGCATCCTTCTGTCCTACGCATTTTTATTTTCAAATAACAAAGTGCAGAAGATGGCACATTTTCTTTCGTTTTGCTCTTAAAACGCGTCAAAACCTAACTTTGCTTTGGGAATAAGGAAATGCTCTAAGCGCTTCTTATCAAATCATCAATGCACCATAAACTCACTCATGAACCAAGGACTCTTGCTTCGTCAATGGGCAACATCACCATCACCTCTATCAATAAGACGACCTACTTTCTTTAAAGCAGACGCAAGATGTAAGTGCAAATTCGTTACTTTAATCGAAAGTCTTGCAAAAATACTGGCTTTTACATTCTGGATGGAAAAGTGCAAAGCATTTCTCATGACCAGTAAGAGCATGAATAAGCTACTTTAAGCCTCTTTGGCGTGGAAATCTCCACTTAGTCAGGCTTTAATTTAAATGCAATTGGCATAAAATTTGTTGTTTCGGCTCCCCCTTGGACCACCTTAGTTATCGTCTAGCAACTGAACAAAGGGCTGCAAAAGCGGAAGCACACAACCATACAACCAGGTATGATGCGATAGGGTAAGCAAGGTGAGCCTGGACGGATAGGGCTAGATCAGTTTAGAGTTGAGTTAACTAAAAGCGCTGGTCTGGTTTCGCCGCCATTCGTTGCAGTATCGTTAGTCCTGTGGGAGCTCACGAATTGCTTCTACTTATATGCATTCTGATTCATGCATATGCACTAGTTTACCTAAACTTCGAAATGCATCCATCCACCCTTACCTCAAACAACCACCTCATAATGCCAGTTACACCCATAAATATTATCGTTTCGCTTACTTCATGGATCTGAACTAGACACACAAACGCTAAAATTGTCTGCTTTACACATCACCGCATTTTCACACGTGGCATGCATTTCTTAATGTCTTGGACTCCTGTGCAGAAACATACGTCTAAGTACAATTGCAAATGAATGAGGGTTGGCATCTCAAGCGTTTGTAGCTTTCAGACGAGCTGTGGGCTGCACCACACTATGCACATTGAAGCAGCGATTGAAGTATGAACTCTGCGCACGCTATAGTACGTTCTCATGCTCACCATTTTTCGTGTCTTTGCTTGCAAGAGCTCCAGAGTATTTGTCCCAGAGAGGCCATAAGGCACTGCATGCAGTTGCTGATAACAATAATTCTGCTAAAAGCTTTGGTCTCTTACTTGTTCGTAAGTAGAACACCTATGCTAAGCCTTAATTAAACGAGCAACTTATTGTAGAATTCAGGACAATTATAGCAGAATAGTTTCTTCATCGCTGTTGAGTTTGATCTGCCCTCAAGCATTGATCCGTGTTCTCTCGACAGAATTATTCGAATATCTGCTGATTTGGAAAAAGCGTAGGCATTCAATATTTTAAAAGAAGCCGTACAACTTTTACTTAATTTCATGTCTTTGATTTTCGACGACTGCTTCGACATTCAAATGACTAGTTAATCGAAAATTTCTCCGATGAGGGGCGATTAATACCCTTTCTGTTTGTTCATCGGAGTCACCCATCTTCACCTCTATGTGAGGCGACGCTTCGAAATCCTCCACCCGCCAATCGCATCATTCTTGGTAAGCAATGAGTGAAAGGCAAGAATGTGTATGATTAACGATTTCCACCGTTTTGCGATTCCGTAAGGATGCTAAGTACATGAGTGCACGAAACACTAGATCGTCGCTATCTTAAGCGCTCTCAACGCCATTGAGCTTTGTAATCCCATCTTCGACGAGGTAGGTGGGAATGTTCCGTCGGAGAGAAAGGATGAGAAGGTGAACGTGACGTGATCCTTATAGATAAGCCCCACATTCACTCTTGATTGTTCCCCATGAAACTGACAGTTCTACCTTATCCAGTCCAAATTGTCATGCTCTTGCATGACAACTACTTTTCGTGATGGCAGTGATCTCTCAAAGGTAAAACGCAGTCCTGCCAACGAAGATGGCCATGATACAAGTAGGGAACGTGGGCTTGGTGCTGGGTTGAGGAATACATGGGCTTTTAATATGACTTTTATTGCACCCTATCTTTCATTGCAAGAACGAACACACTTCTTACATTACAGACCGGTGTGCCGGAAAACAGGATTCACCATCCCTATGCAACCGTAGTTTAGGTTTTCTCAAAGTTTCGGTGTTAGGCTACGCACAAATGTGACTAACTTATTTGTATTGACGGCATAGTCGTCATCAAGAAAGATGAAAATGGGTTTGTAGGGTCGACAAAATCGAGCAGCCCACTGGAATGTGTGGAACATTTTCAGCGTCAAATTATAGTAGGAGTCTTCGTAGTCACCGACAAGTAGGTCATCATATTCATGTATTTCCCTGGAAAGCATTTCGGCTGTCCTTTGTAAATGCTGTGAATATGCCTTCAGTTCATTTCCTGCTCTGTTATTAAGGGTCACATTGAATCCGTCTCGTTGAAATACGTTGTCCATCGAAGTTCGTGGTAAGCCGATCGAGAAGATGAGGTAAGTGTTGACATCCGGGTAGTAGAGATGGTAGATTTGCGCAGTTGACTTCTCTCCTCAAAATTGTAGACTCCTGACTTGTAGACAATCACCACGTTAGGGTGAGACAATCCACCGGCGAGCCCATCTGTGGCTTGTGGGTGCGTGAGAGGAGAGCATACTCTAGAGGGTACTTGGAGAAATCGGATCCATGGATTGTAAAGGGGAGGCTAAAAGAAGAATGCAAGATCACAGAATAATGTTCCTGAGATATTGTTTCATGCAAGGCGGTAGAGGACGGGATGTCATGAGTGGAAGAGCAAAAGCATATTCATGCATTCACATACCCACACATATTAACTACCACACGGAGGGCTGCTAGCCCACTTACAAGAAAGTGGTGTCATGAAAAGCAATGGTAGACTTTCTGCGTACGTGAGAAATGGGTTTGTCATTAATGAGCGATTGCAGTGTAGCCCTCATGGTAATCGACTGAGGATAAAGCTGGTAGACGCTAGGATCAAAATTTGGCAACCACTCGACATCCGGAATGCTTGCCAACTCCTCAAATCTCAGGCGTCTACTGCTTCCGTTTATTCGAATTTTGGACTCCTCAATCGTGGGTGTTGTGTTCAGTAGGTTGGATTTGTCGAAGACGCTCGTATAGCACAGGCGCAGCCGATAGTAGCCGTTTGGGCTCGCAAAAATACTATCGTTCCATGCGCAGTAAGTACCGTTGCGATTTGGTTGAGTTACCCACCTCTCGGAGGATGTGGTTTTGAAGTGAATGGCATAAATGTAGACAAGGTAATTTATGGATGCGCAGATGACAATGAAGTGTAACACCGATTTTCGATTTGTAGAATGGAAAGGAAGAGCAGGAGCTCCCATGTTTCATGCTACAATGCAGTGCTTAATTCAACTGCGTGCAGTTCATATGTGGGCGCGTCTCACCAGAAATTACTTTGCTAAGTGGTCTAAAACGATAGGATAGTGTGCAAATGATGTTTGAGGCTGGAGTGGTTGTGCTTGCCTCACAGCATCATCTGACAATGTAACAGGTAAGTGCATTTGCCTGCCTCTTCACATCCACGCCCACATCACTTCACCCACTGTCTGACGCACCACACACTGCACAAGTGTGTACAACACACTGCAACACGGTTGTGCTTGCATTTCTTTACTAAATCGACTGGTTTGCCTATGGCAAGGGAGATACTGTGCATAAATCAGATCTGCAAAATCAGCAAGAATGCACGCACAGCTCGATAGGCACTGAATAACCTACGACGCATCCCATTAAGCAGCATGCTGACAGGACTATCCTCAAACAAAGTGCTTCCCGAGGAAACAATTTAGGTATTTGTATAAAATCGTATCTAATTTTAAACGAACCCGAATTCGGGTTTTAGATGCGCAATCACACCCATGTAATCGGGGTGATGGGATGAATTTTGGCATTTTGTTGAGTAACAGTAGCATTGCCATTGGGTATGCATCGTGCATTAATAATGTGCATTTATGTACAACCGAGTGATAGAGATGAATCTTTGAGTTAGACAAATTAATGTTTTATGCAGACTTAATTAGGCATCTGTGGGAACGATGTTTACCTTTAACGATAATAATTCAAAGCAGATTTGTGCATGAAAGTGTGTATCAAATGTTTGCACGCTTTCATTGATACGGAAGTGTATTTTTGTATCATGCATAAGTATGTGCATATGGGGGAACGAATCTATGTTTTGGAAATCAGAATACATGTATGCATGCCAGTGAGCATAGCGTCAGTTTAGTGTTCGCTGCTATGGGCGGTAACGATGACGCGGTTCGTCTATGCAGCGCTGCTTTTCAATGCCAATTGAAGTAATGTGCAGCAGCGTGCTGCTGGCAGCCATCAGGATGGGCTGAAAGTAAGAGCTCAACTGACTACTCCATTCGGTGAAGTAGACGTCATCTTGCCGTGTTACTTGTGGTGCGGAATTCGCTTGTCCTTGGTGCAAAATGCCAAATTGAGGCGTAAATGGCTTCGTCAGCAGCATGGTTCATGGCATTGTGGATGTACAAATGCAAACCAACTCACATGCGCGACAACCCACATGCGTTGCTAGTTGGCCTCATTGTTCACACCCACCACTGGACACACACTACCTGCACATCCGTGCAGACCGCATATCGCATCTAGGCGATTGTGAATGCCGCATATAATAAATAAAATCGCAAGAATTTGTCCTCCAAGAGGCTAGAACAATCCATTTCACCAGACAGTTTGGTGACCTAATGCAAGCAAACACTCGTAGAATCTACTGAACAATCATTCCAATTCGCAAAACCTACCCATACAACCACACCTTACTTTGCCTGAATTTATTCTCACCTAGCTTTATCTATAATTATTTTTTCCTTATTACGATTCCTTCCCTCTGGTTCGATTTTACTCATGTTTTAACTGGTGAATCTGCAGCTAGCTTGACTCTAGTTGGTTTATCTCTGAGTTCGTATGCTGAGAAGATGTAGCAGGAGCATTGGCAAAATTAATGCATTTCTCAGAGCAGATGCATTGTATCGAACAGTGCATTGCTTACTTTAGAATGTTAAGAAGTAGTCGAGATACCTTAGCAACACACCAGATTGTGTATGGAGGCTTACGATTGGACGCCAATGAAAAGTGGCATTAGCGGTTGGGTGGCACCGGGTTTCAGTACCCATTAGGTAGAGATGGACCCACACGACTACCACCAGTTACTTTGACTTTGTCACTGAATCGCAAATGAAAATTGTGATCTATTACGATTGTCTATCTAGCCAAAGGCTCAAATATATCAGTGCGTCAGAAGCTTCACGCATTAAAGTTTTGAGGATGTGAAGTCATTTAGGTGCGAATTTCCCTTAAATGCGCTGCTTCATTTGATACCGTTTAATGGCTGATGAATGACACGAGCATGGAGCACATGACTTGAAGTTTATTTCGCAAGCTGTTAGCGTGTTTTTTCACTTTTGCTTTTGACATCTAGCAGAGCAGCCACTAATGGATTTGCGTTTTGTTCTTTGTTAGAGAGCAGCTTTCTTCCGTGGTGGTTAATAGAGGAGGTTGCTTGCAACAGGTTCGACCGCAAAAGTTGGGCTACGATGATTCACTCAACCGCGTGTTGACCTACCTGCCCACTTGAGTCCCCACAGGTCCCATTTCTGCCCCAGAATCTTGCCATTTGCCATATATTCAACGCACTTCATGCACCCCATCCAGCCTTTAGCGTACATGGAGGAAGATACAATGACCACAACGCAGATCAGGATCCAAATTATACATTGCTATAAAAAAGCTAAGGACAACGGATCAAATGTCGTCTAAAACTAGGAATTGTATAAAAATTAGCTAATTAACTGGATGTCATGGCAAATATGCTTGATGTAAGTTGCGTTAGAGCGCCTTAGCTGTACTATATCTAGCTTTGAAGTGTTACATTGTAGAAGACAGAGCAAGAAATTGCGCCTGATAAGACAAGGGTGTCAGATCGTAGGGCAAGTCAAGTCTCGCGTCTAAGAGTGGCAAGCCTACACTTGATGCGTACATGTGATGAAGTGGTGTGACTCCTACACAGTGTGACTGCTAAGAGCAGTGGAAGTGTGTTTGAAAACTAACATATGCAGGTAGGCATTGTTCTGACTGCATTCTGTTCGCCTTCTGGCGGACTCGGCATGCACTGCAATCCGACACTTTTGCTTTCTCGCACTAATTTCTGCATCGCTTTACCACTAAACGCTGCACCAATTTCTGGTCGCAGAACGCATCAAAGCCACCCAATGAGATGGTCAGTCCAAGTGGCCTTTGATCACATTAGCCTCAAGGACAGTTGAGGTTTAAAACTGGTGCAATTTTTAGGATACTGCTGTATTTCTTGTAATCCTCTCACTGGTGCTACCTGGATATGTTCTACTTCACAAGAGTGTCGACTACAATGCTTCCGTACTGATTGGAGGCCTGGTGATTTACCGTTCAATTGCGTCAAAATGGATGGTGGCAGGTACATGCGACAATCGAAGTGGTTAAGCAACCGTAATTGCAGTTGCAATGGTTTTGTATTCGCAAGCCGTATCTTCTGCTGCATCACTTTATTTGATAGGCGCCTTGCTACTGTTAGGAGATAGGTGAAACAGGCACATATTTTGAACTACTAAAAGAAACAGAAGATGGAATCATGAGGTGCATGGATAATAGCACAAATGTAACCGTATATACGATTTTTGTTAAAACCAACTCAACTTAAGTAGTAATGGGACAGACTTTTAAGCTAACCATGTTGGAAGACGTCTTTGTAACGAGTTGCTTTTGGCATGATATCTTAGTCATACTAAGCGAACCACAGGAACGATCGCTCCATCATACCACGTGCGGCTGTGAAGAGATGGTGCATTAGTCTACGACGGTGGGAGGGAATGCGTGGTGGTCTCACAGCTACTTCATTTCCTAATGACAGTCTTTTGCGGTTTCGCAATGTGTGGATCAAAGTAAAGGAAATGCATGATCCAGTTAGTGAGTGAGTAAACAAAGAGTAAGTCTGAGTATGGCCGCATAGCTTAGTTAACAAAGTTCCGCTGATCAAAATTTTCGCATAGAATAGAGGTCAGTTACATTTTGTGCTACATTCCTAAGGATTGCTGGGATGCAAGTTTCCTCATAAAGGGGATATCCGGTTCCAAGCTATAGGCATGATGATCGGGCTGGAGCCGGTGACAGCATCATCAACTGCAGCAGCAAGATTTGTAGCTCGTCCAAGTGGTCCCACCCATTTTAGCTAATATACCCTCCTTGCAATAATGGTTGCTTCGAATGGAAAAGATTTGGGGTACTAGAATGGTCGTTGGGTAGAAACGCTAATCGCACTATCCTGATCCTTAGAGTTAAGTCTACTGCGGCACAATGTGTCCCTGTATCGACTAAGACAGAGTCCGCATAGTTGTAAAATGAGCCAGAGTGTAAAACCTCCACAGCGCCTTGACATCTAAATGCCTTGTGTATTTTGGCACTTAGTTCGTTGGAAAATGTGCGCACAGCCTTGCAGTGTGGTTAGCTGTTGCTGAAAAGAAAGGAGTGGCATTGGTGAATGAAGTGAGCTGGTTGTTAATGCGGCATTTTTCGAATTACCGTCTTGCGTGAATGAAGATAAACTGGGTAGGCGAATGAGTGAGTAAAAGAAGAGAAGGCAGGATCAACTTGCTCTTCTCGAAGTTGTTGCTACTAGCACCGCCTGTTTGCCCTTGCCTCTTCTTTATCTGCACCGAGCTGTGGTGAGCATCGAATTGGCCTCCCTCACGACTAGTCAGCCTGAGACGCGATTATAAGCACATCGGAACATTGCTGAGACGTCATTACTTGCTACTGCTTTGTCTCATACCAAAGTAAAGCATTTTCCTTACATATTTTCCAATCAAAACAACATCGTAATTGTGTGTGTTGAGCAATAGTCGTTGGCCTACTGAAAGCAGTTGAACTTAGCAGCGTTGTTGATCGTATTGTTACGACCAGTGTCACAAGTGGGTGTTAATCAGAGCTGGCTAGTAATGGTGGCGTCGCATCTGAGCATGCATTTTATCATTTTCATTGGTTTGAATAAAGAGTAGGCAAAGTGACCGCGTCTAACTTGGTGACATGTCGAGCAGTCACGAGTAGTGAAACCTCACCAATCCAACCATGAGTGGTTAATGTCCTGCAAATCGCCACATGTGACAAGAGATAGTAAAGCTGCATTACATTACTCTCAAACCCACCATTCGTAGTCAAAAATTGTGTGCATTGTTGCCAGCTTCACAGCGCATGGATTTCAGTGCATCGTGCTACATGATGAACACGCTTCAGTCATGAGAGCATAACCATCTTTAAAGAGCTAAATTTTGACCTTTCAATTCGGTGGAAAATAGTAGAGGTAATTGGGCAATTATTGCTTCTAGTTGTACGCCCTTTGATGGCACCACGCTTTGTAATCCATTCAAAACCAACGTCACTTCTTGGAGGAGTTGATGATGAAAGAGGCCTTTGCTTATGCGGAAATGTAGAGTTTGCTTGAAGAGGAAAGTCCCGGAAAACAGATTTTGTAATTGTGCAACATCTGAACTTAAATATCCGCAGGCATCCACTCGGGGTTGTTGTTAATGTCTGTAATAAATGTGGCGCAGAGCAGTGAGACATCATTTTAATGCAGCAGAAGGTAGGCGCGGCAGCCCTACATAAAACGCTACAGCTTTTATATGCACTGACAGCAAATAACAAGAATTCACGGATGCACATGTTGGTGTTCGTCATCGTGTAGGAAGAATGTGCGTTGAACTTAAAAGCCCACTTATTTGAGTTTTATATTTCACCATCAGCTGTATCGTAACATGAGCAGCATATGCATCTGGTCCAACCCAAGGAGCCGTTCAAAACTGAGGATTTCAGCTATATCGGCGACAAACATTTACGCGAGCGTGATTTAGTTGGCTCTTACACACAAGCATCCACTGTTGGCCCATTTTACACATCTGAGAACAGTAGAAGTTAGAGTGTGCTTGTACAATCACACTGGGTCGTCGGCTTGGAGCTGGGCTACTTTGCATCAATCATGATGTCTGATCTCCAACGAACTCGGTCTGCCCTGCTGTCCGACACTTGTGTCTCCTCAGGCCAATTTTGTTCACATCAACTACTACCACCCACTCTTCACCGTTGGATGCTACACCAACCTCTCCTCACGTCACATATCGAAGCCACTCCTCTACCGATAAGACACTTCTCACTGCATCATTTTATGCGGATAAGGCTAAAGTTAGTGAGGAAATGTAATTCGCCAATGAGATTGAGTAAATACGAAGCACGCATAATATGCTGTAATGGTTTGAATGAGTTGCTGCGTAAGATAATGAAAGACCCACTTTATTCAGCGAATTTCAAGTAATTAATCGGAACTTCAAATCCCATGTATGTGATTTGAGTCTCACCCACAGGATACGAAGTTCTCTGTGTAAAAGATTGCAGGTGATGACTCTCGGTTTGTAAAATGGAAGCATGCGCATAGAGACGAATTTGAACAATTCAGAATAGGCAAATGAGGGGTTGTTGCCAGGAACAGAGTCGAGAGGATAATGAAAAGGAAGACAATGTGTGCTGAAGCAATGAACCAATGAAAGATGACAGTGCTTTGCGTTGAAGAGTGGGTTAGAAGAAGGATACGCAGAGAGTAATAAGGTGGAAAATGGAGGAAAGTCAACACTGAACTCTATCACAAGGGATCCTTAGAAGCGAACATACGTCCAATCGCTGGAAGATCCATGCAAAAGTCGTCAGGGAAAAATTAATCCAATGGAATCGGATATGGCGAAGGCAACGGACGTAGACACCGTTTAAATTAGAGTTTCACAAGGACAGAATTGACAGATATTCCGTCCTGTAGAGAAGGACTCAGCATTGCTAGAATCAGGTAGGCGGTGACGGTAAAAAGTGGATCCTGTTGACAAGCGCGCCAATTTCCATTCTCAGGTACGCAGCCTTTGCCATCAATTCATTACCCTGTGTCAAAGTGTCTAAGTTAGTGCAAAACCCAACAATGTGCTGCAAGTTTATAAATATGCTATTGGACAAGCAAGCGAATGGCAAAATTTGCCTCGAAAAGGGCGAGTGTGCAATTTGTACAAAGCACTTCTACTTTAAAGTCAAAATCAGCTGCTTTCGGCAAGCCAATGGCAAGTGCTGTGCACACACACACACACACACGACTGCATTAATGCGATTGATAGAAGGTGAAGTGTACTTGCAAAGCCACATGCGTTCGTCGACTTAGGGGTTGGGCCACTTTGCATGACTTAATTGTCCGCTCTGGTGGACTTGATCCACCATGCGACCCGACACTTTTGCCTCCTTAACCTAACTTTACTTACCACACCATCCACCTTTTGTTGTGTCATCAGTAGGTGCTACGCTGACTTCTTTTCGCAGAACACGCCAAACCTACCCCACCACTTGTTAGTCTCTGCGGTTCTGGAGATCATGGTCATGGAGAATGAATGCTGCCGTCAGTATTGGCTTCTTTTACGACGGTGCTGTGTGGTTAGCTGTACATCTAGCGTCTGTGCTGACTTTCATTTATTCATCGCACCATTCTGCATCCATGGTAATGGCTTCGCACATTCTGCTTTTGGGTTCTTCCGATATGAAAATGCTTCCCGCCTCATTGCCTTGTTTGGAGGCATAAGAGAGGGAGAGAATGGCGATCAATGGAAAGGAAGGGAAAACGAGGTGCCTGTGTAGTAGTTTGAAGGCAATTGAATTCAGAAATAATTGAACGCCTATGACCATCAGTTAAACACAAATCAAGGAGGGATCCATTGTTTATTGTTTGGGGTGGACAAATCCGTGTGGTGACTTTGTACCCATGTATTTTGGCATATGAGCTACACGTGACTGTTCTATGTGGTTAGTGAGGAAGATGCCGTGTGGCTCAATGACTGTGATTTCAAATTCAAGGCATTGTAACGGATAGTTGTTGGCGACGTGTAAAAGTAAAGCAATTCTTGTGGCATGGCATTGTTCTCGCACATTTGATGTGGCGAGGTGGTCGACACATGTTTTACGGAATAGAGCAGCGATGTTGGCAAAGCTGTACCCAATCCATCTAGCTCTCTTTTCTCCCATCACTCAGTACAACCTAATGCTACTGCGTTCCAAGCTGCATGATCTGTCCCACCAAGGAGCGATGCTAAAGTCGCGTAGGGAGCAGTTAGAGGAAGTGAAGTCATCGACGTCAGTAGTCATCGCCATTCACACTAAGATCCGTAGAGCTGGTGCTCAGTCCTGTCGCCTTAGGAAAGATAAGGTTTCAAATCAGTATGATTGGCAAATGAGTTTAACGAATGTTTGATGTGTTCCGGTGGTGCTAAGTTAGTGACAATACACCACATTGTGGTGGTCATTACAACTAGTTTGAGGCTTGTTAAGGGCTGCGTGAATTGTAGCCGAATTGCGTTGGATCGCAGTTCGCACCATGATCATGCACAATTCGAAATGGATTCCCAGTTGCAATGCCAGTCGTGCTGTTCACTAAGTCGTGCATCCCACCTCCTACGGCGTAACTAGCGACATCATTTATTCTTTCCGCAAAGAAATGAGTAGTGGGCGTGAATGACTCGAACTAGTTGCCATGAAGGAGCTCTCCAACTGTCGCTTGAAGTAGATGAATGGGAATGAGTAGGTGGGTGGGTGAGTGGGTGAGTGGGCGGATGGGTGAAAGGAGAGTAAGCTGACTGGGATCTACTCTTCGCAATCCTGACGCCACTTGCTATTGCTTTCAACTATACTTGCAGTGGGCAGAAGCATGCATGCACAAACTGCCACATTCCCACATGCATACAAAGAGTATCTGCCTCACGAATATTCAGTCTACAACGCAATCATAACCACGCGGCTACATTACTGAATGCGTGCGACTACTGTGCATGCATGCTGGCCAGGCAGAAGCATTTGCACCACTATCAATCTGATGTGTTGAACCGGTGGTCGATTATTCTTCATAAAAGACACACTCTTCCATGCAAGACTCAAACCACTTGCTTACTTATCTGGACTTTGGCGTACTAAGCATTCTGTTGACGGATTAGTGCATTTGTAAATGATGACAGCAATTCAGAGAACGAGATTGCATTGGGTTATTAACAAAATCACTGCCCGTATGTGGTATGCAGCAGTATCTGCACGATTGATTTGGGTTCCGTGAGCAAAAGCTACAAAACGTCACAATACTACACTTTACCATGAATAACGTGAGTGCGTGACATGTGCAAAATAGTCCAATGTGTAGGCCAATTTTGTCCTTTGCATTCACAAGCACACTTCCACTTAGACGTCAAAGACCGCTGCAATTAGCAAGCCAATGGCAACTGCTGTGCACACACACACACACAGGATCGCGTTGCTGACCGCGATAGAAGTTGATGCTCACTTGTGAGGCCACGTGCCAACGTCGGCATAGGGGATGGGCTTTTTGTGCACATTGTCTGATCTCGTGGACTTTACACTCTCCGCGACCCGACGCTTTTACCTCCTCATCTTACTAGTCTTCAACGCTTCACTATTGGGTGCTACGCTGAATTCTTCCCTTGGGACACAATAACTCCACACCATCACTCGTTTGTCGTTGTCGTCATGGTTGTAATGATAAGTAAGTAGGTTTCTCTGTTGCATCAATGCGTAGAACGCTTACAACTTCAAACGAATATAATTGCCAAAAGAGATTATTGCTTTGTTGAACCTCCTCAGTTGTGCTAATTTGGCCGCACTTCACTCCATGTGGTAGTCATTGCAACTAGTTTCCGGTCCCCTCGAGTCTACGCCAAACTCGGTGCTTTTATGTGTTAGTGGAAGAGGATTTGCATCCCACGGAAGAATTAACCGCACACTGCTATGCCATAGCAACCACTGTAAACCTAAGCAAAGTTGCAGCACTACGTGTGCATCTGCGCCAACAAATTACCCAACCAACTTCCACATACGTGCATGCAAACTGTTGACAGCCAAAATACCAAATAAAATGAGTTGAGTGCAGCTTTATTCAAATAATCCAAACTGGTGCAGTGCGTCACTTCACTTCTAGCATTAAAACGTGTAAAGAGCGTTTGGGGATAGAAACTTAGTTATCAACCAGTTAGTCGTGGTTGATGATGAATGGTGTGCCTAATGGGGAAGACAGTATGCTTATCACGTGAGTGGATTGAGATCAGTCAATGTGGTTTTAATTGGGAAACATGTAAAGCAAAATGTATCATCTTGGTGGGATGCAAAACAGCCGCAAGCAATGACGCCCCAATAATATTCAGATGCGCTTATGATCGCGTCACAGACTGAGTAGTGGTGAGGGAGGTCAAATCAACGTGTAAGAGGAAATACAGCATTTCTCTCATGCTCACTACGGCTCGATGCAGAATGAAGGGAGGCAAGGGCAGAGACAGTGCTTACGCTGAGCTAAGCCGATATAACCTGAGTCGCTCCAAACCTCACTACTTCAACCCACACTTCTCCATGCTACATACCTCTGTCCTTAAACAGCGAGAAGTGTTGCAGACTGTCAAGAACAGTAGGTCATCCTGTCTAGCTGTCTGACAATGCAACCAACGCTGCTGCCCAGCCTGCTGAATGGGAAAAGCCGAGAGTAGTT
This sequence comes from Taenia hydatigena, assembly GCA_036345935.2. Taxonomy (NCBI): domain Eukaryota; kingdom Metazoa; phylum Platyhelminthes; class Cestoda; order Cyclophyllidea; family Taeniidae; genus Taenia; species Taenia hydatigena. The sequence continues at coordinate 7,363,925 of JADWOT020000004.1, read as the reverse complement.
GGCGCTAGTTATGTGAGCGTCAACGCCTTTCTTCATCGTTTCCTTCCTCCTCTTTCGCCCTCTTTCCAATCCCTACTTTTTACTTCTCCGATTGTATGGCTGTCAGTCAGCCCCACCATCACTCATCCTTGCATCTGTATCTTCTTTCTGACACTGCTTCTCCAACTTCTTGATTGCTGAGTGCGGGCACATATCCGCATAAATTAAAATAAATAACAATGAACGGTGCAACTGCAACGAGGGATTAAAAGACCTTCACATGAAGTGAGCAACACCTGATTTTCCATTTTTACAAGTTGCGTACACAAGGTGGGCATGCCATGAAAATTCAACCAATAAAATTGTCAACCTCATTTTAGGGTGAGCACCTGTAATAATTCCTATTGAAGCGGTTACGAGTACCTTAGTAGCGCCATATTCGTTTCCAAGCCGATGGGTTGTACAAGTGTTTTCTGATAACAACAGATGCAAACAAAGTGTCACTCAGTGCCCTCGCTTTGCGTTGGCATCGAGCGCATACTTTTGTTAGTAAAGTATCCTAGTTAGCGTCCATAGTCGCCAAAGCCTCCTTTTTCCTCACAAGGCATCCTCTTTCAACTATCCTCCTGAATATTATCACTCAACACATTTGCCTTCTCACTCCTTTTACGGTCACAAGCATGTCGCCATCACAAAATCTGCCGATTGCGGTCACCAGTGGAGTAAATGGAAACTGTCAGTGAGTGGGAGAAACGAAAATTTTTCACAGGCCAACGTTGGTCGAGTCACCCATGCTGCAAGTCGTCTTGACCATTTATCCCTAATTTCAAATGAATAATGAGGACATCTTATTTGTAAAGTAGTAATGGGTTGCTAAACTCATCAACTTTGCATAGTCTTACCAGTTATAATGCTAAGTAGGCAGGTTCGGCTCAAACTAACTTTGAACGCATTCGCGTAGGAAATGTTGAAATGTAACATCTGCTGATAAAATAATTAGAGAAGTAATGTGGCTGAGTTTTCAAATACAGCGAAATTCACAGGACATGATTCATTTTTGATAAATGCTTTAGCCTGAGACGCTTCATTGTTGGTCGGAAGCCACCATCGAGTGATGTGGCCAAAGGCGATAAGTAAGAGACGAGTGATTTCTGTTGCATGAAGCAGGTTGGTTTTTACTCCAGACCCCTTTCATCCAAGATTCTAACAGTCTTCTTCCTCTCCCCTCTACACTCATCGTATTTGCGTCTACTTTGCTACACTGAATTCTCAAAGTGAATTCCACGGTCATGCACATGGTATTTCTCCCCAGCATCCTTTGCATTACTGCGTGATACCTACACTGTTACTTCAATCGGCACCGTAAATTAAGAGTTTTGATCAATGAAGCCCTTGATCAACATTACGGAAGTATTCAATGAGGTGATGTAGGATAAGTCGCAAGTGACATAAATGAGATAGCTCACGAATTGAATCCAGCAGCAGCGCAGATAGCTTTTCGTTTCCTCATGTTTGGCATTGGCCACATTGAATGATGTGACTTCATTGTGAAGGCGTCGACACGACCCAATGACCACCCAATATTGGCCGAAACGCTTGCGTTATGAGCATGGTTATTTGAGCCTCCTCTGTCATGTGATCGCACTGCCAGCATTAGGTCACCGTCATGACGTGTCACTGGCATGCCTTTACCATCCTCACAGATGGTCGATTTGAATGCACCAAATGATAAGACAGGCACGTTCTAACGGAGTCCAATTGATGTCATGCTAACCCGACTCGCGCGGTTACTTTCGCTACGAGATCCTTCTCACTAATTGCCTTGATTTTATTCTGCAAGAACGGCACGCAGTCCTCGTCATGACGTGTGATTCACGCGCTTCTTAGCCTAATGCGGATGTCTCAGTTCCGACACAATTTTGCGACTGACGTGGATTAACGAGCGCATGAGGCTAAACTATAAAGCGAAGTCGGCTCTTCTAAAGATGTAGCAACTGCATATATGTAGGTAATTATGTGATCGGTACCTATGTGGGTCTCTTCTATGTCAGAGGACTTCGAATTGTGCACTTCAAACACAACCGTTGCCTTCTTGTAATGGTGAGGACCTTGGCTCTCCCCACCATCACGCATTCATTTCATTATGATTTACCACATTTACTAGGCTGCATGGACAATTGGACTTGCAGCTGTAGATGAGTCAGAGGGAAGCGACGGAACCTTCATAAACTGATTTACGTGATTTCACTCGTGTCGCAAGTCGCCTTGTTCTGCTATGAATCTTTTCATTGTTTCATACCATGCTTGTGTTCTACGTGTCGTTGAAACGAAGAAACTGGAATGCCATGAAATTACTCAGCTAGGTGGTTATAGTGCAGCGTTTTGTTCGAGGAGTAATTGTAATGTCCGATGCGTGAACTCTTTCTAACATGCTTTCCAATCTGAACCACCGAACATTCGAGGGGTCAAAGTTAAAGGGATGACTACAGCTGGGCAAACGCCGAAAGCTCTTCACATCCAGTGGTCATCATTTTACGAAGTCAAAGCTCGTTTGCTTTTCAAGCTGCAGGTGCATGTGATTACATCTTAGCTCCACAAGTAGTTGTGGTAAGCATGTGCAGTGACGGAAAGGAGAGGCATGTGGTTGATCTATTGAGTGGAATGATGTAAACACTGTCCTACTGTTGTGCCATCCCACAGTATTTGATGCTAAACACCTCTACTAAGCTCCACCTATGCAAAGGCAGAGGACGGTTCAGCGAACTCTGTTAAATGATGGGCATACTAGCGCTTTGGCTAGCAGAACTCACAAATTACCCACATTCCATAGGGATCGGCTCCATGTCACAATGCTGTTTCCCGCAGACTTCAATCAATGTCTAGTGGAGAAGACATCAGTCACTCAAATGCCACATTGATGCAGCGAATTTCTATTGCGAATGGATGCGCATGAGTTTAGTAGTTTAGTTTTTGAGTTCTTAGTAGTTAAACCAAGGAGAAGGGGAAGGAGAAAAAGAAGAACAAAGTAATATTTGCGACGCCTACTATGGTTTACCATTCTTACTGATATGAGAAATGGCACTACTGACCATTCTGACATCACTTGTTGAGACATCTGAGGCACAGATGCGCATTCACCTCACCTAACTGCGCCTAATAAAACTGACTGATTCGATCAGGCCGGACAAATATTGCTCTTGTGGCGGTATGGTGTAGACACAGTCTTGCAGTGATGATTCGGAAATCAGTAATGACTCAGACGTGGCTGACCTCGTTGTAACGCGTGTTCACATAGGAAACTAGAAGTTTATCACGAGCGTTGTGTCCTGAACATGGAGGTAGGCCTCACCTCGTGATTCCACCCCTCTGCGTTCCGCGTCATTCTCATCGGAAAGAAATTCATGGTTCCTGTAAACTATAAAATGGTATGGGGAGGTAGGAACGAAAATGCATGGCACAGATATACGGGTATCTACTTTGGAAACACTGGGAATAGGAAAACATGCTGAATTTTGCGAGGAAAGTGGTCAGAATGCAAATAGAGGGGTGGAAGAAGGAAGCCATCAGCGGAGTAGGTGAATGCCAAACGCCTGTTAGGCGGTGGGATCCAATGCCTTGCCAGACGACATTGTAGAGAAGCCACTGCATCTACGTAGAAGATGCCTAGCAATGACATTGCACGGTTGTCGTCCAAGATCCAAGTTGACTCGAAATGGAACGCATGCACCAGAACCAGCGGCATGCATTGCTACCATTATAAAGTGTACAAGCATCACTAATATGATGGCATGATTCATAGTGTAGCTGTTGGTCTAACAGAAAGTGAATCCTTTTCCTTCGTGTCCAACTGTCGAAAATTTGTTTACGATTGTCTTTGCTTAACTAACGCTGGAAATATCAAAAATTATCGATCACTGCTCTGTGGTTTTCACACCTAAATACTTACACAGTTGTCTTTGTCTCTCGGCTTTCTCCTGTCGTAAGACTGTTTTTTGCTCCACGATGCTTTTTCCTAGCGAATCATTTACCTTTGACGTGAACTTATATTTGGGTTTTGGGGTTTGATCCGCCGTAGACTTAACAAACATTCACATGTCCATCAAGTACGTAAGTAAGTAAGCTTCAAGTTCTTCTCCTCAATCTGACTATGCACACATACCACATAGTGTGTCCGACATTGCTATTTACTACTGTCCAGCAGACCACATGTTTCTACATTGTGAGCCTGGCAGCCACACTCGTTCCGACATTCTCCATCCGCTTTAAAACACTCCTTCTCCAAGTATTTCATCGTAATGTTGGTTGGACCAGCTCCACTTCGATAAGTAGCGGTGCGTTCGCATATGCTGTGCAGTTCTGAGGGCAACTGTTGAGGACGACTGTCAACCTGGAATGGCTTGGATGAAATGCGGATAATGTCAAGCACTTAGCTGGTTTGACCTGTCTATTTCTTGCCATGCACAAAGCGTACCTAACCGAGTTGTCCCACCTAATTCAGAAATAGAACAGATCGTCACTGCTCAATGTGCTGCAGATTGAATGACCTATGCCGTCTCTAAGTCGGTGCTGAATCGTCACCTCGAACACACTTGACTCGTTCGGGAATCAAATTTAACAGTCCCATTCCGATGGATCACATCAGTTGGAAAGGTTCCCATGTTTGCTCCTTGCATACCACGTCCGTCTATCCGTCAACACAGAAGCCGGCGCAAAGCCTATAAGCCATTAGGACTCCGAAGGAAACGCACAATACAATCCATCCCACTTGATCCATCTCCACCCTCAGTTTAAATGGCTACATTCCTGAAGAAGGTCGAAGCATCCCTCTGAGATTGTGTAGTGGCGGCTGTCATTTCCACCTTGTCGCCCTGTAAATGCTGTCTCTCTGAAAATCAAATTCGATGTCCATCAGCTGGACAACCGGTGTGGATGCAGCCGTGCATATCAACTACTTGCGTGCGCAATCAGTACTTGATCAATAAAGTATAACTAAAAAGCGAGAGGTTCGATGCTTTTCTCGGCATTGCAAAGTTCCACTCCGACATCACGTTCACAGTAGAAATTGGCAAAATGCTAAAGTATTGCAGTCCTCGGAGCTTTGCCATTAGCAGACGCGGACATGGAACGCTGGTAAGAGTCTCTTTGCTCCTTCTGATACCGCATAGCTGCAGGAACATTTCCAAAAGAGGCAGATGAGGGCTGCAGAAAGAGTAGGTGACAGTGATGCAGAGCCATACATGTATGGTAATGATAGGATCCCGCCTCTTACCAACCTACCCTACTTCTAGGCCACTGAGCTTACGACCAGATCACTAAGCTGACACTAGGATGAGTTGTTAATTGGAGTGTCGAAGAAACTCTGCCTATTAGCTGCATGACAGGCTGTATTTTGTCTGGAACTATCCAATATTGATGGATTCAAATGGAGAAAGCAAACCTGTACGTTTGAGATCATCAACTAAACTGATTAGGCTGACCGACAGGATCCTTTATGGTTGACATTGGTGTGGATGCATCTTAGTAGCCCATGCACCAACTTGATCTTGCAGCGAGTTGAAAGCCGTTGACAGCTCGGACTGAGGTGGTCTCATTGTGCCACGAATACATAGAGTTAAGCCTAGAGTTCATCACGAGTGTGATGTCCTAAGAATGCAGTTAAGCCACCCACTGCTTCGACTGCACTGTGTTCAGCGTCGGTCTCATCGGAATGACAATCGCTATTTTGGTAGACGGTAATGATTGCATGTGGAGGTGGAAGAGAAAGTGTGCCAAGTAGATACACAAGCGAACTGGGTACTCAACAGCGGCGCCACCCAAGTGACGTAAGTCCAGTAGGACGGAGCTATTTGTGAGAAATGATTTGGTAATTGTTTCCTTGACCTAAGGTACGCTGTTGCGTATCCCACTTTATTGCATTCCCCTTTTCCATTTCGACAAATATCCACTTGCACTCTTGTCTCGTGGTGTTTGTACGGCACAAACACAGACTACAAATGCACGATAAGACATTGCGGAAAGAATTACTGCTTAAATGCTCATTTGTAAAGCATGCTTAGGAATATGAGGGTGATGCCATGCTTCCTCCAGCTGCCACTACCGCTTGTTCAGCTATGACAGTGATGTGGTGGGTTGATTAAAATTTGCCAGCTTAACAGATCTCTTTGCACTTGCTCCTTCTCATATAAAAAGTATCATGCAAGCAGTTTTGATGGGCAACACGAGAGACACAATAATGTCATCTTTTAGCTCAGCATGTGGAAGATCCAATTTGGTTTACATAAATTACTCAGCCAAATTCATCACCCTCTTGTGCTTATCTTCCTTGGCCTCCATTTATCGCTCACCTCTTCTTCACCTCATTCTATCCATTCGACGCACTATCACGTATACCTCAATGCAGTCGGCCTCCCTACAACTCACGCATCGCGCACGCTCAACGAAGTCAATTGACGCAGACACACACGCACACGTGTGAGGTGTGGTCACGCGGTCCTCCTCCCCACCCACCCACTCACCCACTTACCCACTTACCCATCCACCCACTTCCACAGGGATGATCTCGCAGGCCAGCCCACGCTTACGTCTCATGTTTTAAGGCCAACAACCCCAGCATTACCAAACTCGTACAAATCTTCACGTTGTGATTTTGTGTACATGGACTGGGTCTCCCTCCCAACATCTGCGTATGCCTCAGTGCATTCAGCTATTCTTCTGCATTCTCTAACGCAGTCATTCATCCATCCACCCACCTACACGTACCAGTCACTTCGTCCCGTCACAGGGCCACCATCACTGTCTTTTCACATCGCCTTTCCTCTTCGCATTCCATAACACATAACCACGTCAGCCGCTGAGACTACAGTCCCTGCTCAATCACACGCCGCCCTCTTCCACTCCCAACACTTCACCCCCCTGCTCTCCCACAAAACATTCTGCATCGTAAACCAACCTGCACTGCCACACTCTGCCATGCAGTAGGAAAGTACACTCCATCATTACATCCTCTCTCCACTCGTCTCACAAGACTCTACCTTTATTCCTCCATTCAACCATCCGAATCAGCCTTTTCCATATGTAGTGGTAAAGGTGGAGGTGGAAGTGGTGGTGGTTTACGATGCACGAGCAATTCATGTCCTCTGTCATGTGGCTCCCACGTAGATGACGACGTGGTATTCTCAGCGCTCCTCCTAAAACTCAAATCGTAGCACGTAAAACTCCATCAACTCCATTGTGTTGCAGTAGTCGGATCCGAAGCACTTGCAGCACCGTGGACGCCACTTCACACTCGTGGTGGCCAGTGGACTATTCTCAATGTCCTCCATACTGTCCACGAAAACGGAGAGCACCTGCATGTCTTCTTCCTCATCACACACGCCGTCTGTCACGACTGCAATGACTAGTACGTGATGCGGTTTTATAATGTCAAGAAAGCTAATGAGGTTGTCCATGAAGTCAAAATTCCTCTCCAGTATGTAGATAAGGCAATCATAATAGCGGAATTGATCATGGAATTCCTCTTTTTAAATGTGCACTTCGTGCATCAAGTTGCCTCGTGCCGGGTAATATTCAACTCAGGAACCATTTTTTTAGAGTTATGGTCCATAACGAAGGGGCTTCCTTCCAATAAACTATCAGCTGCGAGAGTGCAATTAAATTCAAGCATGCGAGGAGAATCCAAAAAATTCTCCCTCATCTGTGTCGAGGGCTGTGTACACATTGTCCGCAATAGGCAGAAGACAGCAATGTACTGTCGGCTTGATAAGGTGGCAACCACGTTGAGAAAGGATTGGTTGGAATGAATCCACCTCTTCCAGGTGATACTGCACTGCCGAAACCGCACAGATTCTTGTCGAGCCACTTCTACCCACTGATGTAGCGATTGAGTGCCTCACGCTAACGACGACTTCGTAGTATCCACCTCCCATGCGGCATTGCCTTGCACGCATTCATGAAGTCGGGAACATTCAGGAAGTGGCATATTTGTGGTGCCAATTCGGGTGGCAGTTGGGTGATTTTGCGATGTGCAGCATCATCCTGGGCCTAAATGTCAACGAAAGTGCATCTTGGTTAGTGGCATGAGAAAAGTACAGGTGAGGGGTATTGAAATGAAGTGAGGATACGTGAAGATGGTGAGGAATAAAATGCCGGTAATTGAAGGGAGTAGAGATAACCGAAACGCAGCATTGTCGGGAAGGTCGGAAGCGTAGAATGACTGCGTGACGCAGACGTCGAGGTTGATATAGCTTCCGTTAGATGGAGGAAGGGAGGTAGGGAGGGTGAGAGCGAGGGCGAGGATAGTCATTTGGCTGACCTCATTGACGCGCATTGGTTGTCATGTCGTCGTGTTTGTGCTCGTGGTCGTCTACCCCTTCGGCAGTCACGCCATCAACACGTCTGTCACATAATGCCTTGTCCACCGATAAATAATGCGAAGGTGGGAGGTGGTGAGACACAATACAGTCCTCCCGTCACAGAGATTGCTTGCAACGACAATGGCATCATCCACACCGTTGTCCACTTGGTACTTCGCGGTAGTCGTAGTAGTAGTAGTAGACACCCACCTCATCTAATGGCAAAGCACTTCTGCCTTTCTCAAGCCAAAGTCACAATGCGAGTAGCGATGGCACTTGTGCGGTCTACCCTTGCTTCACTCACTCACTCACCCACTCACCAACTCACCCATGCTGTAAATCCACGAGTGCTTCTCTGTGTTTGTTGTAAAATGTTGGCCATATTAGCCCAGTGAGTCGCCCTGTTGCTCGTCGAATGGAAAGGGACACAAACACACGCACACACAACCCAATGTGGATTTGTGTCTTTTCTTGTTGTTCACTTCATCTCATTATGCCAATGTCTTGCTAAAAGGCGGACAGGGCGGACCACATTGCGTGGACAGGGCAGTGCGCGTTGATGTGACAGAGGTGGTGCCTCGAGAACCTGCACGCCTCAATGGCACAGCACCAATACTGGCAACTCTACGTGTGGACGAGGTGAGTGGCTTTGAGGACAGAAGAAGAAGAAGAAGAAGAAGAAGAAGGCGCTGTTTTACCGACCTACACAGTGCCTAGCTCACACCCACTCCTCACACCATCCACGAAGTAGGCGGACATTGTGCTCGTCCCCCAGTTGTGTGACAACGTGGTGCCACCGTGTGGAGGACGATATTGTAGACGTGGCATTGTCGACGCCAATTTTCTGCCCATGGAGCAGTTAAGCACAAGTGTATTCTAGCCTGTGTGTGTGTGGATGTTTTAAGACGATGGAAAGGAAGCCTCAATCTCCAACCCGCATGCAGCGATGGGAATGTGAAATGCCAACATCGGGCATTATTATGATTGAGGAGTGTAGCCACATTTGACGCAGCGTGCGGAGCCGCCAATGCAGTGAGGAGCATTGCTGATTTGTGAAAGGAAAGCTAATCGGAGCACATCGCACGCCACATCACACAGGCTTGCATGCATTGCATTGCATTGCCATCACCACGTGTTCCAACGTGTTGTGGGGCAGTAAATTTGCTTCCCCTGTACTCCTCCTCCTCCTCTTCCTCCTCGTGACTTGGTTAATGCAAGTTGACGCGGTGCAATCGCCTCAAGTTCGAGTGATTACAGCAAGTCAGTGTCAAGTGCATTGCACAATTGCACAGTGATAACAAATTACTCTGTGCGCAGTGACGCGCGGTTGCGGCGTGAACTTCCACAGTTACGCTGCAGAGCTTAAAAATGTTTGAGCGGGTTTGTAAAGTAGTGTCTGGGAAAGCGCCACTTAGCATTAGTTACACTGTCTAATCTGTGATAAAATTTGCTCGCACTATTTTCGCAAGCTTTTGCCTCCACATGCTACCCATCTTCATCCCACTTTCTACAATGCACCGCTTCATCATTTTGTACCTCATCCATTTCTCCTTACTGCATTCACTAAAGCCACGATAACTACTCAGTAGCCATCGTCATTCAGACTACGATCCGCAAGAATAAAATTTGGAGAATATTTTGCGTTTTCCGACAGTACTAATGTAGTTATAATGCACCGATCCGTGGTGGTCACTGCAAATTATTTGAGGCTTGTTTGTTGCTCTTCAACCGTGACAACTTGTGGAAAGATAAGACTTGATACTAGTATGATTGACAAATAAAATTCAAGGAATATTTTGTCTGTTCCGATGATGCTAATTTAGTCACAATGCACCACTTTTGGTGGTCATTGTAACTTGTTTGAGGCTTGTTGTGGGCTGCATGAATTGTAGCCAAGTTGCGTTAGATCACGGTTTGCACCATGATCTCACACAACTTGAAATGGATTCCTGGTCACATTCGCAGTCGCACATCGCACCTCCTACTGCGTGACCTCGCAACACAATTGCTTGTTACTGCAAAGGAACGGGTAGAGTGTGTGAATGAATTGAACTAATTGCCATAAAGCTCTCAAATTGCCGTTCGAAGTGGATGAATGGGAATGAGTGGGTGGGTGAGTGAATGGATGGGTAAGAGGAGAGCAAGTGGACTGGGGCTTACTCATCGAACGCATCTCCAGCAGGTTAAATCAACTTGTGAAACTGCAAACCCATTGATTAACACCATATTCCTGGAGGAGAACAAATCAATTAACCCATGTTGTGCATACAAGTACCACAATAACGTCATGAGTAGACACTCAAAATAACCAGCATCTATGCGCCTACCTTACCTTTGACTTTGGGAGCTCTTCCGCTTCTATTGTAAAGGCGCACAATCGGTGGTCCTTCTCAACCATTCATCCATACTTCCATTCATCCACTGTGGACATGCCACAAACTAGCGCACCTAACTCAACACTGTCCTGAGTCGCGAATGGCAAGGCATTCATTTCCCAACAATCGTTGACCCATTATCATTAGTAAAACGACCCATTTGAGTGGGAAGAGAAGCAAAACAACACAACACTCGGCAGAATGCACAAGCCAGTCATTCGATTACGACCTTAACCGACCTTAGTGGCGTAGATATTAAAAATATATGATGTCGTTAAAAAGCCATCATATTTGCTACAAAATCAGCCAAGTTGTAGCCTCCTGAGACTCCCTCGACGGCAAAAGAAGGCAGAATGCTAGGGTAGAATATATATATACTACGGACAGAGGGATATAGGCTACTGGCATGGCCCAGAGGACAGCCCACGCAGCTAGGATAGTACAGCCACCTCTGTGACCTTGTCCGAAACCGGTGGTTCCAATAGACAAAGTGCTACAAAGTTATTCCAAAATGTTTCTTGATACACAACGAAATGTCAACATTGTTACAAAATACATGTCAAAATGCAATTAAAATTTTCAACTAAACAGCACAATAAAATGAAATGATGTTATTTAAACCACATTTACTTTGCGCTGTTACGCCTAATTATATAGCATCAACGCATGATGGACTGTTAATATTCATTGCCATATCTCTCACTCGTGCGCAATTCGTAAATAGTTTCACTTGTGTGCTTAGACCCAAAATTTTTTGCTTATTACGAAATTGTTAAGGTGTGTGACAATTGTTGCATTATCAAGAATATTAAAATCAGAAGTTTGTTTTGTTTACCAAACAAACTTTTATCTGATTGGTTAGATTTGTACGCGGCTGGCGTGAGTGCTGCTTGTTTTGGCAACCGTTGTTTCGGATTAGTGGGCCTTTATTTAGCGTCCAAAGGTGGGGATCTTGTAAACATTTAGTACATTTTTGTTAGTTTTAGTAATTTTGGATGCATTGAAGTGAGTTCGGCATAATCAGACCGCAAACGAACGCGAACATCGATATATTGCCAACCAGAAAGGCAGCACACCCTCACTGAGTGAGGTGGCGGAGAATGAGGCAGTTCTTGCAAAAGAGTTCGGCCACTTGATTAATTTGAAGGGATCATGTCAGTTGAGAAATCTATCGGAAGTGATATTGGTTGGTGGGTTGTTAAGAAGTAGTCAGTGAATTAGCTGCGGATGCAAGGAGTTGCGCCACTTGTGACCCTGTTACGAGAAGTCAGTTCCTGTGCCGTCACCTAGTTGCTCGTCCTCCTTCATCATTTGCTTGGATGCATGGAAGTCAAGTGGGCATAAACAGACTGCAGTGGGCTTCCTTTCATCCCATCAACCATCGCTCTTTCCTCGTTATTCATCAAGAATGACTTGAAGATGAGCACTTTATGTGGGAGGAGAGAGCTGCCTGGAAACGACGTGTCTTGTTATAATGTGAAGGAGATGGCGTCACACAACTCAACGACCATAAGACAGAGTCGGGATGTGGTATTGAATGCTTCGAAGTGGGCGTTGGAGAGTGAGGAGCCCAAACCGACAGTAAGGTGGATTCTGCGGCATCACCGCCATCCTGCCGCCTACTAAGTGATCAGTGAGATAAGGCGTTCGTCTGATGAACAAAAGAGATGCATTTGAACAAACAAGAAGAAGAAGAACGAGAATAAGAAAGGTGGTATGTGGGTTGCCAAAGAAGAGATGAAGCTGTCTGACACAAAGCACCTCCGACGAATGTTCATGTGGAAGCAGAGAAAGTGGGACAGAATGGGCAGTGTGGGCGGAGGGAGAACTCGCAAGCAGTCGCATCTGATGTGAAGTTTGGCGAATAGCGACGAATAGTGGAAGTCGCTAGATAAAGCCTAAGGCGTTGAGGCGCATCCATCAATCACCTGTCAAAGATAAATTATTGCCAGGCCTTCATTTGAGGATTAGGTGAGTACGCTGAGGTAAAGAAATTAAGTAGACTTTTTTCCATTGATTATTCAAGGTGGGCATAATGTGACTCGGTAGGTGTGGAGGCTGCGAGAGGGCAGGTATGTATGTACGCTCCCGCTCCACCGGCACCTCCTCGTCCTCCTCCTGCCCGTCCTCGTTCCTCTTCGAAACGGCCCTTTGTCTCCATCCGTCTTCTCCTCCTCCTTTCAGCGCAAAGGCCCCTTGCGCAATCCACATCACTACCTCCTCCTTCGTCCCTCCATTCGTACTCATCCGGAAGGTCGGTAACACCGTAGGTCGTGTCTGCGGCGCCGGTATCTCCTTCCGTTTCTGCCAACTGCCGCTGCCGCCTCCGCACCGAATGACTTGGAGGCGAGGCGAAGAATTGCAGCATCAGTTGGAATCTCACCAGCTTCGCATCAGATGCGCCAGTCGAGCTCTCCATCTCCTCCACCTGCTCTACCTGCTCCACTTGCTCTCCGTCCACATGAATATCTGTCTGAAGTGCTTTGTGAAAGACAGCCTGTTGGCGTCTTTGGCAACCTGCATGACAATGAGGTTAGTAGAGGTGTGTGTAAAGGCGAGCACCTACCTCTCCTCGTGGACACTGCTTGCGCCATGTCCACGAGGGTCCGCGCGAGAAAGAAAAATCGCCAACGGAAAAACCAAAGTGATCGACAAGCCAAAGTGAAATGTAGACCAAAAGAAAGAGCTTTTGTTTAAGTGTGTGACACGATCAATAAATTCAATCGACAGCCTCATGATACTTATTACTGGCACGACTGGAACGATGTGCTGCTTTGTGGTGTAGGTGCGTTGAATGTGCTTGTGGAAGTAATAGCAACCATCCACAACGATGGGGCTGTACTGTCGCCTCACAATGCCAGTGAGCTAGAAATGCGGTCGAAATGTGAGTGGAATAAAAGTGTTACTCAAATGACATTAGTAGTGGGTTTCTGTTGCTGCGTGTGACGGGAAGACGGGTGTGAGTGTTGAAGGGATTTATGCAGCACATCCAGTATGTGCATTTTCGATGGTGGTGGTAAGGAAAGAACCAACACATACCACACCGATGGGACAGCAGGCTTGCATTTCAGAGAATAGGAGGAAAGAGAAAGGAGGGACGGAAGGAAGGAAGGGAGAAAGAAGTGGTAAGGTGTGTCACACATGCGAGACGGTGGTGGGTAGTCGTATGGTCGAGTGAGAAAATGGTAAAAATAGTTATCGTTGGAATTGGGGTGGTGCATTTGAAGGAGTAGCTTTTACTTTGAGTCATTGCCTTATTGGTAGGGCTGTCGTTTTAATGAGCCTCCATATCTGCCATAAGGTGTTGCATCCATCCTTAAGCAATCCAGACAGCATGCTGACAAACATTCTATGCTATGTTTAAATTGATGGAGGTAGTGTTGAGTGAATAATCGAAAGGCGCACTGGTGGTGCAGCAAATAAATGGATGCAAAGCACTCATTCTCCCTGAATTCTAAGTAATGCTTGTGCATCAATACACGCCTTGGAAAGGGGAGTGGGACTTACCGTGACGCACACTTTCTCTGTGTGCTCCGTATAGGATGGGGTTAGCTTGTATCCTAAGGCATTTTGCACACATAAAGGTTTCCTTTAAGGCTGAGCTGGGTAAGATACTGGAATTGCTGCAACACGTGCGCTGTAGTTAGTGCTGAACGAACGAACACTGCTGGACCTGTGTTCAGGCTTAAATATGGGGTTTGAGCAGATGTGATTCCCGTTTGACAACTTGGCTAGCCATGTTTAGTAAACACAGCTCTAATAAACTATTCGCATGTGGTTTACCCCCAGCATGACTTTTATACTTTCACATATTCTTTAAAAGGCCTTATTTCGCAATCTAGACGTAGGGTGCCGAGAATTTATTGAAGGCAGAAGAGGGCATAATACTAGGGCTGCCAGCATGGCCCGAAGTCAGCCCATCCTACTAGTTGAGCAAACAAATATTTCGCTGGAAGTTTTTTGGCAGCAGGCATGTTTGTAACCGAGAGCTTTCTTGTGACGTCTACAATCAATGGCGAAACGCTGGGTAGATTAAGAATTGACGCCTCAGTACAAATGCAAACTATTGGCTATTATAAGAATGGCCAGTGTGCGTCGAATTTCTCCATCCGCACGCTAACACTCTAAATGTTGACTAATTTAAAGGCAATATCGCGGAAGTTTTACCTCAATGAAAATAACTACTTAAGTGCAATTAAGACGGTGTAACTAGGACCTCTCGTGGAAGTGTTTGGCGTAATCAAGTACAATTGATGGTCTCTATTTCGGTTCCCACCCGACACTGTGTTAAGGCTAGAACCGTCTATCTGACATCGATCTAATGGGGTGACATAGTAGAGATTTGCAAAATCGTGCCTTTTACATTGGCAGCGTTACTACACAATTAGGCATATAATTGACTGGTAATACTACTTCGCATAGCAGTGGTCTTGATTTGCTAGCTGTGAGTGATAATCGCGTTTCACTCCTCCTCCCTTCATTTACTCTTGTCATCATCACCCTCCTGACTCCTTCACTGTTCTCAGCAATCTATGCAATTCACCACCATACAAACTTTGACTATTTCGTTAACATTATTGCATCACTCCTAGGAAGGCGAATCGTTTGTTGACATGAAGCCACCACCACCACATCATTTAAATCTGGGCGCTTCTTCTCTACGGCCCACCGTTACGCATAAATGCCTATTGTTTGCAGCAAGGAATTACCTGCTATTGATGATGGAGTGTTGAAGACATAGAGAATGGGGAGATGGTGGGCACTCTTCTAGTGGCTTATGCTATTGAGCAACGGTGGGGTCATTGGGGTTGTGTCAGTCAGGGTTGTTGCACGCCTGCTTCAGATGTCATTGTTGGATATTAATTAAAATCAGCACTAAGTTGGCGCATTAAGTTGATTTTTTTTCCCCGAATACTGTTTGTTGTGCAGTTCAGCCTGAGCTTTTGTTCCCAAATGAAGATGATTATGGAATTTGTCGACTTCACTCCATAAAACATTACATGTGTGCGTGCTGGTGGTACAGATCTCCTTAATCCAACTAACCTTGTGATTTCTAGATGTAAAGTTGGAAATGGGTAAGCTGGTTGGGTAATCTCTTGGTGTAGATGCAGATGCAGAACTGATACTTGGCTAATGATTTCAGAGACTGCGCTGGCGTAGCATTTCGCGGTTAACTTTTTCCATGCAATGCTTCACATTTCCATGATTGGAATCAAAATCCCCTATAACTCTTTAAATCTCATCGCCTGTTTAATGACCATAGAATGTCCCAAGGTCCAATCCCTTAATCCATCTGCCGAATTTGGGAAAAACCTGGTGGGATGAAACATATTTTTACAATGGTAGAAGTGGTATGGCACTTAAATCAAGGATGGTTAATTTTACTCAAGGCAGATGACAATGAAGCCTTTAGTATAGTTTTAATCTTGGGAACAAATCGCGGGGAGCAAGAGAGAAAGTTAGTCCCTGTGATTCACAAAACTCGTGCTTTTTCCCCATAGAATTGCAATCAATCGTGTGAGTGTTGTGCCATGCTGAATGTGGGGCGTGATTCTATCACTACCTCGAATAAATCTTGTTACTTAAATTGCCGTTGGCATCTACAAGTAGGGAAGTCCCAACTGAAGGCGAGTAGCAACGGGAGATTGATCAAACTTGAAGTTAATGAGTCAATAATCTGACAATTGCAACGATCCGACAACAGGGTGCTTGACTTTCAAACATCTGGAAAAGCCCAAATAATGTCTTAGCTTCAAGTGGTGGGGCATGACTTCCATGAGGAAAATCGTCCTTCCATTAAACAGTTGTGATTGAGAGCAATAGTGAACAATTTAGTTGGTGCTTAAGAAGAAAGGCACTAATTGATGTTGATTTAGTTAGGAAGTAGACGATGAAAATGCCTCTTTGTTGGAACTCACAGAGCAGTCGATGGCAACGACAGCTCACTAATCAAACTATGTGGCTATGATCCTATTTCAGGCTGAATGGTTGTGAGGCAGGCCAATTTAGTGTTTACAAAGAAATGTCGTGTTGCTTACATGTTTACATCTGTCCACTGCCAGAATAGCTGAAGACAGGGGCAAACAGCATCAACTTTGCGAAGAGTAAGTCTCAGTCTGCCTACCCTTCTTTCAACCACCCACTTTAAAAGGCATTTCGAGAGCTCCTTATTAGCAAGTGTTTTGTAGTTTAATCACGCACACTGCTGGTTTCTTGACAGTAGCGATTAAATGCCACCAAGTTATGCGGCAGGGAGTGTGACGTGCGACTTGTGAACTAGCACAAGGTTTCACTTACGAGAAGAGTAGAATCTAGAGAGTGCTTGTAAAACCGCAGTAAACAACATTTATGGTGCTCAGCAATATGCCAATTCTCTAGCCGTCAATGCAAGGACATGCAAACTGCAGGTGGGAGATGGGTAACCTGGTCTGAATCAGAGGAAGCCAGGTATCCCTTAAGTAGGTGCAGTGAAAACACTAGAAAATGAGAAGAGGACGGCTTTAACTTCCATTCGCTGCATCAGCAAGCGGAGTTAGGTTTTGGAACAGATGGGTATACGGTAATCACTGCTCCACGACACTTAAAACGAAGTTGTTTGCATGTATGCAGATGGAACAAGGCACGGCTTTTCGTAGAGGTGGACTCACTGAGAGGGTTTTGCGATTAGCTGGCTGCTGGAAGAGATGGCAGAACTACTACTGGTCGGAGAGAGGACCATTCTCTAACCAACTGTCAGGAACAGCAGCCTTGTATTTGTAATAATATTCATATTAACGCAGCTCCTTACAAAACGTGTTAAGGAAAGCACGCAACGGCTCATCCTTTGAAATAATTGCATCTGCAAAAGGCGAATCAGTGGGCAAGAGGTCATGTAGTGGCACTTTTACGGTCTAGACCTGCTAAAGCTAGCGCTAGAAAAGTTAGCAACTCCTCTTAAGATAAAATACCTTTACGGGAATGTGGTTGGTAAGGTTGTTTAGCAAGCGCTTCATCAAATATTGTGCAGCCCATTAACAAGAAGTTATCGTCTTTTTTCTTTATAATCCACATACAGACTTCTCTTGACAGGTTAAATTGGGAACGCTCACAAACGCGAAAGAGAAGAGAAAAGTAAAAAATACCTATGAAGAAAGGAGAGATTATTCCACGAGTTACACTTAATTTACATGAAATCCAACAGTTTTTATGCTTGAGTTTTGAAATCCCTTAGAAGGAGAAGAGGGGAGCAGTGAAGAAATAAAGGGCACTGACTGCTAGGGCAAAACGATGCAGAGGAGAGGTGGTGAGGATGATTTGAACAACAGCATGAGTAACGGCGTAGAGTGCCGCAACAAGAAGCACGCTTTGAGTTAATGTGACCGTAACCCTCCTCGTTGTGTTGTAGCGTCGTCTTTGCCGGCCCACAGAACAACATTTATGGTGCTCAGCAATATGCCAATTCTCTAGCCGTGTACACGCCTGTCATACGCTATCCGAAGCGACTCCTATGCATTCAGCAAATAGAGAAGGAGAGGGAGATATTCATAGGTGGGTATGCAGTTTCACAAGTTGACTGTACCTGCTGAAGATGTGTTTGTAGCGCATTTCACCGGGACCACTCTTCTTGTTACGTTGCACACACACGCGTGGCACGTGTTACATATAACCAAGTCATGGCTATCCAGAATACCCGATGTATTTAAAGCAATAAAGGTGGTGAGGGACAGTTGTGGTGTGTAGTATTTCAAAAGGAGGCGGAGGAGGAGGAGAGATCGGACGGTTAGAAGAACTGAATGCAGTTAGCGTCAATGTTTAGGCGAAACAGGCACTACCGTTGGGTGCGGTGATGAGGACCGCTGCTAAGCAGATGAAACGTATTTTGCGTAGGTGTTACCTCGGGCAGCAAGGATTCGCAGCGACTGGAGTTATGCTTGCTGGATTACTTAATGACGTGGCCTCATGGCTATGAGTAAATTAGGGGGCTATGCATAAACAAATGGTGTAGAAGTTGATTGAAAGGGGAAGTGTTGAACTCAGCTCTGCCTTGTGTAGAGTGTTCGGCTGTCTGTTAAGGAGAGGATGGGAGGTGTAGGAGGGTACATACAGTGAAAAGCGCATCATTCCACGCGTCACCCTGCCAATTTCGACGTTTGAATCTTGAGGTAGGATGTCAATACTACTGAAACGGCGCTCGGTAGGTGGAGCTTTACCAACTCGATGGCGCACAATTTCTCTCTGCTGAGTAGTAGTAGTTAGTAGCAGTAGTGGTAGTAAAGCCGGGATCTGGTTTGCGTTCTAGTGGTGGCGGCTGCAGTGGTGGCAGCCACATAAGGAGGAGGAAAAGGAGGTGGTGGTGATGGTGGATGTGGTGGCACATATCCGACATTGGCAGTGAGGCGGTAAGGAGGGAGGCGACACTTGTCATTTGCTGTGGATGTGGAGGAAATTGAGAAACGGCACCCACACAGGGATGTCGTCTCCAGTACCTGGGTAGTCATCGCTCTGCACCAACAGTGGCAAGAACAGCTACAAGTTTTGATAGCAACTGTGGCTGCGGAACAAAGGAAAGGAGTAGCCGAGTTACTACCACCACCGCTTTTACGCGAAGATGGGGTGGTAGCGTGGTGTGACACAGGCGGCGGAAAGAGTTAGGGTATCCACCTGGCAACAGATTAGTGCTTATTTAGCAATGCAGCTGCCACAAGTGGTCACTTGAACAATTTGGATGAAAGTGTGGGGAGATGAGACGATATGGACCGAGAAAAACACACCAGATTTAGGTAGCGCAGTGCGTCATAATGTTCCAGATTGTGACATATCAGTTTGTAAGCTTTTGTATGATTTGCTGATGCCCATTCACCTCAACACCATTGAAAGCACTAAACTAAAGAAGGTTCTGAATCAGCAGATAGGGAAGAAGTAGAGACCGCGTTGCCAAAAGCCACAGGAAATGAGCAAAGGAAGTGTATAACAGATGATTCCTACGGAACTCCCCATCACCAATATCTCACCACAGTTCCGCGATTCCGGTATGCCGCATCAAATTCGGCCTAGTTATCAAAACGACTAGAGTATCGTGCATTAGCCTCAATGCTACTAGACCCTGTGAATTTTCGATAAATTGAAAACAGCCTGTCGATGGGACCGCACGACTAAATGAAAAGGCTCAGAAGAGTGAGCCAAGCAAGGCACTCGTGACTGCGGGGTAAGATGTTGCAGGTACCATTTAGTTCTTTGTAGAGTACACGACTGTGTCTGATGACGCTTTCAACAAGACTATCCGGGTTCTTGTGAAGATCGGAAAGTAGATGCCATGATGCTGAGGCAAGCATGGAGTTAGAGGAGATGTCTTTCAGTGTGAGGCAGCGTAACCAAAGCGGCAAATGTCCCATCCAAATACTGGAATGGAAATCATTGCGATACAGAGACGTAGCTAAGTTGCCACAATTATTACACTATTATAAATGAAAACTAGACCTGCATTGCAGTGAAAATCGTGCATGAGTGCATCATTTATCATTTCATCAACATCAAGTGCTCATTCAATCACTCAGTCTGTCACAACCATTAAACAAGTGTTCTGCAGAGCTTTTACAGCTTCAACTCCACCTCAAACACAAATTCGAGTGATTGCAGTAAGTCAGTGTCAAGTGCATTGCACAAATGTCCACAGATAAATATTTATTGTATGCGCAGTGGCATACGGTAGTGGCTTGAGCTGTCACAGTTACGCTGCAGGGAGTGAGAAATGTTTGACTGTGCTTGTAAAGTCGTGCCTGCACACCGGTCAGGGGAAGGCCTACTTGGCATTAGCTACACTGCTCATTCAATCAATCAGCCATAGCATTCAATAGTCTGGTTCACCTAAGTATCCACCTTGAGAAAAATTTTGTTACTCAGTGCGAAAGAGTTATTTCATATGCTTCTACACATTCTTCACGATCTCCTTCCGACGCAAACAACAACAACAACAACAACAACAACAACAACAACGAAGCCCAATAGCTTATTGAAGGTGCCATTGCCTTTGATGTGATTACCCTTCCTGTGCTTAATGTCGACGTTCTCAAGATCTCTGGAAAAGGCTGCAAAGAAAGCATATCAAGTAGCACACTTTGGCACAGTCGCGAGGGCTGCAGTGCTTGACGAATTGGGAAACAGACACGGAGCTCCGAGTGGAGAACAGGTTGTTTAATTATGATTTTAATTAGGTGAAACAAAAGGAGATAAAGCATAAAAGACAAGCGACAGACCTTCTGTTTACAACTTTCGATTTTTCACTGAAATATCAACACTTACTTGATAGATGCTGGAGGACAAAAAGCAGGACTTGGGTCTCAGCAAAACACCGCTATTAGCCATCATTGATCCAATTCCAGAGGATAAGCTCACACACTGCAGAGAGGGAAGACAAAAGCCG
Organism: Taenia hydatigena; assembly: GCA_036345935.2. NCBI lineage: Eukaryota > Metazoa > Platyhelminthes > Cestoda > Cyclophyllidea > Taeniidae > Taenia > Taenia hydatigena. The sequence goes on along the minus strand of JADWOT020000004.1, from coordinate 7,342,821 downwards.
GGATATTGTCCACTCACTAGTGAGTAGCATCGCACTGGTAAGGCTAGAGTCTTGAATAGCTAGGCAAAGCTAAAGCTATCGAGGTTTCAGATTGGTCAATGGACCTGTCACTAGTCATTTTGGATCATTGTTATCAATACCCGATGCCATGGTTCTACCTTGTAATCTCCACCTCTATTGTCTCAGGTGGGCATGAGGATGTGTGTTTGCAGTGGCGATGGCAAACACTGTGTGCGTGTGCTGTCAATTTAACTGGAGCTTATGCCTACCCCTAGTGATCCATATTGTGTGCAAGCCAGTCATTTAAGGCCGCCGTTAAATAGATCCATCAATGTGGGTCAATGTTCTTAGCCATTGTGTGTGGTATATTCACTGACCTTAGTCCAAACGAATGCTTTCAGCTTAGAGCCCGCACTCACTGTCAGCTGCTGCAGACCGATGTAGCAGCGAGTGCTGAAGCAGCGTGTGATCACTTTTTACTCCTTCTTTGTACTTTTTTCCACTGGAAGTGTCTTCACCTCCGGTAAGCTAAATTATTGGATGGTGGAAGGGATGCTAGAATTTGGCCTAAGGACGCATCGCTCCTGTGTCTTTTCATAATGGCTCGTAATCGGGCATCCTGGTCTCACTTATTCGACCCTTGTGACTACGATTCTTGCTTTTTCTACGAGCAAGTAAGAAATAGCCTTAATTTCTGCCTACGCCTTATGAAGTTTGTTGAAACGACACTAAGAATATAACTGATGAAATGGGGCAAATCAAATAGGAATAAAAATAAAAGAACTCCAACAGCCATAAATCACCCAAAAATCACTCCACCATTGGAATTGCTCTAAAGGTCTGCTGAAATAGGTACGGATACTGAGGCAGCGCCAAATTGTCCTTCATGTCTACAAGCCTTGAAGAACTGTTGTGCTCCGTCGTTGTGGCAGTCTATACTTTCGTGACAGCTCAGGAACCGCGTTGCACTTGCCGATTCCCTCTTAGCTGTTTGCATGTGGCTGCGTGTCACACCTAGAATTCTCCTGATAAACACCTCAAGTCCACTGCCAGCCACTCAGTGGTCCTCTAAAGCCCATCGAATAGGTGACATAAAATAGGTGACAGTGACTTACATGTGGTCTTGCACACACGATGTGCACATCGTTGCAGACTTGTCTACGCCAATCGCTTGACTTAGAGATCCACTGTGTAGTCGTTGCATATTTATGGCTCGGTTGGGAGGTCGATGCAATTTTGGGCGTTTTTATCATCAATAGATGCGCTAAGTACTAAATTATTGGATGGTGGAAGGGATGCTGAACCGCGTAGGCGAATATTCGCATCTAATCTGGCATATTAGTGGATTATACGTGTGGTTGGGGAGATAAATGTTACGATGGTTGAACTTCACCGTCAAACAATTAGTAATACCACTCCAACCCCTTTCCTCAGATTGCAATTCGATTCGAAATTGTATTACAATTGTGCTGAAAATGACACTAAATTAGGAGAGCTGCACTGAAATCTATCTCACGGGAATTAAGATGGCCTCACCTTTACCAACAGTGACTAGAGCGATCGCAATCAGTGACGATAGAATGACAATTTATGTCATTGACATTAGAAGCTGTGGCCTAAATGGAAACAATACAACCATCTTTTAGCCCTCTTGGCCATTTGTAGAGCTTAGTAATGTATTTTCTTATCGATGTCCTCTACTAATCCTCCTCTTCATATTTAAAGAAACAGCCACTCCTGTCTAACTTGACCTTCTTCCTAAATTTTGCTTCATTTTCTCCCATACTGGCTTGACAATGGATACCTGCGTGGCCACGGCAAATTCTTTGGCTGCTATAAGCGCATTCCCAACTCTATTTATTTAATCCCATTCCCTCGATCATGCTCACATCAGTCTCGTGAACAGGAGGATGAGCTGATGGAAAACCTCTTAAAATATACTAATTCAACTATCACTCGATGCTCGTACATCCGATCGTGGCAGCATTTTTCCCACATACTCCCACCCTTTTATTATCTTTGTCGACTCCTTTACTCCTCTCCATTCACCCCGGAGAGGTCGGATCAAACCCACACTCCTCTCGAGTGTAGGCAAGAGTTTACAAAAGCAAAAGGTAAGGAAAAATTTATTTGCACCCTAACTTTGCCATTTCTTAACACATTTATGGGCACATCGCAAACTTCTTTATCTTATTCACACTTTCATCATCATTATGCCTCTTCGCACATCATGTTGTGCGAACGAAATCAGCAGTTGACGCACTGGACCACGATTACTTGTGCAGCATCCTTCGCCTATTGTAGAGGCACCAGTAAGCGGGGAGACGTCAGGCTGGGATGAATGGCACCTCAACTGCTTACACTTTTCTAAGGCATCACATCTTATTTTATGTGCCGCACTTCAATGAGGCCAGAAGTAATCCGCCATTTCGCTTCCTCACTCTCACGCTCCTTAAAGCCAAAGTTAACCATTTCCTTTCTGCCTCCTCTTCTCCGACATTTTATGCCAATTCCGCTTTTGTAAGTTCCATTCGTCTTGCGCTGTCCACATTCACCGCTCATTGCCCATGGTGCTTATGGTACTAATTTGGAAGCACTGATTGTTCGCTGCCATTATATTCGACATTTGGCTGCCCTTAGGTGCCTCTTTGTAAATTATTTCCATTCACTCAGTTGGCTCCTCCTATTGCGCCTCCTATAGAGCAGGAGTGCGATGCGGCCAAGGTGGTGTTAGTCTCTATGTCATGAACAGACACGAAAGTACCACCTTCAATTTCTCTATGCAGGATACTCAGCATGACTGTCAATCTGAGATGGTCAAGATCTCTGCCTTCTTCTTTCGTCACAAGATCGCGTCTATGGCGCGATGTCTTGTCTATGGAGTTGTACATACCGCATCTTTCATCGTGTCCCTCACCGTGCGTCAATATTACCAAATTATCCATTCTGATTATGGCTTCACACCGCGCATTCATCAACACCGTCGATGAGTAAAACATGTACACTGTTACAGAAGCACTGCGGTTCCCATTGCATCAGCTAACAAGGGCGCTACTGACGATAATCCTGCCATTGCTGCTACCCTCTAGGTGCCTGTCGATAAAGCGATCACTTCGTTGACGCGGAGGAACTTAGTGGTTACAAGCAGTGAGCAGGGTTTGGCACACAGATGGCTCGTGCTGCCCACTGATACCTTGTAGAAGGGAATAGGAGCGATCGACTCCTTGTATGGCTAAAATGCAATTGTCCTCTTCCTTATTGCTTGAGTTAATTGTGATTTCTTTTGCCTACCACTAGTGATTTCGACCAAACCCATAAATTTAGCACTTTTCGCTCCTTACAAAGAAATTACCCAACGACAAGGCACATCACAGCCGTTGACCACATAAGTGATTGCATCAATTGCGTCGTCTCCTCGTCCGCACATGATCGCCAAATCTATAAATCTCATCCCTTTGGAGATCACATCATAACAGCCCCACTGTACCAGTTCAGCGAATTGACCGACTAATTTGCGTTGGTGATAGTTAATGCACCACAGCCGCCAATTCGTTGGCACAGCAGCCAGTGGAGAGCTATCGAGGCCTCCACAACTCTGCAGAAACTTGACGAGACACTCACAATTACTTGACTTATCTCTTCTCCGATCCACAAGGACCACAATAATCAACAGTTCATGGGGCTCAATTCCTTCCAAGGTAGCTGCCGGTTCATTCCTGCAAAAACGCAAAGGATCTACGACATGAAATGTGCAGTTGCAGCAGCCAGGTTCATCACGTGGCCTTGCCAATTCAATTTTTCTTTCTTTTACCACCAATAATATATGGGTGGGGAGATGATACCATGCAGTCAAGATGCAAGCTAAAAGGTAATTTCTTCATTAAAGGGATTTCAGCAAATGGATTACCGATTAGTTGCCAGTGCGCAGTCGCCTCCAAGCTTGACGTGTCTTCGCTATCACAATGTGGCAACTTGTGAAAGCATACGGTTCTATGATAGGGGTTTGGTGCGAGACCGGACAAGAAGTGATAATAAGAGCGCATTTGATCTGTCTGATATCAGGTAGCTTCAAAAGCATTTCGAAAGGAACCAGGTGAGGGTTGTGGCAAAAGCATCTGGCAGAGACGCTTGTCTAGCCAGGTCCATTGGTTGATGATCTGGTTCAGGGGAGCGCGGAATAGTGGCATCGATAGAATCCACCTCCAACTCGAAATACACGTGCAAAGATCTATCAAGTCGCGGAGTTCAAAATATTCGCTTATTCTCAGTCCCAGTTCTAAATTCAGATCTGTGATTTTATGTTGTGGAGTCTTCTGCATCTAAATTGTCAAACGGGTAACCATGTCTAGGCAAGTGCATAGCAGGTGCTTGTGCCCGCATTGGCGTGATGACTGAATTGAATCTTCAGTACTACTTAACCACTGGTTCGCTGGTTGCAGAAGTGAGGCAATAAGTTTGTATAGCGATATCAGTGCCTAAATTCGACACATGAAGCCATGCGCATTTCATCGAAGTGGCTTATCGTCAATTTCTGGAAAGTGAACGCAGAAGCTCGTAATTTCTCGTTAATGAGGTCAATCTGAGCCACCTAACAGGTTGCAGCTAAATGGCATCACTTAACGGTTTTGGGCAACCACATCAAAACTTTCATTGAAATAGGTGAATTTATGCAAAATATAGTTGTTAAATAAAATCTACTTGCAAAAATGAATGCCAATGTATGGAAAAAATGTTCATCAAACCGCCCCATGGAAATGTCAGTACTTGCTAAGCAATAAATTGCGCAGAAATATACCATAGATTTCTTTTTCACAAAATAAGTGATTGTTGGGTGGTTTGTGACTGTTGGAGTTCTTTTATTTTCATTCCTAATTGATTTGTTCCATTTCATCGGTATTATTCTTGGTGTCGTTTAAACAAACTTCATAAAGCGTAGCAGGAATTAAGGCTGTTGCGCACTCGTAAGTGCCATAAGCACTTAGTTAACATGAAGGCTGAAAAGTAAGTTACTTTCCACTATCAGAACTTAGCAGCAGTAACCGTCCATCCGAGTTGCAAGTAAGTCTTGAACGTAAATAGGATTCGATCAAAATTGCACCGTTAATATTAGAGACCAAAGCGAATGAATTGTTACTGATCTTGGCGATGAGTTAGGGAATGTTCACTCTTTCGGGTAGCAGTGGGGTTGCTATCCCTTCCATTTGCCAACAGAGCGCAAAACCCGCTCATTGGCTCCACCTCGCTGAGCAGTGTGCTGCGGTGCAGTGATTACGGGACGCATTCTGCAGCTAAAGTTGCCTTAGCATTTTGGAAATGGGGCGAAAGTTAGCGGCAGTTTTGGTCTCCTACTTTGGCCTTTGTCAATTCACCCACTGGGGACATTTGGCAACATTTTTGGCTTTCGTCAATGCAAGGACATGCAAAATGCAGGTAGTCTTTACAAAGCTCCTATTTTACGATTAGCGAAATTGCCGCCATTGTAATCATGTGCACAACGATCTGACCAGTTGAGACTGCTACCTTTTACTACTGACTGCAGAAGAGGTCTTCTTATTTAAAATTGAGATGCATCTAACCTCTTGAGGTATTTGGGCATTGGCTACCAATGATTAATCATCTCATAAAATTACTATGCTGGGAGATATGTAATCTGGCCTGAATGAGAGGAAGCCAGGTATCTCTTAAGTAGGTGCAGTGAAAACACTAGAAAATGAGAAGAGGACAGCTTTAACTTCCATTCGCTGCATCAACAAGTGGAGTTAGGTTTTGGGACAGATGAGTATACAGTAATCACTGCTCCACGGCACTTAAAACGAAGATGTTTGCACATATGCAGATGGAACAAGGCACGGCTTTTCGTAGAGGTGGACTCACTAAGAGGGTTTCGCGATTATCTGGCTGCTGGAAGAGATGACAGAACCACTACTGGTCGGAGCGGTGACCATTCTCTAACCAACTGCCAGGAACAGCCGCTTCGTATTTGTAATATTATTCATATTAACGCAGCTCCTTGCAACCCGTATTAAGGAACGCATGCAACGGCTAATCCTTTAAAATAATTGAAGCTGCAAAAGGCGAATCAAGAGGCAAGAGGTCATGCAATAGCGCTTTTACGGTCTAGACCTGCAAAAGCTAGGGCTAGAAAAGTTAGCAACTCCTCTTAAGATAAAACACCTTTACGAGAATGTTGTTGGTAAGGTTGTTTAGCAAGCGCTTCATCAAATATTGAAGAAAGGAGAAATTATTTCACGAGTTACGCTTAATGTGCATGTATCCAACGGTTTTTATGCTTGCGTTCCAAAATCCTTTGGAAGGAGAAGAGGGGAGCAGTGAAGATATAAAGGGCACAGACTGCTAGGGCAAAGCGATGCAGAGAAGAGGTGGTGAGGATGATTTGAACAATAGCATGAGTAACGGCGTAGAGTGCCGCAACAAGAAGCACGCTTCGAGTTGTTGTGACCGCAATCTTCCTCGTTGTGTTTTAGCGTCTGCCGAAGGGGTAGACGACCACGACCACGACGATGTGACAACCAATGCGCGAACACGTCAATGAGGTCAGCCAAATGACTACCCTCACCCTCGCCCTCCCCCTCCCTCCCTTCCCTTACTTCCTCCCTCCCTCTAACGGAAGCTATATCAACCTCGTCGTCTGCGTCACGCAGTCATTCTACGCTTCCGACCTTCCTGATAATGGTGCGTTTCGGTTATCTCTACTCCCTTCACTTACAGACATTTCTTCCACACCATCTTCACGTATCCTCACTTCATTTCAATTCCCTCACCTGCAATTTTCTCATGCCACTAACCATGATGCACTTTCGTTGACATTTAGGCCGAGGATGATGCTGCACATCGCAAAATCACCCAATTACGGTTGCATAACCACCTGCCACCATCCATTTTGACGCAATCGAATGGTAAATCACCAGGCCTCCAATCAGTACGGAAGCATTGTAGTCGACACTCTTGTGAAGTAGAATATGTCTAGATAGCAGCAGTGAGAGGATTACAAGAAATACAGCAGTATTCTAGCAGTTGCACCAGTTTTAAACCTCAACTGTCCTTGATGCCAATGTGATCAAAGGCCACTTGTACTGACCATCTCATTGGGTGGCTTTGATGCGTTCCTTGACCAGGAATTGGTGCAGCGTTTAATGGTAAAGCGATGCAGAAATTGGTGTGAGAAAGCAAAAGTGTCGAGTTGAAGAGCATGCCGAGTTCGCCAGAAGGCGAACAGAATGTAGTCAGAACAAAGCAGCCCAAAAACCCAAGCCTAATTGCATGTGTTATTTTTCAAACACACTTCCACTGCTCTTAGCAATCACACTGTGTAGGAGTCACACCACTCCATCACATGTACACATCAAGTGTAGGCTTGTCACTCTTAGACGCGAGACTTGACCTGCCCTACGATCTGACACCCTTGTCTTATCAGGCGCAATTTCTTGCTCTGTCTTCTACAATGTAACTCTTCGAAACTAGATGTAATACAGCTAAGGTGCTCTAACGCAACCAACATCAAGCATGTTTGCCATGACATCCAGTTACTTAGCTAATTTTTATACAATTCCTAGCTTTAGACGACATTTGATCCGTTGTCCTTAACTTTTTATAGAAATGTATAATTTGGATCATGATCTGAGTTGTGGCCATTGTATCCTCTTCCATGTACGCCAAAGGCTGGATGGAGTGCATGTTCTGCACTCCATTCATGGCAAATGACAAGATTCTGGGGCAGAAATGGGACCTGTGGGGACTCAAGTGGGCAGGCAGGTCAACACGCGGTTGAGTGAATCATCGTAGCCCAACTTTTGCGGTAGAACCTGTTGCAAGCAACCTCCTCTATTAACCACCATGGAAGAAAGCTGTTCCCTAACAAAGAACAAAACGCAAATCCATTAGTGGCTGCTCTGCTAGATATCAAAAGCAAAAGTGAAAAAACACGCTAACAGCTTGCGAAATAAACTTCAAGTCATGTGCTCCATGCTCGTGTCATTCATCAGCCATTAAACGGTGTCAAATGAAGCAGCGCATTTAAGGGAAATTCGCACCTAAATGACTTCACATCCTCAAAACTTTAATGCGTGAAGCTTCTGACGCACTGATATATTTGAGCCTTTGGCTAGATAGACAATCGTAATTGATCACAAATTTCATTTGCGATTCAGTGACAAAGTCAAAGTAACTGGTGGTAGTCGTGTGAGTCCATCTCCACCCAGTGGGTACTGAAACCCGGTGCCACCACACCACTAATGCCACTTTTTCATTGGCGTCCAATCGTAAGCCTCCATACACAAGCTGGTGTGTTGCTAAGGTATCTCGACTACTTCTCAACATACTAAAGCAAGCAATGCACTGTTCGATACAATGCATCAGCTCTGAGAAATGCATTAATTTTGCCAATGCTCTTGCTATATCCTTTCAGCATCCGCGATCATCACTCACAGCTAGCAAATCAAGACCACTTGCATCAAGCGCGACCATGATCCTCTCTTGAGAGCAGGAGGGTGAAGTGTTGGGAGTGGAAGAGGGTGGCGTGTGATTGAGCAGGGACTGTAGTCTCAGTGGCTGACGTGGTTATGGATCGTGGAATGCGAAGAGGAAATGCGATGTGAAAAGACAGTGATGGTGGCCTTGTGACGGGACGAAGTGACTGGTACGTGTAGGTTGGTGGATGGATGAATGACTGCGTTAGAGAATGCAGAAAAATAGCTGAATGCACAGAGGCATACGCAGATGTTGTGAGGGAGACGCAGTCCATGTACACAAAATCACAACGTGTAGATTTATACAGGTTCGGTAATGCTGGCGTTGTTGGCCTTAAATCATGAGACGTGAGCGTGGGCTGGCCTGCGAGATCATCCCTGTGGAAGTGGGTGGGTGGGTGAGTGGCTAAGTGGGTGAGTGGGTGGAGAGGAGGACCGCGTGATCACACCTCACACGTGTGTGTGTGTGTGTGTGTGTGTGTGTGTGTGTCTGTTTCATTTAACCTCGTTGAGTGTGCACGATGCGTGAGTTGTAGGGAGACCGACTGCATTGGGGTATACGTGATAGTGCGTCGAATGGATAGAATGAGGTGAAGAAGAGGTGAGCGATAAATGGAGTCCAAGGAAGATAAGCAAAAGAGGGTGATGAATTTGGCCGAGTAATTTATGTAAACCAAATTGGATCTTCCGCATGTTGAGCAAAAGATGGCATTATTGTGTCTCTCGTGTTGCCCATCAAAAGGAGCAAGTGCAAAGAGATCCATTAAGCTGGCATAGCTGACCAAGCGGTAGTGGCAGCTGGAGGGAGCATGGCATCACCCTCATATTCCTAAGCATGCTTTACAAATGAGCATTCAAGCAGTAATTCTTTCCGTAATGTCTTTTCGTGCATTTGTGGTCCGTGTTTGCGACGTACAAATACCACGAGACAAGAGTGCGAGTGGATATTTGTCGAAATAGAAAGGGGAATGCAATAAAATGGCATACGCAACAGCGTACGTTAGGTCAAGGAAACAATTACCAAATCATTTCTTACAAATAGCTCTGTTCTACTGGACTTACGTCACTTGGGTGCCGCAGCTGTTGAGTACTTAGTTTGCTTGTATATCTACTTGGCACACGTTCTCTTCCACCTCAACATGCAATCATTACCGTCTACCAAAATAGCGATTGTCAGTCCGATGAGACCGACGCTGAACACAGTGCAGCCGAAGCACTGGGTGGCTTAACTGCAGTCTTAGGACATCACACTGGTGATGAACTCTAGGCTTAACTCTATGTATTCGTGGCACAATGAGACCAGCTCAGTCCGAGTTATCAACGGCTTTCAACTCGCTGCAAGACCAAGTTGGTGCATGGGCTGCTAAGATGCATCCACACCAATGTCAACCATAAAGGATCCTGTCGGTCAGCCTAATCAGTTTAGTAGATGATCTTAAGCGCACAAGTTTGCTTTCTCCATTTGATTTCATCAATATTGTATAGGTTCAGACAAAATGCAGCCTGTCATGCGGCTAATAGGCAGAGTTCCTTCGATACTCCAATTAAAAACTCATCCTAAGGCCAGCTTTGTGATCTGGTCGTAAGCTCAGTGGCCTAGAAGTAGAGTAGGTTGGTAGGAGGCGGGATCCTATCATTACCATGCATGTCTTCTTCCGCATCAGGCACGTCGTCTGTCAAAACTAAAATGACTAGTATCTGATGCGGTTTTATAATGTCAAGAAGGCTAATGAGGTTGTCCATGAAGTCAAAATCCCTTTCTAGTATGTAGATAAGGCAATCAAAATGGCGGAGGTGGTCATGGAAGTCCTCTTTTGAAATGAGCACTTTAGGCATGAAGTTGCCCCTTGCCTGGTAATATTCAACATAGGAGCCATTTAGTCCAAAGTTATGGTCCATAACGAAAGGGCTTCTTTTCAATAAACTGTCATTGGCGAGAGTGAAATTAAATCCAAGCATGCGAGGAGAATGCCAAAATTCTCTCTCATCTGCATCGAGGGCTGTGTACACATTTTCCGGAATAGGCAGCAGACAGCAATGTACTGTCGGCTTGATGAGGTGGTGACCACGTTGGGAAAGGAAATATGGAGTGAATCCACCTCCTCCATGTGACACTGCACTGCCGCAACTGCGTCTCGATACGTGTCTGACGAGGGTTGTGGAAAAAGCATTTTGCACAGATTCTTGTCGAGCCACTTCCACCCACTGATGTAGCGATTGAGTGCCTCACGCTAACGACGACTTCGTAGTATCCACCTCCAATGCGGGATTGCCTTGCACACGTTCATGAAGTCGGGCGCATTCAGGAAGTGGCATATTTGTAGTGCCAATTCGGGTGGCAGTTGGGTGATTTTGCGATGTGCGGCATCTTCCTGGGCCGAAATCTCAACGAAAGTGCATCTTGGTTAGTGGCATGAGAAAAGTACAGGTGAGGGTATTGAAATGAAGTGAGGATACGTGGAGATGGTGTGGAAGAAATGTCGGTAAGTGGCGGGAGTAGAGATAACCGAAACGCACCATTGTCAGGAAGGTCGGAAGCGTAGAATGACTACGTGACGCAGACGTCGAGGTTGATATAGTTTCCGTTAGGGGGAGGGAGGAATGGAGGTAGGGAGGGAGAGAGCGAGGGCGAGGACAGTCATGTGGCTGACCTCATTGACGTGTTCGCGCATTGGTTGTCACGTCGTCGTGGTCGTGGTCGTGGTCGTCTACCCCTTTGGCAGTCACGCCATCAACACGTCTGTCACATAATGCCTTTCCACCGACAAATAATGCGAAGGTGGGAGGTGGTGAGACACAACACAGTCCTCGCGTCTCAGTGATTGCTTGCATCGACAATGGCATCATCCACACCGTTGTCCACTTGGTGCTTCGCAGTAGTAGACACCCACCTCATCTAATGACAAAGCATTTCTGCCTTTCTCAAGCCAAAGTCACAATGCGAGTTACCATGGCACTTGTGCGGTCTACCCTTGCTTCACTGACTCACTCACTCACCCACTCAATCGCTCATGCTGTAAATCCACGAGTGCATCTCTGCGTTGGTTGCGAAATGTTGGCCATATTAGTCCAGTGAGTAGCCCTTCTGCTCGTGGAATGGAAAAGGACACACACACACACACACAACTCAATGTCGATTTGTGTCTTTTCTTGTTGTTCACTTCATCTCATTATGCCAATGTCTTGCTAAAAGGCGGACAGGGCGGACCACATTGCGTGGACAGGGCAGTGCGCGTTGATGTGACAGTGAAATGGTGCCTCGAGAAGCCGCACCCCTCAATGGCACAGCACCAATGCTAGCAACTCTTCGTGTGGACGAGGTGAGTGGCTTTGAGGACAGGAGGAGAAGAAGAAGAAGGAAAGAAAGAAGGCGCTGTTTTACCGACCTACACAGTGCCTAACACGCACCCACTCTTCACACCATCCACGAAGTAGGCGTGCATTGCATTGCATTGCCATCACCACGTGTTCCAACGTGTTGTGGTGCAATAAATTTGCTTCCCTGTCCTCCTCCTCCTTTTCATGATTTGGTTAATGCAATTTGACGCTTTGCCATTCGATATCCAGGCCACGGAAATTACGTCAAGTGTCCTTGAAGGTGGCAATTCTAGATCAATTCACACGAAGAGTACACCCAGTGTCCTTGAATGAGGAGAAAATCGTACAGAGGCCAAGGAATGGCGTCAAGTAACCTAGAACTTGGTAATTATCGATCACAGCAGAAATAGCTTTCAGTGACCTTGAAGGAGGGAGAAATGGATACCAAGGCCACGGAAATAACGTCAGATGACCTTGCAGGTGGCGATTATTGATCATATCGCACAAGACCTGCACCAAGAGACCTTGAAGTGGGGGCTACCTCGATATTCAGGGCACGGAAATGACGTCACGTGAAAATGAGGGTAGAGTTATTGATTATTTCGCATGAAAACTGCAGTATATAATCTGGAAAAGGGCCATCATATCAATCAGTGTCTACTCTAATTTAAAATGACGGCATCAGATGGCCCTGGATATCGATTAACGCTGGCTTGAAGGTCACGTGATTGGATATTCGTGCTTAGATATCAATTATCGTCGACTTTAGGGTCAAGTGACATCGTAAATTAGCCGCTTCAAGATAGATTACCGTCATTAGACAGGCTTGAATATAGATTACGGCCGACTTGAAGGTCACGTCATGGAAGATTCGGGGCTGGATATTGATTAAAGTTGACTGTATGGCCATTTGGCGTCATTAGGCCGGACTGTGTATCGATTATTGTCGACTTTAAGGTCGAATGACGTCATCAGACGGGCCTGGATGTCAACGTCGATTTGTTGACCACCTGTTCTTTATTATTTGCCAATTTTTAATTACATCATTATTTATTTGTTTATTCATTTGAGAAGATTTTGGGTTTCTCCTCGCATCTTTGAATTTAATTGGACTTTTGCCGCTGACGGTTTTATGAAAGGAAGCCCCTTCGTTATGGACCATAAATTTACCCGGCAGGAGGCAACCTCATGCATAAAGTGCGCATTTCAAAAGAGGACTTCCATGACCAACTGCGCCATCATGATTGTTTTATCTACATACTAGAAAGGGATTTTGACTTCATGGACAACCTCATTAGCCTTCTTGACATTATAAAACCGCATCAAGTACTAGTCATTGCAATCGTGAGAGACGGGGTGCGTGATNGGTGGCAGTTGGGTGATTTTGCGATGTGCAGCATCTTCCTGGGCCGAAATGTCAACGAAAGTGCATCTTGGTTAGTGGCATGAGAAAAGTACAGGTGAGGGTATTGAAATGAAGTGAGGATACGTGGAGATGGTGTGGAAGAAATGTCGGTAAGTGGCGGGAGTAGAGATAACCAAAACGCAGCATTGTCGGGAAGGTCGGAAGCGTAGAATGACTACGTGACGCAGACGTCGAGGTTGATATAGTTTTCGTTAGGGGGAGGGAGGAATGGAGGTAGGGAGGGAGAGAGCGAGGGCGAGGACAGTCATGTGGCTGACCTCATTGACGTGTTCGCGCATTGGTTGTCACGTCGTCGTGGTCGTGGTCGTGGTCGTCTACCCCTTCGGCAGTCACGCCATCAACACGTCTGTCACATAATGCCTTTCCACCGACAAATAATGCGAAGGTGGGAGGTGGTGAGACACAACACAGTCCTCGCGTCTCAGTGATTGCTTGCATCGACAATGGCATCATCCACACCGTTGTCCACTTGGTACTTCGCAGTAGTAGACACCCACCTCATCTAATGACAAAGCATTTCTGCCTTTCTCAAGCCAAAGTCACAATGCGAGTTACCATGGCACTTGTGCGGTCTACCCTTGCTTCACTCACTCACTCACTCACCCACTCAATCGCTCATGCTGTAAATCCACGAGTGCATCTCTGCGTTTGTTGCGAAATGTTGGCCATATTAGCCCAGTGAGTAGCCCTTCTGCTCGTGGAATGGAAAAGGACACACACACACACACACAACTCAATGTCGATTTGTGACTTTTCTTGTTGTTCACTTCATCTCATTATGCCAATGTCTTGCTAAAAGGCGGACAGGGCGGACCACATTGCGTGGACAGGGCAGTGCGCGTTGATGTGACAGTGAAATGGTGCCTCGAGAAGCCGCACCCCTCAATGGCACAGCACCAATGCTAGCAACCCTTCGTGTGGACGAGGTGAGTGGCTTTGAGGACAGGAGGAGAAGAAGAAGAAGGAAAGAAAGAAGGCGCTGTTTTACCGACCTACACAGTGCCTAACACGCACCCACTCTTCACACCATCCACGAAGTATGCGTGCATTGCATTGCATTGCCATCACCACGTGTTCCAACGTGTTGTGGTGCAATAAATTTGCTTCCCTGTCCTCCTCCTCCTCCTTTTCATGACTTGGTTAATGCAATTTGACGCTTTGCCATTCGATATCCAGGCCACGGAAATTACGTCAAGTGTCCTTGAAGGTGGCAATTCTAGATCAATTCACACGAAGGGTACACCCAGTGTCCTTGAATGAGGAGAAAATCGTACAGAGGCCAAGGAATGGCGTCAAGTAACCTAGAACTTGGCAATTATCGATCACAGCAGAAATAGCTTTCAGTGACCTTGAAGGAGGGAGAAATGGATACCAAGGCCACGGAAATAACGTCAGATGACCTTGCAGGTGGCGATTATTGATCATATCGCACAAGACCTGCACCAAGAGACCTTGAAGTGGGGGCTAACTCGATATTCAGGGCACGGAAATGACGTCACGTGAAAATGAGGGTAGAGTTATTGATTATTTCGCATGAAAACTGCAGTATATAATCTGGAAAAGGGCCATCATATCAATCAGTGTCTACTCTAATTTAAAATGACGGCATCAGATGGCCCTGGATATCGATTAACGCTGGCTTGAAGGTCACGTGATTGGATATTCGTGCTTAGATATCAATTATCGTCGACTTTAGGGTCAAGTGACATCGTAAATTAGCCACTTCAAGATAGATTACCGTCATTAGACAGGCTTGAATATAGATTACGGCCGACTTGAAGGTCACGTCATGGAAGATTCGGGGCTGGATATTGATTAAAGTTGACTGTATGGCCATTTGGCGTCATTAGGCCGGACTGTGTATCGATTATTGTCGACTTTAAGGTCGAATGACGTCATCAGACGGGCCTGGATGTCAACGTCGATTTGTTGACCACCTGTTCTTTATTATTTGCCAATTTTTAATTACATCATTATTTATTTGTTTATTCATTTGAGAAGATTTTGGGTTTCTCCTCGCATCTTTGAATTTAATTGGACTTTTGCCGCTGACGGTTTTATGAAAGGAAGCCCCTTCGTTATGGACCATAAATTTACCCGGTAGGAGGCAACTTCATGCATAAAGTGCGCATTTCAAAAGAGGACTTCCATGACCAACTGCGCCATCATGATTGTTTTATCTACATACTAGAAAGGGATTTTGACTTCATGGACAACCTCATTAGCCTTCTTGACATTATAAAACCGCATCAAGTACTAGTCATTGCAATCGTGAGAGACGGGGTGCGTGATGCGGAGGAAGACATGCAGGTGCTCTCCGCTTTCGTGGACAGCATAGAGGACATTGAGAATAGTCCACTGGCCACCGCGAGCGTGAATTGGCGTCTACGGTGCTGCAAGTGCTTCGGATCCGACTACTGCAACACAATGGAGTTGTTGGAGTTTGCGTGCTACGATTTGAGTTTGAGGAGGAGCGCTGACAATATCACGTCGTCATCTGCGTGGGAGCCACCAGACAGAGGAGATGAATTGCTCATGCCTCGTAAACCACCACCACCTCCACTTGCACCTTTACCACTACATATCGAATAGGCTGATTCGGATGGTTGAATGGAGGAATAAAGAAAGAGTCTTGTGAGACGAGTGGAGAGAGGATGTAATGATGGAGTGTGCTTTCCTACTGCATGGCAGAGTGTGGCAGTGCAGGTTGGTTTGCGATGCAGAATGTTTGGGAGAGCAGGAGGGTGAAGTGTTGGGAGTGGAAGAGGGCGGCGTGTGATTGAGCAGGGACTGTAGTCTCAGTGGCTGACGTGGTTATGGGTTATGGAATGCGGAGAGGAAAGGCGATGTGAAAAGACAGTGATGGTGGCCCTGTGACGGGACGAAGTGACTGGTACGTGTAGGTGGGTGGATGGATGAATGAATGCGTTAGAGAATGCAGAAGAATAGTTGAATGCACTGAGGCATACGCAGATGTTGGGAGGGAGACGCAGTCCATGTACACAAAATCACAACGTGTAGATTTATACGAGTTTGGTAATGCTGGCGTTGTTGGCCTTAAATCATGAGACGAGAGCGTGGGCTGGCCTGCGAGATCATCCCTGTGGAAGTGGGTGGGTGGGTGGGTGAGGAGGAGGACGGCGTGACCACACCTCACACGTGTTTGTGTGTGTGTGTGTCATTTGACCTCGTTGAGCTTGCGTGATGCGTGAGGTGTAGGGAGACCGACTGCATTGGGGTATACGTGATAGTGCGTCGAATGGATAGAATGAGGTGAAGAAGAGGTGAGCGATAAATGGAGGCCAAGGAAGATAAGCAAAAGAGGGTGATGAATTTGGCCGAGTAATTTATGTAAACCAAATTGGATCTTCCGCATGTTGAGCAAAAGATGACATTATTGTGGTTCTTTCCTAACCACCATTGAAAATGCACATACTGGAGTCGCTTTCTCGTCTTGATGAGTGTTTGGTGTGCGTGTCCTGTCGAGAGATGACGTTTGATTTCTACACTCGCCAACTGCTTGTTGGAATACTCTGGTCCTACCTTACACGTCGTCCAGAGTGCCGACCTTGAGAACTTGTCCACTTCGTGATTCCCCTTCTCCTCCTCCTCCTCCTCCTCCTCCTCCTTTCGTCTTAGGGATCATGGACTATGGCATGGCGGCTGTGCCCATTTCATCCCAGCCACAGCTTCCGCTAGCCGAAGAACCATCTCCCGCCGATCTACAACCCTTTGTTCGCCCACCAGACATCTTCCCGCCCTGCGATAACACTTGTCGCCCCACCACCACCACCACTACCGCTTCGCGTGTCTATTACAACACCCAACCCATTTTCTCAACGTCCTCGTCCATGGAAACGCAGCAACAGCAGCATCAACAGCCTCCCACCTCACCGCAAGACATCCCTGTGGACGATACTTATCGCTACACGTTGAGTGCGGGCGCGCTCACCTCCGAACAGCTCTCCTCGTTGGCACGACGCATGGAGGAGGAGCAACAAAGGCGTCTTCAGCTGCAGCAACAAATGACAAATTCTGCAAGCCTGGTTAGTGAGTGTGAGTGAGTGAGTGAGTGGAGTGAGTGAGTGAGTGAGTGTGTGAGTAAGTGAGTGGAGTGAGTAGTGCATGACCGGAACGGATCTTCCATCTGGTAATGGTCATGGTTTGATTACTTCTTACCGCTTCCATCAATTCATCCTCCACGCACTCATCCACGCATCCATCGCGTTTTCATGCAGTGGTGGAACAAGGTCATGCGAACTCTGCAACCTCGCTCCATAGAGTCCATATTCAATCACTTTTCCAGTACCATTGTTCTTCCGGTGAACTCCAACCCCAACCCAAGCTAGAACCCCAACCCCAATTCCAACCTGAGCCTGGAGTCCGCGCCACCGAGGCCTGCACAAGTCCCGAGGAGGACAAACAATGGCATCGCCCAGCTCCCACTGCTCGCCTTACCCCTTGGTTCTCCGACTCCATGTCGTTGCTACGCAACCGTTTCCGTCGCCTTACTGGTGGCTCCGGCAGCAAAAGCAACACAGCCATGCAATGTAGCATGACACAGGTGCCGCCGCATTCTACCGCTAGCCACAGCCTCCGCTCCAACATCACCGTGGTGGAGAGAGAGGATGTGGTACCCACAGTTCAGCATCGTGTCTCTACCCTTCCCTCATCGGCAGGAAGGACAGTGTCGGGGCCAACTGCCAATTCAGCTTCCTCCTCTGCCGTTCTACGGCGTCACCGGCATCGGAAACGTGCGCCTCTGCCCATGGATCTGACGACCAAGAACTGAGCGCATTGCATTGAAAGCGATGTTTACTCCTTGTCTTCTTCTCACTTTCCTATCCTTCTCCTCCCTCCCTCCCTCGCGTCATCCCTCCTCCGCCTCTAGAAGTTCGTCGTCCTCTGTCCATGCCCCCGTTGTCCCCGCCTTCCTGCAAGACAGACGTGCCACTGATGATGGTAGCAAAAGCGTGTTGTCACTGTCGCGAACAATATTGTTTATTATAGTTGCTGATTTGGAGAGAAGGTTGCTGCTGTCTTTTGCATACGTGGGTGGGGTAGGAGGATGGCCAACAAAGTCCGAGGATCGAGCCTAAAGCCAGAACACTCCCTGAAGGTCTGAATGGACATTCACTGTTCTGCTGCGTTAGCAAATATCACCGTTCCTGAAGTGACTGTCGTCTTCAATTACCATCGCGCACTCGGCGAGTGTATCCGCCACCATGACTGCTCAATGCCATGACAACTGTCGTTCACAATGCACTAGCCTATCATTGCAACCCTTAACTCAAAGTCGTCCAAGAAATGAACAGACAACAATACTTATATTTGAACGCATTCAACAAGTAACGCGTGAAGAACTACTAGAGAAGGGGAAAAGGAAGGACAGATAGATAGATAGATAGATAGATAGATAGATAGATAGATAGATAAGGAAGGAGAGGGGAACCTAGTGGGCCAGACGGTCAATCACTAGGGCGCTCAAACGCATATTGGGAGTGAGGATGTTGAGGGTTGGCCTCGAATCCCTCCGTAAGGCAATCACTCTCCCCTTGGAGGTGGAGACCAATACAAAAGAGCTGGGATCTCTGTTCCGAGGCGAAGTACGAGAAGTTGAAATTGCACTCCTCCGCCATCAGGATCGAGACAGGGAGTCAACTGCCTCGTATCTTGGCAGTGGCGTGGGGCCTCGTGCCTTCACCACTTCAACGAAACAGACCACACCACCTGTCACCCACTGCCAACAAGGCCAAGTGGAAGCGAAGAAAAGGATTCACACTCACCTCAATGCCTCAGTTTAGCCTTCTAGCCTGGGGACATTGTTAATGGTAGTGGATGGTGGCGACGAACGCGATGATGTCGAAAAGGCCAGAGACGGATGCGACGAATTTTAGGGGAGGGTAACCTAAAAGACACACGCCGCCTAATTATGAGAGGTAGGAAATAAACCACTAACCTCGCCTTCATGCCTTCAATATAATCCATTAGAGCAAGCGCGGGGATCCCCCTACAATTGATAAGCACATCGGCAATATCCGCTATCGTCCATACAAGGCAACAGACTTGAAGGAAGTTGCCGATCACCACATCCATTGTCATGACAAAAAGGTAAAACAGAAGAAAACAGCCACTCAGAAGTCCAAGATTGCTCACACTCAAGTCACTCATATCTTCGCACAATTGACAAATTTTAAATTAAATCAACAACACAAATCGATTAATCGATACGCCCCAACAGAGCACCAATAGGCGCGCGTTTGAACACGTCAACACAGCATTCTCTTGGCACGCAAACCCGATGATGAGATACGACTTCGCGCAGTGCGATAAAATTCCCCCCAATCAACCGTTCTTGACAGCTTTACGGCAGTGTTTTCCTTCCTTCTACGACCCCTTCCACGGAGGAAGAGGAGGAGGAGGTGAAGGGCATACTTCTCGCCACCAAAAACGCATCGCGTCAAGACCGGTCGTCTTAGCAACAAGACGGTCCAACGACTCTGTGGAGACGCCTTCCTTCCTTGACCTGACTGCTGAATTATCTGTGCCTCATGGCCTCATGCCTCATCAATGGAAAGACGATTCTATGGGTAGCAACGTCAATCCCCCAAGAAGTGTTCCAAACACCACACAACAGGTCCACACACGTTCAGAGGGGACCTACCACCAACCTCGACTCATTGATGCGACCACAACAGGCAGTGCGCTCAAATCTCGCCTCCAACCACCTTCCTTACTCTTCCTATTCGTCTCCCCTTTGACCCACCAGCATCTTCCCAGTTGATTGAGCATCAAGGTCAGCATGACCACCGATGTTAGAGTATGCATGGACTCCAGTTTGTGGAGAAGCACACAACCATATCCACACCATTGGCAAAGCCAGTTAAATGTCTCAGATCAACCATTATCCAAAAAAATGCGGACGAAAGAGGGCAAAAGAACAATAGACTGTCAATCAAAGGAGGAATTAGGGAACACAAAACACCCTTTCGCACATCCACACAAAATCTATTGTTTGATCGCTTCCAACAATCCTTCTCCACCACCTCCATGGCAACATTTAAAATACGGAGAATACGCCACAGAAAAGACGTGCGGCCAACAGATAGCTGCTATTGAATGCTCCACCTAGAATCTTGATGCGAACTCAGAACATGGCAGTGAATCTAACCATTGGCAAATCCAATTATTGTTGTCGAAAACTGCAAAATAACTTTTCCGCAATTTGAAGAGTAATTTAGATCGTGAATAAAATCATGCGTTAACACCATTTCGGCATTCGGATAATCCTATATCAACACAAAGCATTCACACTCAAAGCTAGCTTTTAAAATCATGGCAGACAATATAAAAACACCATTACTGCTTTGTAACTTTATGCAGACAAATTAGTCCCGCCAATTAGAATTCGCACTAGCCGCCTAGATGGCGATGGATGCAAATAAAAACGCAGAGAAAGGGGAGAGATAGAATATGCTTACCCCAAAATACATATATTAAAGGACAACCGATTGCGACAGCACGCCATATCGGTCAGCGCACGCCAAATCTAGTTCCGCACCATACAGGTAACAACCCGTAAAAATTGTGTCGGTTTTAAGTCTTAGCAAAGCGCAGATTATGGAACTCCTATCCTGGCCGGGGGAATTCCGCTTAGCTTGATACCAGGCTCTGCGCAGTTCGGAGGCCCGACACACACCATCCAATTCTTTCTCGAATTCTTCGCAAACACATCCTCCTGTGGATCCTTTGTCATGGTTAGGCAATCTACCACTACGATTGTTATCTTCATCTTCAGAGTCTACAAATGCAAAACACGCCTTAGTCACAGGTGCAGGATTTTAGTGTAGGCACTACGCAAACGGTGTGTCTCAACAGGAACACATACCAAAACGGCAAAAAATTTACTTCCGCACGCAGCTAGGGCAGTACGGCCACCTCTGTGTATTGAAAGAAACCGGTATTTCCAACAAACAAAGTACTACACTACTGCAAGCTTTTGACGTTTTACTTATCTCTGCAACATTTTAACTCAATATAGAGGACATTTAAAAAATCTGCTTTTATCATGAGCTGGAAATTGCTTGCCAATAAACAGGTTAATATTTTGAGGTCTGCTACGACGTCTGCTCGTTTCTTCTCATGCATCGACTGCTTTATTTCGTGGGTTTGTTCTAGAAATTAGCTGTAGTTCCTATTTTTAATAACTAAGTTGAATATAAGGAGGCAGAATCCTTCCGCAAGCTGATACATTTGTCAGACTTTATAAGTCACCCTCCCATTATGGTATTTGACCGTGATTTTTACCGCTGCAAGCGCTTCCCGTGCCTCGCGCAGCATCGTTTCCTAACCTCTCGCAAAATTATGTTTTGTGTATTTAGTCGCCTGAAGCCCATTGCGTGCTCCTACACGCTTGAGAGCTGAAAATTCTACCAGTGGAAAATTGTACCAAAAAACGGCCGTGGACTACTGCTGCGCCGTTTACTACTGACAGTGGTGTGACAGACGAGTTGCTGGTTAAGTCAACAAAATAAGTCCCACATGATCAGGCATTGCAGCCTATCTAGAATCGCCCAAACCAAACGGCCCGCACACTCACACGGATACTCGCAAAGCAGCACCATAGAGGCCAACAGCAATATTTATATATTCTGGAACATCCAACAACCTGACAGTGGCAGCCCACAAAAGAGGCAGGATGGATACGTGTAGGGCACACTCATTTTATCACGACGAGTTGGTGGGACATTGAGGCATATACTATGGGTGCACTTGAATGCTGCCAGATACTGATCTTGCAGTCGGTTGCGGCTGTGGTGGTGACGCTTCGCTTCTTACGTACTCACGATGACCTCCACCTCGATTGGGAAGCACACGCCTCACAGAAGAAACAAGCCCATTTGGCGGTCTACCCGTCATGGACTAGAGACAAGACAAAGTAAGGAAAAGAATGCACGCACACTGATGCCATGGTTGAGCCTTCTAGCCTGCAGGGAGTGATGTCGTCTGTGGTGGTTGGTGGGGTGAACACGACGGTGACGGGAAGGCCAAAGGCGATGGCGACGAATGATGGGAGGAGAAGTCAATCTACAAGACACACTCCGCTTGATGGTCAGAGGTGGGGGCAAACCACCACCCTCGCCTTCATTCATCACTACCATCCGTTGAAACAGAGGCAGAGACCCCGTTACAATTGACAAGCAGGTCGACAACATCTACTATCGTCCATAGGAGGCAGATGAATTGAAGGATGTTGCCAACCACAACATCCATCGTCATTACAAGACGGTAAAACAAAGAACAAAGGCCGCAAAGACGTCCACTATTGCTCACACTGAGTTCGCTCATGTCTTCGCACAATTGACAAGTCTGAAACTAGATCGACCACATTGGCGTATTAATGAACACGTCCTGGCAGATGACATGCACGTAGTGCTGTGGACATCCAGACCACTAGGCATGATGCAACTGCACACTTGGATAACATTTCCTTCTAATCAATCCCTTCTTGTCAATTTTTGCGTTAGTGTTTTCTTCCCTTCTACGGCTTCCAAGGAGGAGGAGGAGGAGGAGAAGGACGTGTGTCTTGACAGCCAAAGCGTGTCGAGTCAAGACGAGTCTCTCTCGTAACGAAGGACAGTCTCATTTCTTGTGCTAGCTGGTGCAAGACTTGTGCCTCGTAGGCGTTCTCCTCGTTGAAGGAGCTTCCTTCACTAATGCGAAGTCGATTGAATGGGTGGAAACGATAACCCCAGATTGTGGCTCAACCTTCACACAAAGGATCCCATTCGTTGAGGGAGGACGTGACACCAGCGGTTAAAACAGGGGCGCGGTCAGATCACGCAGCAAAAGGGAAGCAGATAATCTCAAAAAGCAAGTCGTTGTCACACTCTGGCGATGCAGTCTGTTGCATTCATGACTTAGCACATGCTAGGAGGCCACCTGCCAGTTACCAGAGGCAGTGAAAATGAGGCAGGCTAAAGGATAGGAAGGAATTCATTCAATTCCTTTTCGTAGTTGAACATTTAGGCCTTAAGGCAATAGCGACAGAGGATGACGAGAGTGGTGCTGACAGTAGCCAACCTAAAGTTGGCACATTTCGATTGCCAGATGGGGGATGGACAATCTACTACCTAGTCATACTTCTTGCGGCAGTATCTGGCATTGGGAAAGAAGTGAAGGCCACAGTCTACAAAACGTGCTCACCCATCCGCCTTTTCTAACGCCAAGTTAGGCTTTCGCATTAGCGAGGAACCAGAATCCTTCTCTCCGTGATTACAACTGGCAAGAATAAAATCCACACCTTTCAATGCGTCTAAACCTTCTTACCGGTTAGTTCGACCGCAAATCCAAGTCGTTTCTGATGCAACAAATCAACATTGGCCCCTTACCCGGTTGGGCAGCCCAAAAGGACTGATGAAACTGCTGTTGTTGCGATAGCGATCGTTGGATGAATGAATGAATGAACGAATGAATGTCCCCGTCGGTGATGTCCAGGCATACGCACCAACACAGGCAGAAACAAAGCTCTGTGGAGGAGGCAGAGAATAGAACGATTGAGTCGCCGCTTCAATCAATGTAGCTGCCTCCACCAACCGTCTGTGCCGTGCAGTATCACAATCCTTCGCCTTCCAAGCATTCCGAGCCATTGCACCTGCAATATTGGAAAAGGGTTGTAAGACGGAGATGCTTCCCCACCCCCTCTCCTTGCGCAAAGCACAGACCAGCAGAGCCACACCCTACCCTCATGCCAACACAAGCGACCACCTCCAATCCATCCAAGCAGTGCACCACAGCCGCATTGCAACCCCAATCCGCCCCTGCCTTGCCCCTCCCACTTCCCCCCCTCCCCTCCCCCTCCTCCTCTTCACAACTACCTACTCACGCCTTTTCAACCCATTCGCATTCTTAAGGCTACGTCGCAGTAGTAGCGAGACCAGCGTCACCACTCATCACCTATACAGTCAGCAACAAATTAACTGCCACCCTCCCACAGCAACAACATCCCCCTACCTTCGAAAGCAAAATATGCTGCACTTGCCACCTGTGACCTCTCACCCATAGCGCTTCTATTCGTCGTCGTCGTTGTCACCGTCGCCGTCGCCGTCACCGTCGTAAGAGAGCGTCACCTTCACTCTTTCACACATAAACACGACACGCCTCCCCTAGTCTCTCCCCTCCCTCTCCGCCACCCCACCCTCCCCATCCACCTACTCAACTACCCATGCCCCCCCACCCGAAAACAAAGAGATGCTCACATAATAGCAGTAGTAGTCCCTGTCGTCCATGCCTGCCGACACCTACATCGCACAACCCAGACCGAGACGCCGCCACCGCCAACGCCAACGCCGCGAATCACTCCAACATCTCGCACTGCCCACCATCACTCCACACAATCATCAAATGCTACTTCACCATCACCACAATAAGTTTGTAGCATCTGAAAAGGAAAAAAACCAAGCAATGCAGAGATGGACGTGTGACAGTCCAATGCACTGCAAAACTAACACCCACGAACATAACTGCTGATAGGAGAGAAACGACTTAGCAAGCAAATACTTAAGAGTGCTACAGAGTACAGCCTGCGTGGTGATGGCAAAGCTTCCCACTAGCCCCAATCCTGCTGCTGCGTCTACCTCACTCACTCACCCATCTACTCACTCACGCACAAAACCACCGATTCGTCATCCTGCCTTGCCCGCCTCCTCCAGCCCTGGACGGACCTCACATCGATCGACTTGGAGTGCTGTTGCGGCTAAGTGGGTGGGTGGTGGTGGTAATGCGGACGACAGGGGTGCTAGGTTTATTGTTCTACTCAACACGGCTAAGGTAGGTGGGTAGGTGGGTGGGCCAAAATGATGAGTGCACTTTTGTTTTCTACTGCCCCTCCCTCTCCCCTTTCAGTCTCTTTAATTAAGAGCTTGATGTTATCGTCCACCACCCCATGATGAGTCTAGACACTGGGACAACTTTTTTTGCACCTCTCTCACGTGATTGTCGTGATGACGATGATGTCTCCATGGTCTTTGTGTGCTCTGTACTTTTTTATCGACTGAGCAGTCCCACGGTCTTTTCAAGGCACACTACTGGGTGGGGAGATAAGAAGACAAATACGCGAATACATACACGCATTCACTGATCATCCAGTGTTAGCTTCTGCCTTGAGGATCGTTTCTCCAATTGTCCCTTTATAATAGGAGGAAGCATCTGTTGTTGTTGTTGTTGTCGTTGGTCAGAGCTCTACCTCTACTTGTGTCATTATTATTATTACTTTATGCGGAAGTGAGACAGACAGAAACCTTCATCTATCACACAACGTCCAATACAGAAAAGGAGCTAAATGACGATAGGAGAAGGGTATTCGACTTTGCAATTTGTGTCTTAAGTTCCCCAATCCCTTTTTTATTATTCTTTTCCTCCTCCTCCTCCTCCTCCTCCTCCTCCTAATCCTCTTCTTTTTAGTCATGAAGAAGGGCACATTCGTTCTTTTTGTTGTTGCTGTTGTTGTCTGCTTGTTGCATTCACCACTACTCACACCTGTGCGTGAAATTATTTTTTTTTCGGCCGGTGGGTGGGTGGATGAGCGAGCAGAGATAACTAGCGCACACAACGAGTGCATAACAGTTGGTGGTCTCATCGATTCATCGATCCATCCATCCATCGATCCATCGACCGACCGACCGACCCATCGACTCACCGACCAACCAGCAACGGGACCTAAATCTGGACCATTCCCACACGCCGTGTCGTGGTCGTAATTAACGCGAGCAGGCGAGCTGGTAAGCGGATAAGTGGGTGGGTGAGTATGAAGTTGGTTGGGTGGTTGGAATAACAACAACAATAATAGTAGGTGAAAGAAATCAAAGCAGCCACAGCGACAACAGTAGTAGCGCGGTTTCAACGATTGCGACAATTAGTGGCTACCAAGGATGGCAGACTTGAAGCACGAACGGCTTTGAGGTGTTACACACGGGAACAAACACAGCAAAGAAGGCATATTAGTTAGTGCCCAAGCGTCTGCTCTATATTTTTGTTCTTCTTGTTCTTTATCTTGTCCTTGGCAGACACCGGCCCTCCCCAGTGCCTACATTGACAGCACTCCTTGGAAAGTGACAGTTTGTGGACGCTCTCACTGGAACGCATTTCATGCTTCCAGTTGGTTAATTATTCTCTCTTTATCAATTGTGTTTTTGTGATAAAAGAAATAAAAGAATTTGATCCATTTGCTCTTTCTTGTTCCACTGGAACACACACACGCACACACCGAGTGTAAAAATTCACGCATGACGACGCCTGAGGTGGTGGGAGGAAGAGGAGTGGAAGTTATGGAAGAGGCAGGCTAAGTGGTTTCAGAAGTGGGCGCAAAGCATCGAGATGTGACCGAACAGTCACTGAAGTAATGAATAAGTACCAAATCGATTGATAGAAGTAACTGCAGTTGGGTTGTTCTAATGTCACAACGGCGAAGACGACGACGACGACGACGTTGCAATTAGGCGGAATGAAGGCACACAGTGCAGTTGTGAAGCAGCAGCTGACGAGTCTCCCCTTCTTCTTTCCTACCGACTCGCTGCCAGTGTCGGATACATGCCGCCACCGCCACCGCCACCACCACTTTAGGTGGCGGCCGCCGCCGTAGCCATCGCTGCCGCAATAACCCAAACCAATCGCCGGTCCTGCTGCCACTACCGCTAAATGTGACAACCTGTGAGTCATCAATTTGACAAAATATCATCTACCGAGCATCATTTCAGCAGTACTTACATCCTGCCTCAAGATTCAAACGTCCAAATTGGCAGGGTGATGCGTGGAATGACATAATTTGCAGTGTATTTGCCATCCTCCACCTCCTACCTCTTCTTTTTCTCCTTTCTTCCCTTAACAGACAGCCGAACACCCTACACAAGGCAAGGCTAGACCCCACACCCTCCCTTTCGATCAACTTTACACCATTTGCTCGCGCACATTCCACCAAACACCCGTAGTCATGAGGCCACATCACAAAGTAGTCTAGCAAACACCACCCCAGTCACAGTGAACCCCTGCTTCATCTACTTAACAGCAATCTTCATCACCACACCCAACAGTAGTGCCCCTTTCGCCTAAACAACCGCGCTAACTGCATCTAGTTCTGTAACCCATCAATCTCTCCCCCACCACCTCCTCCTCAAATACCACAAAACGCAACTGTACTTCACCACCTTCATTGCTTTAAGTACATAGGACATTCTTGCCAGCCATGACTTGGTGGCATGAAACACATGCCACACGTGTATGTCCAACGTAACAAGAAGAGTGATCCCGGTGAAACGCGTTGCAAACGCATCCTCAGCAGGTTCAATCAACTTGTGAAAATGCAAACGCATTTGTAAACACCATATTCCTGGCGGAGAACAAATAAATTAATCCATCCTGTGCATGCAAGTACTACTATAACAACATGAATGAACGCACAAAACAATCAGAATCTATGTTCCTACCTTACCTTTGACTTTGGCAGCTCTTCCGCTTCCATCGTAATGGCGCCGAATCGGTGGTCCTTCTCAGGCATTCATCCATACTTCCATTCATCCACAATGCACATGCCACAAACTAACGTGATCCACTCTTAACACTGTCCTAAGTCGCGAATGGCAAGGCGTTCATTTCTTAACAATCGTTGGTCCACATCGATTAGTAAAACTATCCATTTGAATGAGAAGAAAAGCAAAACAACGCAACACGCAGCAGAATGCACAAGCCAGTCATTCATTTATGACCTTAGATGACCTTAGTGGCGTAGAAATTTGAAATATTGAAAAAGTCGTCAAAAAACAATCAAATTTGCTATAAGATCAGCTGGATTAATCGAAATGCTTTTTAATACACTCTGAACCACCAACATTGTAACGAAATGCATGCCTATAGATTATTAAATTACTTAACTAAATCAGACAAGCAAATAACTAATTAGTATTTGAACTACTTTTGTTTTGCACTTGTGCACCTAAAAATTTAGCATGTATTTATAAATAAGTTGTCAATATTAACTGCTGATTCTCTCATGTGTGCGCAGTTTGTAAATTGTTTTACTTGTGTTTCTGCCATTTAAATCTTGTTGACACTACAAAATTGGCAAAGTTTGTGACAATCATTACATCACTGAAAATACATATAAATCAAAAGTTCGTTTGTTTTACCGAACGAACTTTGAAATGATTGGTCAGATTTGTACGCGGCTCGCGTAAGTGCTGCGCGTTTTGGTGACCGTCGTTTCGGATTAATAGGTCCCTATTTGTTGTCAGAAGTTGGATGTCTCGTAAGTATTTAGTACGTTTATGTTAGCTTTAGTGGTTTTTTTGTTAATAGATGCTTTATATGTCGATTTTCTTCTTTCGCACACATACTTGCTGGAGTAAACGCAAGGACCTCTTAATGTGACTGTTAAGGCGTTTACTGAGGTGCAATTTGTGCTATATAGCACTATAAGTGATAAATTATGACTGTTTTGGCAGTTTGTGAGGTTGTAGGCTTTTTTACTGTCGCTGAAATGTGATTGTTGAGGCGCGATTTCGTTGAGAGGAGTTATAACCTTAGCGAGTGCTTGGCAGTTGCTTGCTTGGTGCTTTCTTGCGATTAAACACCCCTTACATGCATACTTTTGTGCTTGCATTTTTTCTTTTCTTATCACTTTATGTGCTAGGCTAATCATTTCAAAAGTAGCTGCAGTTGCTGTCAAGACTTTTTGTTTTCCATTTTGATTGCCTAATCGCGTTGGTTTTTTCGCTACACAATCCTTCTTGCGATTAAGTAAGATTGTTTCGGCTGTTTCTAAGTGGTTAGGTATTTTATTAAGAATGAGTTTTGATTAATGCGGTCAAATTCGATGAAGAGGCTCGTGAATTTGGTAAAGCGAACGCAAAAGCCTCATAATGTGACTGTTGGGACGTTTTGTTTTCCAACCGCAGTGCCTACTCACGTCCACCTTTTTGCTGTACGACACTTTGAGTGATAAAGTAAGATTGTTTTGGTAATTTGTAATTAGTTCGCTTTCTAATGACGGTAGATTTTATTGAGAGGAGTTTTAACGTCGTTCATTATTTTCTTGCTGGTATTCATCATATTTATAAATCTTGTTATCCGTGTTCTTTTTCCGCTTTCACGTAGGTCTTCACATTGATTGTTTTTTTTTACTTTTCAGATGCTACAAACTTACTGTGGTGATGGTGAAGTGGCATTTGATGATTGTGTGGAGCGATGGTGGGCAGTGCGAGATGTTGGAGTGATTCGCGGCGGTGGTGGTGGTGGCGGCGGTGGTGGTGTCTCGGTCTCGGTTGTGCGATGCAGATGTCGGCGGGCATGGACGACACGGACTACTATTGCTACTATGTCTGCATCTCTTTGTCTTTGCGGGACATGGGTGGTTGGTTGGGTGGTCGGCGGAGAGGGAGGGAGGGGAAAGGCTGGGGGAGGCCTGTCGTCGTTCTTATGTGTGAAGGAGTGAAGGTGACGCTCTCTTACAATGGCGACGACGATGACGACGAATAGAAGCGCTATGGACCAGAGCTCACTGGTGGTGGCAACTGCGGCATATTTTGTTTTCGAAGGTAGGGGAATGTTTTTGGTGTGGGAGAGTGGTAGCTAATTTATTGCTGACTGCTGCATAGGTGATGAGTGGTGGCGCTGTTCCCATTACTACTGCGACTTAGCCTTGAGGACGAGGATGGATTGAAAAGGAGTAAGTAGGAGGAGGGAGTGAGAAGGGACGGTGGGGGGGACGGGGGAATTTAGGGTAGGAGGTCGAGACGGCTTGGGGTTTCTCTCTCCGTCCGGTTAGAGAGAGGCTTGACGACGGGTTGGGCGTGTAGTGCGATTGTGGTGTACTGCTTGGATGGGTCAGCGGTGGTGCTTCGTGTTTGCATGGTGGTTGAGTGTGCTGCTGTTGATCTGTGCTTTGCGCTTGAAGAGTGGGTGGGGAAGTGTCTACGTCTTAAAAACTTATCCAACATTCCAGGTACAGTGGGTTCGGTGTATATGGAAGGTGGGAGATCGCGGTACTCCACGGCACGTGGACGGTTGGTGCACGCAGGCACACGGACTGAAGCGGTGACTCAGCTCTGCTCTGCCTTCTCCGTAGAGCTCCGCCTGTGCTTATGTTGGTCCGCATGTCTGGACATCGCCGACGGGGACATTCAACAGCAATATCATCAGCTCTTTTGGGGCTGCCCAACTGGGTAAGTGGCAAATCTTGATTTTGTGTATCAGATATGACCTGGGTTTACATTTTAACTAATCAGTAAAAAGGTTTGGATGCATTCAAAGGTGTGAATTTTATTCCTACCAACTGTATTCACGGAGAGACGAACGCTGGTTTCTTCTCACTAATGCAGAAGTGTAGCGATGGAATCAGTCCCTCTACTCACGTGATGCATTTTTTTACCACTGTATAGCACGGCAGGCGATAACTTGGGACTGTTTTGTTAGTTTGTGCCTTTCCTGCAACACGTCATAGCAAAACTGGCGTGTCGCTGCATATATTCGGTGCGAGCAATATGCATTTTGGTGTTTGGAATGTTGATAACCCGTCTGCATATATGATGTGTCCAGTGTGTGCTTGGACGACATCAGTAGCAAGGCCGTACGGAATGTGGTGTCTTATTCTTTAGTTGGCAATTTCACTCGTCATCAATGCAGTCTACCCTATTCTATGTTATTCTACTTGACATTAGGTAGGTCAAGGTCTATTCAGACGCCAGGGGACAGTTTACACACCAGAAGAGCTGCATGCGTTGGCGTCACTACGCAGACCGTACTTTGTAGCAGGCTTAAATGTTTGCTTGTTAAGTTGTTTCTTTTGTCCTACCGGTAGTTATGTTTGTGGTTGTTAGCTTTGCATCGCGCTGGACCCTCATGCATCAGTTTCTCCATTGTTTGGTTTTTTTTTCTCCTTTTCAGATGTTACAACCTTACTTACTTACTCTGGTGATGGTGAAGTAACATTTGATGAGTGCTTGGAATGGCAGCCAATGCGAGATGTTGGAGTGTTTCGCGGCGGTGGCGGTGGCGGTGGCGGTGGCGGCGTCTCCGTCTGGGTCGAGCGAAGGGGATTTTGGCAGGCATGGACGACACGGACTACTACTGCTGCTGCTGCTATTATGTCTGCATGTCTTTGTCTTCGCGGGGCATGGGTGGTTGAGTGAGTAGGTGGATGGATGGCGGAGAGGGAGGGGAAAGGCTAGATGAGCTCTGTCGTATGTGCGAAGGTGTGAAGGGGAAGCTCTATTACGACGACGACGACAACAACAATGAATGGGAGCGCTATGGAGCAGAGCTCGTGGATGGGAATTGCGGCATATTTTGCTTCCGAAGGTACGGAAATGTTATTGCTGTGGGAGGGTGGCATTTAATTTAGTGCTAGCTGTAGAGGTGATGAGTGGTGATGCATCGTGCCAGAGGAGGTAAGCGTGTGAGTGGATCTCCACCTTGGAGTATGTTGGGTGCGAGTTGTTGAAGGAGTGTTGTGCTGCTCCCACTGCTACTACTACTACTACTGCGACTTAGCCTTGAGAATGAGAATGGATTGGAAAGGAGTGGGTTGGTGGACGTGAAGAAGAGGGAGAGGTGGGGTGGAGTGGGTGGTGGGTGGTGGGTGGTGTCTGGGGAGGGGAGTTGGCGTAGATGCCATCTTCTCTATGCAACTAATTACTTAGTGGGATGGGGGTGATGTGTGCGAATTGGGCGGCGGGCGGTTGTGAGGGTGTTGTGGCATACCGGTGGGGTGTTAGCTTGCGGTGTTCCCTCGTGTTGGCGCTTTATTTTTAGAAAGACGGCGAGGAGGTACTTCCCTCTTACAAGTCTTTTTTAATGTTGCAGGTACGGTGAGTGGAGAATTCCATGGGGGATGGGAGGATGGTAGGTACTCGACGGCGGCGCATCGGCAGTTGGTGGACGCGGCTACATCAAATTAAGTGGCGACTCAATTTTGCTATGCCTCTGCCGATGCCGCTGATGTTGCGTTTGCGTGAATATCACCAACGACGGAGACATTCGTTCATTCACCCGACGATCCCTATCGCAACAAGAGTTTCGTAAGTTCTTTACATTCATTACCTGTTATTAGTGGCGTCTACCCATTTGTTGAAAATTTGTCTCGTCTTTCTATCACCCGTGGAGACACTAGAGCTTCCGGTTTGTGCAAATTCACTGCGGATAATATGTGTCTTGTCAAGGTGCATAAGTGAATTATTCATGTGGGGTTTCCTTCCTCTTTTGGATTTATGTAGAGCCTCTATGCAGTTAACTTGGTCATTGAAATGCAAGCACTATCTTCTACTTTGCAAGTAGACAAAATCGAACCAACGGTTCTGTGTGTTTGTAGCAGGTTATACGAATGCTTGTTTAAAGTGCGGCTGGTAAGGTGTTGTTTTTGCAGTTGTTAGGTTTGTTGTATCCTCCCTCGCCGATCTATGGCTTCAATGGACAGTCTTGAGGCCCTGCTCAGCGACTCATCCATCCACTTATCCACTAGTCTATGTCCTGTCCGGTGTCGTCGATGACGTGGGATGTTTGGAAGAGGTGGTTGAAGGTGCCCTCCTGTCTGTGCACTAAATGACACGTAAATTTGCTCCCCTCCCCTCCTCTTCCCTCTGCCGTCAATGCTACTGATACTACTCACTGTTAGTAATTTGAAGGCCTCCGTTATTATTATTGTTGTTGTTATTGGTGCAACTATTTGTTATACTTAAATATTGCTACTGTTGAAGCCAGTAAAGGTGAATGTGTTCATACTGTTTTTCATGCTTTATTGCTTAATAGAAAGGTGGGGAGCTGGGAAAAAGATTCGTTTAACACCTTCTGCCCTGAGTCTTCGTTGATTCAGCTGTCCACGTGAGGTGTTTTCTACCTTTGGCGTTTGGGTCACAAGTAGCCAGCCAGCCAACCAACGAAGCTCGGGTTGCTGCTCACTTGAATCAGATGGCGGCTGGTGTAGTTCATCAAATAAACAGTAATAGTAATTTTCACTTGTGGACTTTGCTTGCGGAAAAATTTCTCGTCGGAAAGGCTTAGAGCAGGTCATCATTGGATTATGGTTTGACCTTTGTAACATGGAGAAGTATCATTTCTTGCTGGGATTTGCTCGTTGTTGAACAAATCACAGTAAGATTTAGAGTTGCCCCAACTAGCTCTGTTTCGCTGGTGACCATGTTAGGCGAATTAGTATCGCCTAAGTCAGTAGGATTTGGCGCGGTTCTTGCGTTGCAAATACTAGTAGACGTAGCCATCTACCCAAAACGCGTTTGCTGCACAGTGGGTGATGTTGGTACGAGTCGCCTTGTAGGTTTCGTTGAAAGTCATTGCTTTCTTTGTGCGAAGTGAATTGCTGTGGTACGCTGTAACTGGTGAGTTAAATCCCAACAATGTCATTAATTAGTTACACTAACCAAGATGCAAGTTTCCTATAACCCTGTGAAAGGGTTGGGAGGCCAATAGAACCTGGAGGGAGGGAGTGTGGGAGCACGGGGAGAGGTGAATGATGCAAAACTGGAACGGTGCGTGAAACACCGCATAGCGCTTGTGCCTCATGTTACTCCTTTCATTTCAGTAGGAGTGTTTTCTAATGAAGAATGATGAAGCACGGAGGTGTGGGGGCTGCAGGGTGGGAATGTCTTTCTTACGGCAAAGAAGGTAACATTTGACTGTGACTGGAGATCTCTCCTTTGCAAAGGTGGTAGTTCATTGATAAAGCAGCTTTTTAGCCACCTCGTGCAAGGTAATAACATTGACAAATCCAAGTCACGACATGTGGAGGACCATTTGATGAGAAGGCAGAGCGTGACAATGATTGCCACATCATGGCATAAGAAATTAGATGGACAAGGGCTGAACCAAGGCAAAATGGATAGCACGGAGCTTTAATTCTGGTGAAGAATGGTTTCCAATTGGCAAGGTAGTTAGTCAAGATGGCCAGTTTTTGGCGATATCATCGACAGCGTCGTCAACGCTGCCACTGGAGACGTCCTTTGAGATGGCACTCATATTCCACTTCCACCAACGCACTTTATCTAGGCATTTCTGCAAACACATTAGAGCACACCGACAGAAGAGCTGCAAGAGAGTTGAATTGGTTTATTGGCCATTATGCCTCTTCGATTCGCCATCACTTCACCATCATCCTATCCGTCCATCCGCTTCCCTTGGCCTAATTTATATCGTCTGTTGATCTTTTCCTTCATTCAAATTGAGGTGAGCACTTTGATGTGGAGCAGGGAAGAGTCTGAATTTCCAAGAGGTAACCAGCTTAAGGGAAAGCGTGAAAATAAGAAGTCAAGTTAGGCAATTTCGATAGGGCGGCGCATTTTAATCAAAGCACATTGGCATTGTCTCCTCTGCATGCACCATAATGCAGGAAAGTGGCTTGAGGTGGAAAAGTACAAAGGCAGGTGATGCTTGCCCTTGCAAAAGCACCACCAACAAGGAATGATGTGCGAAGCCCACATCAGTCGGCGGCATTGGGAGGCAGCCACTACGCGACACGTGCGAGCAATCGATTGACACGTGCCAGCTTCAAAGAGGTCAATCCAACTCGCACATAAAGCCTCCGAATATGCTTTGCTGCGCTTTACTTCATCTGCTGTTATTCATTTCGCTACAATGCATCCTTCCTGCTATTCAGTTCTTTATCAGTGCCTCCGCACCCATTCGGTTTCTACTCGTCTCCGGTCTCCTTTTTGTTCTTCATTTCCGTCGTCTGCGTTTTCGTTTTTTCGTCGGCTCCTACCTCCCACCCCGCCGTTCTGGGGACGTCAGAGGACCAAACCAGCTAGATATAGTAGAAATTAGGGGTAAGTTGTGCTACCAACCCCTCCCCCTTCTCCTCCCCTTGCGCCACCTTCCTATTATTCTGCCTTGCTTCATTTGCGTGCGTCATGTGGCTGTTATCGCATCTGGTATCCCATGTGAAACGCGTAGTAAGGGAAAGCTGTGCTTAGTCTCTTTACGTATGCTTTTGACACGAAATTCACATTCCCTCCATCAAGCTGAATCTTTAATACTTAGGTGAGTGGGTAAATGCAATAATAAGTCATGAAAAGAAGGGAGAAAGGGAGGAAACAGAGGAGGCTACACTAAAGCACCATGCAGAGTCATCCAACGGTGTCCACTTTCAATCCTCCTTTCCCCTCTCCCACTCTCTCTGCTTCGTCTCTATCGCAATCGTTCCTTTGTCTCTTTCAGCTGAACATGCAGATTACTTTACGTCCTCGGACGAACTGCATGCGCCTCTGGTGTCGTTTGTGATGCGAGGCGAGGATTCGTCCAAGCTCGATGTAGCGAATTGGCACCAGAGGCACCCATTTTTTAGCTGCATAGAAACCTTTAGGGGTATGTGGCCGATTCTTTTAATTTAATGCATACCCTTCACTGCGTTAACTGTTTTGCACTTGCTTATAATGGTTCTCACGTGTGCTGACGAGCACTGAATAAACGGTGGCAGCAGCAGCAGCAGGCCTAGTGGAATGCAACAAATTGCCCCATATTCATGTCCCACTGTGGAAGCAGTGTAACACGTTGCTCATGACTAGGCCTAACTAGATCACACTAGATTGCACTGGAAGATAACAGGCTAAATGAGCAACCTAGGCTATATTGTGGCAGGCTTGGGCGCAGGTTGACAGAGCCTCATGTTTAGAGACGCCTTCCTACGATACCATTCAAGTCAACTGCAACACCCTGACTTGGCCCGCCTAATCGGCCCGACACAACTGCGTGCGATGTGAAATGAGGTCTTTCCTTTTTTCTCTCAGATATTAGGGACCATAGGGCACACACAAGAGTAGGGTCCGATGGCATTCTCGGAATGGAGGGATGGGAGCCCACCTGTCGCCTCCTTCTATCTCACACCCCGCTTCAACGCGTCTTTGGTGAGTGCCACCTTTGTCCTCCACTAGGCTGGATATGCTCTCGAGTATTGCGTCTGGCATTATGTCCTACCATGTGTACTCCATGCACTTAAGTCACTCGAGGAAGAGGAGTGTGTAGTCGCCTGCATTTCATTTCCTTTAGTGCCACGAGAACGCGTTGTTCCTCTGGATCCCTCTTGGTTTTCTTCTCTTCATTTTCTTCGAATTCAACATCAGGTCGCGCCTGCCTTCTCCTCCTACCTCATCCTCTGCAAACGCCCTCTTAGTAAGTTCCTTTATCTCTCTACTGGTCTTTCCTTTGATTATGACATGAATAAATAGTGTTAAGATTCATAACCTAGAACAGACTAACACAGACTAGACTGAATCTGACTAAATTACACTGTACTGATGACCAACAGTTGTTTTGTCATAGCTTAGATTGGTTTGCCAAACACCTTCCATCTCTATCTTTGTACTGTCGCTTTAGTTTGTCCCGCACCATCGCCTCTTTGGTCTATCTCCTATTCCTACACTTACTCGCTCAAGAGCGAAGGTGAGCGCGTTGCTTCTACTTCCAACTTCGTGCTTTGCAGACTGGCCGCCAAACTGTTAGGTGCTTATCTCACTGCCCGCTGTTTGTTCTCCTTGTAGAGATTGTGTCAGCGTGGCGCCCTACAATAACGTGTAAGCATATCGGCTTCTGTTTGGTTGTCTGTCCTAATTTTGTGTGCGTGTGTGTGTGTGTGTGTGTGTGTATGTGTCACTGCCCATTGCCTACTTTTGTTCTTTTAGGGGGTCGCATCAGATGGGGTAGCACGGATACAGGTAGGCAGTGTGTGTGTGTGAGTGCATCAGAGTGCGAAGAAGGCACATTCGTCGTCCCATTGCCGCCTTCAAACATGTCCTTTTAGACGACCAGATTGACAGTTCGATACTGGGCGAAGTAAGCTCTCCCTTGGTTGTTCGTTGGATGGCTAGTTGGTTTGAACTCAACTTGTGGCTACCTCTCTAGTTTTCGGCCATTGACGCCCTATTCCTGTTCCTGTGCCTTCTCTACTTTATTTTTTTAGGTTGAAGCAGACCCCTCGATTTGTGATGAGGAAAGTATCCAGTCCGCCAGCGTGCATCCATCATGGCATGCGAAAGTAGATGGACAGGGGCTAAACCAGCGCAAAATGGATAGCAGGGAGTTTCAAGTCGCAGTAAGCTCACAGGTCAGGTGAAGACGACTTGTCTCGTTCATCACCTGTAATCGGTGTTATCCACGCAGGCACGTGAAAAGGAAGTGCACCGAAAGTGGCGATGCCATGGAAGAGTACCCTGCCACTTGTATGTGGTCGTCTCATGCAGAAGAAGAAGCTGAAATAGTGAATATTTAGTGAGAGGGCGTCCCATGCAAATACCAGAAACACCGTATTTCTGATGCTACTGAGCCTAGTGGAGGAGATTACTTGAAGAATTTGAATTTGAATGAGAAAGGGGTCAAAAAGGAGGATGAGGAGGAGGAGGAGGAGGAGGAGAAGGAAAGGAAGAAGAAGAGGAAAAAGGCGTGTGCTGATGCAAGGATTGTAAATTTGGCTGCCTCCTAGAATGACTATCCGTTTGTGGACTCTAAATTTCGAAGGCAAATAACCTACCGATGAGACCACTACAACGCTCTCCAGACTCCAAATTGGAGTAAATGAGTGTTCATTCACGAGCTAGTCAATGAAGGCTGAGCGTGAGGCGTGAGTGTGAGGTGCCAAGTGGATGTCAAGCCAACCACTGAGACATCAACTTCAAATTCGAGAAATAAAGGTGGAGACGATTGACCGCTCCACATTACTGGCAATAGCGACCGCAACCTCGCACACGGGTGTGGGGAACATACCCTAACTCCCAACAGGCTTTTGCTTTCGGCAATTATTTCGCATCTTCAATGCCTCTTTCGATGCCAAAAGGGAGCATTCTGGTATCCGGTCGTCGAAAAGGAGCTTATTAGCTTTGCATTAAAAGAATAACAGGAGCAGTTGAAAACCCCATGAAGACTTAATCTCTCACCTGACTATCCCAATACAGGCCTGCTCCATCCCTGGTCACGTTGTCGGTGGCAAAGACCTTCTTCAGTACCACCATCACGAGTTACCCATTGGAAGGCGCAAGGAACATTCAACTCAACCAGGGATCGCAAATTTCGTACTAATGGAATGAAAGGTTTGCTATCGCGGTGGCATTCCATCCGGTATTAGGTGGCAAGTGTGCATCAAATGGACGAAGAGATGAACGGCGGGGCGAAGGGTTGTGACACTGTGCGCCACTAAGACATTTGTTTAGATAATTTTAAGTCTGTCCATCAATGACAATGCAGATAGTGGTGGTTTCAGGCCCCACTGCAGCCCCTTGACACTCGTCTGGCACTTGGAACTTAAGATCTGATAAGCATGGCCAATACAAAAGGAGACATGTCTCCATGTTGTAGGACTGGTACGTGGATGGAACCGTTGACAAAGTTTTGCACATTCGAAGGGTAGACGGACGTCAGCCACCAGAACAGCATTCCAGCCTTGGACAGTGCGAAAGAGTTGACTGTTGTGCTGAGCTAAATGGGCCACTTTTACGAAGGAGAGTCAGAGTCTTCTGTTTTGCAACACTGGAGGTAGCGGAAGCAGAGCACGTTGATCTTCTCCAACTGCCAGGCCCGATGACAACGTGTGAGAACCATCGTGATTGGATGAAAGTACGCAAACACCATGGCCTTCTCTCCACAATTGTTTTGCAGGCACTACTTGGACGCTTACAAATGGAGGGGTTGGAGACCATTTGGATGGGTGGGCGATATGCCAATGTAGTTGAACTGCAGAACTCGTGACTCCCAACATCCCTCCTCCCTGTCCTCTCCTACACCCAACTTCTAACAGAGCATGCAGATTCGTCATTGGTGCCGTGCCTTTCGAGTGACGACGGAAAATCGTGGCTAAAATGAACTCACGGAATCCAAAAGCCAATTCACTAAAGACATTGGGAAAGAAACAACTTCAACGACTCGCCCTTGTCTGTCCATGGCACAGCATTAATGTTCGGTAGGGAGAATGGCCAAAAGCGCACTGACTTCGACTGGTACGGGCGAACGGATTGATTGCACCTTAAGCATGCCTCCACTCCCACCTCACGACGCCAATCATGCTCATCCTTTTCGTCTTCTTGGTTGATAAGTCATGCATTAATTTGAATGAGCTTATCCGCGTGTGTGGATGCTCCCAACAGCGCGCTAATGCCACCCACCATTGAGGACACTGCGGTAACAACTGAGGTAAAGACGATTCTAGTAATGGCTTCGGAGAGGAGAGACATTTGAAGTGTGATCTAGACCTGCAATCCAGTCTCCTTCCTCGATTCTCATTTCAGCACGTGCAATTTAATGAACAACTACACGGAGTAGATCTTGATCCACATACGAAAAACGACAAGAACACTAAAATGGAATCAGGAGATGCCAACGATGGAGGAAAACCGTACCAATGGTTGCAAAGAGAAAGAAGGAAGGAAAGAAGGAGGGTGGAAGTGAGGCAGAGAGGAAGGGCCAGAGTGAAGTAAGGTGTAGCCGATCCCACAAAGCAGGCGTCTAGGTGCACGCTCGACAGTTAAAAACAATCGTATCAGCAACAGCTAGATCCGCTGGCGCAATAATTGGAATTGTGGAAGTGTGTGCGTGGGGCCAACTTTGTCAGCTTGTTCGAGGAAGGTGACTTACGAGGCATTGCACAGCGACTTAAATACCAAGTGGACAGAGTGTGCATATTGCAGCAATTTGTCTGTTTGTTTGTACTCAACCAACCAGCCGACTAAGCGACCGAACCTGCGGTCGGTCTGCGAATCCACCCAACCATCTACCCTGGGCAATTAGTAGATCCCAAGAGGTGGCCTGAATCCCCGGCCTCGCTTCCTCATTTTTGGCCATCCTCAAGCCCTCTGATGCTCCAATTGTCTCGCATTTTTTTAACATCACTTGATTTCTTCCATTCATTCTGGTATAGGAAGTAATTCCGACTTTTGCGCAAGTGGATTCTCACAAAACTCTTTTTTACGCCACTTTTTTGTGCAGAAAGGAGAAAAAGGCAGACAAAAGACAAGGCTCTTTATGAGGTTTATCAAGAAGGGAAGAAATGTCTTTGGAATGATGGATTGAACTGCCTCCTCTCTCACCCTCCCAGTCTCTCGCTTTTGCGATTTTTTTGCTCGTGAACGTGACAAACCGCCGAATTTAAACCTGGATACAGGATTTATTTTATGATTTTAAGAATATCGTTACGTGGTCGGAGGAAATTTGACGACACATCGCACATTTTCGTTGCCAAAGCGGTTGAATTTCCGATTGACTGGGTTCGAGGCGAACAACAACAACAACAACAACAACAGAGTGGTCCGACGGTTCCAATGACGTGCAAAGGGGCTGTTTGAAGTGGACACCCGAGGCAATTGATGCAGTCATTGGGACTCACTCATGCGATTCTTTGCTAACGTATACGCAAGTTGATGTGCACATTAGACCACTGGAAGCACTATCCTGGTGGCTCGAACATCTGGTCGTATTTCTTTGCACGACCTCGCAATTCCCGTCCGTGGCGGTGGGTAAGTGGTGGCGAACTTTCGCAACAAGGAACTGTCCGGGGACACAATCACTAACGTCCACTCTCGGCCAATCTTCAGACTTAACCTGATCGTTAATGGAGTAAAGTTGGATTCCAACTGATTCAACTTAGCCTCAAAGAGGGACGCATACCATATTAAGGAATTGGTACATCAACCGACCATCAAATGGATTCTTTCGTGACACAGCTCACCTTGCAAGGCACATAACAATAGAAGAGGATCAAACAGTTCTGCAGCCTCTACTACAACTGATATGATGCCCAAATGAAGCAATGGGTCATCCAGCAAGGCAATGCTCCCATTCAAATGCAGAGTTTAATGAGAGCGTCTGTCAATCCCATCTTGGTGTAATGGCCTTGCGGTCACACCGTTTGCCACACAGCTTTTTTCAAGACTCTCCAGTAGCCCACAATTTACAGATGAACAGATGGTCTTCATCCTACCTGTTGTTTGTTCCAACGAAGTACTGCCTCGGAGTAATACTTTGACAATCAGTTTTCAAGGGGAAGTATCGGTCCATTGCACCAAGTCACTGTCCAAGGCAATTAATACCCGTATCAATAATCGCCTTTTCACCTCCTTTTCTAAAATAATGACGAGATTATGAAAGGTTAAGAAACACCAGGTGCTAATGACAAGTCTACGGAAATCCTACGAAGACAAACGGAAAGAATGAACAAATGATTGCATGGGAATCACAGTGATTGAGCGCCGCGAAGGGGAAGGCACAGAGGTTTGGGGGGCATCACGACTCTACGTGTTCTGTTGGCTCACTTTTGTTCAACAGAAGGGACACTCATCTAAAGAGGCATCTACACGGCCGAATCATGTAGTACGCCACAACAGACGATTAACTTGCAAGTCATCGACTCAACCATTTTACAATTTTAACAAGTCCATGACGGCCCAAACGATTTGTTGTTATACAAGCATCAAAATTGTGACTGCCGAGCTAGCTATTGAATTTGTTTTGCGAAAGTAAGTGCATTTGTCCACCGAAAATAGCTCCTGCGTCTAATTCACCGCTCTACCTTCAAATGAAATGCCTGCAGATTTCAAAAGTCAGCCAATTCTTAGAAAGCAATAAGGAACATACGTTGCGGAACTGATATCGAGCCCATTTGCTGATTCTCAGGACAGGAAATATATGTGCTGCTAATAGTGAAGGTTGAACACTTACTGTAACTCTCACTAGGCGACAGAAGCACCAAGGCCTCGGCTGCACCCACTGCGGAGGAAAGGGTCCAGAGTAGTGGTCGATTCTGCACTGCCGAGACAACCTTCCAAGCATTCACCTCCACGCACACACTCATTGCCATGGAGCTGCTGTTTACTATTGCATGGAGAAAGCATAAAGTGCATCGCATGTTGTCAATTTGGGAAAGGAAGTTCTCAATAAAGAGGTGCGGATCCTCTTCAAATCCAATAACTGTATATTATGGCGAGAAGTTCCCCTGGCCCCTTATAATTGGAATACGGGGAACGACAACCTGCCCTGGTGACAATAATTTCCAGGCTACACGCACGAATCCTTTCAGCTCTGCCGCCAGCATAGCTCCTTTTGTTTCAACATTAACAATCTACTGGCAGGTGGATGAGGTCTGCGTACAGAGATGAGAAATTCTCACAAATAGAGCATAGATGAGGTCACGGAAGACATCAACTACCGCCTCTAGGGCATTTTGGAGTCTAGATTATTTCGCACCTCCTCTCACCTCTTCGCTGAGACGGTTTTCATTGCTACATTTTTCTCCACTCGATAAAAAGATTGAGGATCTTCATCTAATTGGGCTTACCGCCCCCACAAGTGTCACTCTTATTCATCCGTTCACCAAAGTCAGCACTCAATCGTTCATTCTCACTTCGCATTCAAAATTAGCGAACTTCCGCATGGTTCTCCCTCTGTCAGCCCAACAGCACTTGGGGAGAGTGAGGTGTGAGGAATGCGATTCATCCGGAAAGAAGAGAACTGAAGCCTGAGCGATTTTTCACTTCTAGGTGGCACCTTGAGTCGCTATCTCTCCTTTGTAACTGCTTGATGATTTGAGTTTCCGCACTAAGAGAAGCTCTACTTATGCGCACACATTATTAAACGCGTCTTGTAGTTCTGTTACTCTACTCATGTTTCCAACTGACCACTGCACTTCCTGATCTTCCACCGCAATTGCAGGCATCCAGTCAATTCTCGCGGTTCCTTCCAACTCCATTTAGCATAACAAGGCCACGGCAGCTACCACAAAAGGATCCCAGTTTTGACATCCCTAATGCAAATAAAAGGGTGATTTGGAAAGACTCACCTCCCTATCTTGTGCATAGTTAGCATCCTGTGGTCCCTCTCTCTCTTTCTCTGTTCTGTCATTTTGGTGTCAAGCAGTCGGAGTGTCGGAGGATGGGGAGGAGGAAGCTCGTCGAGTGTGCGAGAACACGTGCCTGTTGCCCGCTCTGCGCGTGAATATACGCGTGCCTTAAGAAGCAAAGGAGAAAGGCAAACACCTCTCAATCCTTCCATGCCTTTAAGGCTTTTTCCCTTTATTGAACGAGCCTCACCTCTGCGAGAGGGAATTGCATTCTTGTGGTTCAAAGGCGCAATGCAAAAATGCTGTCTGGCGGTAGGTTTACTTTCGTCATACATGAAGGATCGGGCGGAATAGTAGGGCATTGAAAATATCCACACAATCGTTGTGTCGTAAAAATCCCTTTGTCTGCTTTTCATCTTCATTTCCTTCGCAACAACCACCGTGGTTGATCTTCTGCGTCGAATAGTACGGCGAATTGGCACCGTCGACAAGACAAAACGCAGAATGACACCGATACATCTCACAGCGAGTGCACTGCAGTCTCAGTTACAGTGGCTTCATTCATCGCTGTTGCCATTGCAATGCGTCAGCCAACCCTGAAAAAATTGATAAAGGACCGAATAACACCATGCTACTGGCCTGGGGGCCAACAGAATGCTCACCTTCTTTCCCTTGTCGGTCAATATCTTATTTTTCACGTGGATTAATTGAGGTGTACGAGAATTTCAATGCTGTGTTTTCTTCACTACCCTCTGAAATTGTGTGCTGTCACCTTACTAAGGTGGAATAGGGAGTAGCACATTTGATGATCCACAGAAGTCTCCTGAGGTGGTTCTTCGTTGGGACGAACAACGAGTAGGGCGGAGACCACCTGTTCATCTGTGAAGAGTGGGCTACTGGAGGGTCTTAGGAAGAACTGTGTGGCGATCGGTGTGACCGCAAGGCCATGACATTAAGATTGGACTCTGCATTTGAATGGAAGTATCGTCTTGCTGGATGACCAATTACTTCATTAAAGCATCATTTTGGTTGTAGTAAAGGCTGTAAAACTGTTCGACCCTCTTTAATTGTTATAGCCCTTGCGAGGTGAGCTGTGCCAGAAAGGAATCTAATCGATAGTCAGTTGATGTGCCAATTCCTAATCATGGCATATATCCCTCCTTGAGGCTGATTTGGATCCGTTTGAATCTAAATTTGCCTCATTAGCGGTCAATTCGAGGTTGGAGATTTGTCAAGAGTAGACGGTAGTGATTGAGTCTCCGGACAGTTCTTTGCTGCGAAAGTTCACCACCACCCTTCTACCACCACAAATAGGGGATCGCGAGGTCCGTAGAGGATTTATTGCCATACGAAGGAAAACGAC
Source organism: Taenia hydatigena (assembly GCA_036345935.2). NCBI lineage: Eukaryota > Metazoa > Platyhelminthes > Cestoda > Cyclophyllidea > Taeniidae > Taenia > Taenia hydatigena. Next base: position 7,298,422 of record JADWOT020000004.1, on the reverse strand, counting down.
CAGATGTTTGAGCCACCAGGATAGTGCTTCCAGTGGTCAAATGTGCAGTTCAACTTGCGCTAGCTGGGTCGCATGAGCGAGTCCGAACGACAGCATCTATTGCCTTGGGAGTTGACTTCAAACACCCCATTTGCATGTCATTGGACTCGTCGGACCGCTGTTGATATTCTCCTAAAACACATTTAATACAAAACTCAACCGTTTTAGCGACAAAATGTGCGATGTATCGTCGAAATTTTCTCCATCTACGTGACAAAAATCTTGGTCACAAAATAAATCTTGTATCCAGGTCTAATTTCGGTAGTTTGTTACACTTACACGCACAAACCCACAAAAGCGAGAGACTGGGAGGGTGAGAGAGGAGGCAGTTCAATCCATCATTCCAAAGACATTTCTTTTATTCTGGATGAAAGTTATAAAGAGTCTTGTTTTTGTATGCACTTTCCTCCTTTCTGCACGACAATAAATGACAAGAAATGAGGGTCCACTGGCGCAAAAGTCGGAATGCATCCCTACACCAGAATGAATGGAAGAAATCAAGTGATGTTAAAAAAATGCGAGACAATTGGAGCATCAGAGGGCTTGAGGATGGCCAAAAATGAGGAAGCGAGGCCGGGGATTCAGGCCACCTCTTGGGATCTACTAATTGCCCAGGGTAGATGGTTGGGTGGATTCGCAGACCGACCGCAGGTTCGGTCGCTTAGTCGGCTGGTTGGTTGAGTACAAACAAACAGACAAATTGCTGCAATATGCACACTCTGTCCACTTGGTATTTAAGTCGCTGTGCAATGCCTCGTAAGTCACCTTCCTCGAACAAGCTGACAAAGTTGGCCCCACGCACACACTTCCACAATGCCAATTATTGCGCCAGCGGATCTAGCTGTTGCTGATACGATTGTTTTTAACTGTCGAGCGTGCACCTAGACGCCTGCTTTGTGGGATCGGCTACACCTTACTTCACTCTGGCCCTTCCTCACTGCCTCACTTCCTCCCTCCTCCCGCCTTCCTTCCTTCTCTTTGCGACCATTGGTACGGTTTTCCTCCATCGTTGGCATCTCTTGATTCCATTTTAGTGTTCTTGTCGTTTTTCGTATGTGGATCAAGATCTACTCCGTGTAGTTGTTCATTAAATTGCACGTGCTGAAATGAGAATCGAGGAAGGAGACTGGATTGCAGGTCTAGATCACACTTCAAATGTCTCTCCTCTCCGAAGCCATTACTAGAATCGTCTTTACCTCAGTTGTTACCGCAGTGTCCTCAATGGTGGGTGGCATTAGCGCGCTGTTGGGAGCATCCACACACGCGGATAAGCTCATTCAAATTAATGCATGACTTATCAACCAAGAAGACGAAAAGGATGAGCATGATTGGCGTCGTGAGGTGGGAGTGGAGGCATGCTTAAGGTGCAATCAATCCGTTCGCCCGTACCAGTCGAAGTCAGTGCGCTTTTGGCCATTCTCCCTACCGAACATTAATGCTGTGCCATGGACAGACAAGGGCGAGTCGTTGAAGTTGTTTCTTTCCCAATGTCTTTAGTGAATTGGCTTTTGGATTCCGTGAGTTCATTTTAGCCACGATTTTCCGTCGTCACTCGAAAGGCACGGCACCAATGACGAATCTGCATGCTCTGTTAGAAGTTGGGTGTAGGAGAGGGCAGGGAGGAGGGATGTTGGGAGTCACGAGTTCTGCAGTTCAACTACATTGGCATATCGCCCACCCATCCAAATGGTCTCCAACCCCTCCATTTGTAAGCGTCCAAGTAGTGCCTGCAAAACAATTGTGGAGAGAAGGCCATGGTGTTTGCGTACTTTCATCCAATCACGATGGTTCTCACACGTTGTCATCGGGCCTGGCAGTTGGAGAAGATCAACGTGCTCTGCTTCCGCTACCTCCAGTGTTGCAAAACAGAAGACTCTGACTCTCCTTCGTAAAAGTGGCCCATTTAGCTCAGCACAACAGTCAACTCTTTCGCACTGTCCAAGGCTGGAATGCTGTTCTGGTGGCTGACGTCCGTCTACCCTTCGAATGTGCAAAACTTTGTCAACGGTTCCATCCACGTACCAGTCCTACAACATGGAGACATGTCTCCTTTTGTATTGGCCATGCTTATCAGATCTTAAGTTCCAAGTGCCAGACGAGTGTCAAGGGGCTGCAGTGGGGCCTGAAACCACCACTATCTGCATTGTCATTGATGGACAGACTTAAAATTATCTAAACAAATGTCTTAGTGGCGCACAGTGTCACAACCCTTCGCCCCGCCGTTCATCTCTTCGTCCATTTGATGCACACTTGCCACCTAATACCGGATGGAATGCCACCGCGATAGCAAACCTTTCATTCCATTAGTACGAAATTTGCGATCCCTGGTTGAGTTGAATGTTCCTTGCGCCTTCCAATGGGTAACTCGTGATGGTGGTATTGAAGAAGGTCTTTGCCACCGACAACGTGACCAGGGATGGAGCAGGCCTGTTTTGGGATAGTAGTGGTGAGCGATCAAGTCTTCAATGGGTTTTCAACTGCTCCTGTTATTCTTTTAATGCAAAGCTAATAAGCTCCCCTTCGAAGACCGGCAACCAGAATGCTCCATTTTGTATCGAAGGTGGAATTGAAGATGCGAAACAGTTGTCGAAAGTTATAGCCTGTTGGGAGTTGGGGTGTGTGCCCGCACCCGTGTGCCTGAGTGCGGTCGCTGCTGCTAGCAATGTGGAGCGGTCAATCGTCTCCACCTTTATTTCTCGAATTTGAAGTTGATCCCTCAGTGGTTGGCTTGACATCCACTTGGCACCTCACACTCACGCCTCACGCTCAGCCTTCATTGACTAGCTCGCGAATGAACACTAGTGGCCCTTATTCGCTCATTCACTCCAATTTGGCGTCTGGAGAGCGTTGTAGTGGTCTCATCGGTAGGTTATTTGCCTTCGAAATTTAGAGCCCACAAAGGAATAGTTAGTCTAGGAGGGAACCAAATTTACAATCCTTGCACCCGCGCACACCTTCCTTCTCTTCTTCCTCCTTCCGTTCGTTCTCCTCTCTCCTCCTCCTCCACCTCCTCCTTTTTTTGTTCCCTCCCTCATTTCTTTCCATCTCTTAAAGGTAGCTGACTTGGCAGACAGAGTACTACTACTACTACCTAATCTGGATCTCTTTCGCCCATAAGCCATCGCATTGCAGGACCGTTTGAGGTGGCTAATTTTAGTTTATCCTGCCGTCGCTTGGACAGAGGTACATGCTTGGCATGTCACAATGAGTAGATGGTGAGCTTGTTGATCCACGAACCAGGGCTCCACCTGTCTCCTCTTTGCCATTTCAGTCCTATCACGTCCACCCTCACCCTCTTGGTCCTTGCTAAACCAGGCGAAATCAAGATCAGAAAATCGGGTACATTATCCTCCCCTCCTCCTTTGCCTCCTTTTTAATCCATGCACTCCTTTGTTGCCATCCTTTACCATCAGTGGTTGAATTGATCATGCACTCCTGTAGTCATTGTCGTCATTATCACAAATTCTCCTTCTCATCCTTTTTATGCCTGCAGCCTTGAGGTGGTAAAAAGCGTTGGATGATTGGCAAGCATCATTAGTCATGGCACCAGACCAAAAAGGATGCCGTTCGTGGTGGCCCACTATTGGTGGTACTGCTGCCACATTAATCATCACCAGCAGGTGTGCTGTGGATGGTGTGTCGAGTAATATTTTGTGATATTCACTCTCAGGATGCACTGTATTGAAACCTCGACTAATGGAACCATCGCAGTGGTTCAAACTTGATCTCGATATTTGCTTCAACAGGCTGCATGCTTCCCTTCTTTGTCGTCAATAAGTCTCCTTTACACAAGGACAAGTCTCATCGTGAAACCAACTGAGGTGCAGCAGATCTGCCGATAAACCAACAACATTTGGCGAGGAGAGTAGGCATGGCTGATGATTGCACAAAGTGGGAAATGGCGAGGTAGGTAAATCAACGTTTGGACTGTGCGAAGTACCATTCTGCAGGGCGATCACAGTGAACTCTCGGTCCTACAAACGAGCCACCATGTGCCACGATGGCAGCGAACCTGAGCTAAGCCTGTTAATTTAATAACAGCCCATGCATTCATTCATCCGTCCATCCATTCATTCCACATCCGTCCGTCCGTCAGTCTGTCCGACCATCCATCTCAAAATGTTTTGCTAATTTGAAGGAAATCGGTGAAGCAAGGTGGAAACGCGGTGAACTAAATGAAATCCTTCTTCAGTCCAGTGGGAGGAGGCGGGCAGTTTCTCCATCACTAATTAAAACCCAGACAGGCTGTTCGGTGTTTTTTTTGTTTCTAGGAGAGGCATGAAAATATAATCAAGACAACTGATTGGCTCCCTTACAAATTCCTGTCTGATTTTCACTCGAAAAGGTTTTGACTTGTATAAAAATTCCTCCGATTCGAGAGAAGTAGGAGGTGAAGGTTGTAGGCAAAATTGGTTGAATTTTCCCATAACTCTGGTGCGAAGACAGCCCATTCTGTTGACTTAGACAATTTCCTGTCCTAGTTGTCGTCGTCGTCGTCATCGTCCTTGTCGCCTTACGGGCCTCATTCTGTGTCACAGTTAGGACGCTCTAAAAACTGCATTTCCGGCTGTCGAGATGCACTAAAGGAGACGTAACGGGATAAGGACGAAATTTGGGCAAAAAGCTGTGGAAGTTGGTTGATTTGTATGCTTTCGGAGGCACTCCCACTTGCGACCATCTCGCAGAACTCACCAAACAACGTAAAACCATCCATCAACCTGTTTCGGATTGTCCGAAACTGCTCAATTTGATGCCACGACTTGACGTTTTGCCTGCTGATCCCTTGCTAGCTATTGTCGAGTCCGCATTGTCCACTACCTCCTTCGCTGGAGTTCGGCTTGCGGTCCCCATGCGGTAGGTTGGAATCGATCATCAAAAGGGAGCCTGTCGTTCAAACACCAGAGAACACGTATTGTTCCAAATGCAAAATGTCAATGATTTGCAAACTTTGGATGCTGCCTGAGGAAGAGGGTGAGTAAATGTTAAAATGACTTCTGCCTGCCATTTCTTCATTTAACTTCCAGAAGAGGAGAGAGAATCACAAACTAAGTTCCACAAACCATGCAGTTGTCAATAGATTTGGCATTCAGTGATAAAACCAAGAAAGAACAGCGCCATTGCTTGCTAGAACAAAGCCACCAACATTTCTTTATGCAGATGCATAGACGGCGATAACAAGGCTGATTTCACCAACAGGACTCTTCCAATTCATAGCCTCCAAGTAATCCCTCCACCAGGCTCGATAGTATCAGACACAAGGTGTCTCCCGCATTTACATGGGATGCTCCCTGTCCAAATATTCACAATTTCAGCATTTTTTGTATGAGACGACTACATACAAATGGCAGGGTGCTCTTCTATGGCACGGCTAATTGTTGCAATATTAGCAACGATTCAAGCTCTCCCATCACGACTCGCCATCCATCGTCGTTTGCCACGCATCACCACTTTCGGTGCACTTCGTTCTTACGTGCCCACATGGATAACACGAACTGAGGGTGATCAATGAGACGAGGTGTCTCCATCTGGTCTGAAAGTTCACGTCGGTTCGACGCTCCGCGTTACCGATTTCGCCTTTGTTTGCCTCTTGCCCGCCTAATTCTTCCTGCTGTGCTAGATGCAAGCTGGCTGTCTCGGTACTTTCTTGTTCACAAACCAAGGGGTCCACTTCAGTCTAAAATAAGGCAGTAAAGTAGGGGAGGCACGGGATCAGAAATGGGACTGCGTGTGGCATGGTGGATTATTGGGCGGATGCTGGAGTGGTGGCGATGTGTTGAGTTTAAACCAACTCGCCATTCACGAACGATCAAGGGAGAGCTTACTTCGCCCAGTATGGAACTGTCAATCTGGTCGTCTAAAAGGACAGGTTTGAAGGGGGCAATGAGGCGAATGTGCCTTCGCACTCTGATGCACTCAAGTACGCACATACACACAATGCCTACCTGTATCCATGCTACCCCATCTGATGCGACCCCCTAAAAGAACAAAAGTAGGTAATGGGCAGTAAAACATACACACACACGCACACAAAATTAGGACAGACAACCAAACAGAAGCCGACATACAGTGTTCACCTGCACAGTGAAGAGTGTGCAGGTGGACTTAAGAGTGAAGGACACATGCTTACCCGTTATTGCAGGGCGCCACGCTGACACAATCTCTACAAGGAGAACAAAGAGTAGGCAGTAAGATAGGCACCTAACAGTTTCATCAGCCTGCAAATTACGAAGTAGGAAGTAGAAGTAACGCGCTCACCTTCGCTCTTGAGAGAGTAAGTGTAGGAATAGGAGATGGTGCGGGACAAACTAAAGTGAAAGTATAAAGATAGGGATTGAAGGTGTGTGGCAACCCAATCTAAGCTATGACAAAACAACTGTTGGTCATCGGTACAGTGTGATTTAGTCAGATTCAGTCTAGTCTGTGCTAGTCTGTTCTAGGTTATGAATCTTTGCACTATTTGTTCATGTCACAATCAAAGGTAAGACCAGTGGTGAGATGAAGAGGACTTACTATAAGGGCGTTTGCAGAGAATGAGGTAGGAGGAGAAAGCAGGGGCGACCTGATGTTGAATTCGAAGAAAATGAAGAGAAGAAAATCGAGAGGTAGCCAAAGGATCAAGGTGTTCTCGTGGCGCTAAAGTGGAAAGCTAGAGGTAAGGAAATAAAATGCAGGCGACTATCACTCCTCTTCCCTCAGTGACTTAAATGCATGGAGCACACATGATAAGACATAATGCAAGACCCAATAATTGGGAGCACATCCAGCATAGTGGAGGACAAAAATGGCACTCACTAAAGACGCGTTGAAGTGGGGTGTGGGAAAGAAGGAGGCGACAGGTGGGCTCCCATCCCTCCATCCTGAGAACGCCATCGGACCCTATTCTTGTGTGTGCTCTATGATCCCTAATATCTGAGAGAAAAAAGGAAAGACCTCATTTTACATCGCCCGCAGTTGTGTCGGGCCGATTTGGCGGGCCAAATGAGGGTGTTGGAGTTCATTTTAATGGCATTGTGGGAAGGCGTCTCTGAACATGAGGCTCCGTCAACCCGCGCCCTTCTTTCCCAATTCATCCAAGTCTGTCACAATATAGCCTGGGTGGCTAATTTAGCCTGCTATATTCCAGTGCAATCTAGCGTGATCTAGTTAGGCCTAGTCATGAGCAACGTGCTACACTGCTTCCACAGTGGGACATGAATGTGGGGCACTTTGCTGCGCTCCACCAGGTCTGCTGCTGCTGCCACTGTTTGTTTAGTGCTCGTCAACACATGTAAGAACTATTGTAAGCAAGTGCGAAACAGTTAAAGCAGTGAAAAGTATGCATTAAATTAAAAGAATCGGCCACATACCCCTAAAGGTTTCTATGCAGCTAAAAAATGGGTGCCTCTGGTGCCAATTCGCTACATCGAGCTTGGACGAATCCTTGCCTCGCATCACAAACAACACCAGAGGCGCATGCAGTTCGTTCGCGGACGTGAATGAACTGCATGCTCGGCTGAAAGAGACAAAGGAACGATTGCGGTAGAGGCGAAGCAGAGAGACTGAAAGAGGGGGAAGGATGATTGAAAGTGCACACCGTTGGATGACTCCGCACGGCGCTTCAATGCAGCCCCCTTTATTTCCTCCCTTTCTCCCATCCTTCCATGAATCGATCCATTTACCCACTCACCTAGCCACTTGACTGAGCTAAATATAAAGCATTCAGCTTAGTGGAGGGAATGTGGATTTCTTTTCAACAGAATGCTTGAAGAGGCTAAGCACAACTTTCTTTTCCTACGCGTTTTACATGGAATACCAGATGTAACAACAGCAACATGACACACATAAGTGAAGCAGGGGAGAAAATAAAGGAGGTGACACAAGAAAGGAGGAGGAAGGGTTGGTAGCACAACTTACCCCTAATTTCTACTATATCTAGCTGGCTTGGTCCTCTGACGTCCTGAGAACGGCGAGGTGGGAGGTTGGAGCTGGCGAAGAAACGAGGATGGAGACGAAGGAAATGAAGAACAAAAAGACCAGAGGCAAGCAGAAAACGAAGTGGGACGGAGGCGCTGACGAAGAACTGAATGGTGGGTACGATGCATTGAAACAAAATGAATAGAAGCAGATGAACTAACGCGCAGCAAAACATCTTCCAAGGCTTTATGTGCAAGTACGATTGACCTCTTTGAAGCTGGCACGTGCAAACCGATTACTTGCACGTGTCGCGTGGTGGCTGGCTCCCCATGCCGCCGACTGATGTGGGCTTCGCACATCATTCCTTGTTGGTGGCGCTTTTGCAAGGGCAAGCATCACCTGCATTTGTACTTTCCCACCTTAAGCCACTTTCCTGCATTATGGTGCATGCAGAGGAGACAATGCCAATGTGGTTCGATTAAAATGCGTCGCTCTATCCAGATTGCCTCTTGGGAATTCAGACTCTTCTCTGCTCCACAACAAAGTGTCAACCTCAATCTGAATGGAGTAAAAGAGCAACAGGCGATGAAATTAGGCCAAGGGAAGCGGGTGGACGGATATGATGATAATAAAGTGATGGCGAATCGAAGGAGCATAATTACCGATAAACTAATTCAACCCTCTTACAGCTCTTTTGTCGGTGTGGTCTAATATGCTTGCAGGGACGCCTTGATAAAGTACGTTTGTGAAAGTGCAATATGAGGTGCTATCTCAAAGGACGTCTCCAGTGGCAGCGTTGACGACGCTGTCGCTGATATCGCCAAAAACTGACCATCTTGGCTAACTTTAACGTGCGTTGGGCTGACAGGTACCCTACCTTGCCAATTGGAACCATTCTTTACTAGAATTGGATATGGCCTGCAGCATGTTAATGTGGCAATCATTGCCACGCTCTGCCTTCTCATCAAATGGTCCTCCACATGTCGTAACTTGGATTTGTCAATGTTATGCCTTACAATTGCGATCCCTTAGGCAAACATAGCCGAACGAATACTAGATTTGCCTACTGTACAAATCTAGAATAAAAATCAACGATATCCCTAGCAGCTATATTCGCCTACAATATCAGCCGATTTCCTTTGCGCAAATGAAAGGATCCTGGGTGGAGTAGACCTATAAATAGTAGCATTGGTTTTCAAAATGGGCTGGCTCTTATGCACAATAAGCTGAATGGATGTAAAATCGTTTCGCAACAAAACATCATCGATGAGTTAAAACACTCGTACACCGAACTGTAATAATAATATCGCATTCGACGGTGATACGTTACAATAATTAGCATGTTTTTACAACAATTGAGAGCCCTACACAACATAATCTTGAGTAAATGCTAAAATCATTTCCCACTCACTTATCCGTGAGATGGTTCGCAGCCCAACTCGTCGTGGGTCGAGTGGATTGGTAAATGAACCGATCGGCCAGGAAGACAACCAATACGCAACGAATGCACAGCAGGTGGTCTTATCGATTGTATTGATCCAACAACCATTAATTAACCACCAAAGGCGGATGAGTCAGCAACGAGGCGTCTGCTGAGAAGAGCACAGGCCACTCACCCATTCGGGTGGTGGCTTCAACAAGCCTTCGCGTAGAGGCTGTTAACGAAACGGGTGGTGGGAATGTAAAGGCAAGGGAAGGACAAGCAGCAGCAGCAGCACCTTCCACTGATAGGTCATTGCAATTGATAGACAAATGTCTTTCACTTTACCCTGACAACCGCTTTTGGCTCTCATTCACCCACTTCGCAGTCTGTGACGTGAGTCAGCGATTCTGCACGATGAGGAGATTTCCGCGATGAAACGCATGCTATTACGTCAATAGTAGTAGAACGCGAACAAGTGGACGGGAAGAGGCGTTTTTTTTTTATTTTAGCTCTTGAACTCACTGACGCCACTGAATGTCTGCACTTATCAGTTTGATGGCGCCTGAGGCTCCTCGCACTCGAATGTTGATGGTAAAATGACAGACTTCCCTCGTTAGGCTATTACGATATCTTTGTGGACATCCTTGCACCATTCGAGGCCGGATTATAAGCATCCCTCTTCGCACCTCGGAGGCGGGTGCGATCTCATCACACATTTTAAGTGGATTTCAGTGAACATCATGCGAGAGGGCAGTGCCGGAGACGGAATGAGATTTGCAAGAACAAATCTTTCCAATCAATGATACTTACACTTAGATCGGAATCTTCCAGCACCACCTGTTTGATTACAAGCCACGAACGATAATAAAGGCCTGCCAATCATCTCCTCTAACTGTTCTTGTAAACACTGTCTTGAAGCACCCAAGTGACTTATTTGCGAGCATCCTCACAAGTGATTCTTTTACATGACATTCAGTGCGTAGGCACAGAGTCTTTTGTGGAAAAGGCGCATCAACTTAGTCTTTCCTCCCTCCATCCTTCTACTGCTTTTACGCTGTCTCATAAAATCGCGGTTTGTGATTGGTGGATAACCGTGACATGACTGTCCTCTTCATCAGATGACAATGTCCCGGCTCATAAGAGTGGCACTGGACACAGCTCAGCTTGACTCTACTCTTCTACTGACTAAGGATAGAACATAGATCATAGTCGCGTAGAACATAGGTCAAAGCACTATTATCAGCATCGTAGGTGGCATACTGGTAGGTTAAGGACGGACCGCTTGAATGGCTAGCGTTTTGTCCTTGAAGTGAGGGTGATATCTTTCATTGGATTTGTCAGAGGATAGTGTCGCCTTACTAAGAGCTGTTACTCACTTTCATCTTGTCTGTAGAACTTCACCAAACAAAGGAAAATATCACATGAGGAAAAGTAAACGTAAGAAGCGAGTATTCATGCCTCGAATCAACAAGATATACCAGTGTCTACCTGACATACATTCAGCCTCGCAGTAATGGAATCACCGATTCATCGTCCGATGCTGCGCGAATTCGATGGACGTGTTCTTGCCTCAAAGCAATTAAAAATGAGCAGCATAATTAAGCTTAGGAGGTGTAAGATTTGCACACATTTTGAGTTACATCCATTACTCTAACCCTACGCATTATGTACAAATTGATGGAGAAGTGGTCGTACGAAGGCATCCGATGAGCCTGTCGTCACCACTGAAACTGTCCAGTCCGAAGTTCATCCAGTGCGTCTCAACAGATGCGATCCCTGTTGCAGTTAACCACTTCTCGAGCTGTAGTGGCTGTGCTTCTTCCGGCCAAATTTTATGCAACGCACATTCGCTTTGGACCTTAAATGAAATAAATTCGCACAGTTCTTTCGTCCTCCTGTTTTAATTTGTTTGTTAAGCGCAATGTTACGTTTGCATTGAAATAACCTGCACTCGTCTTGGTGTCAAACACTGATCCTTCCTATCGAATAATCGCCCCCTCTTCCCAAAATCCACTTGTCGCAAGCGCTTACAAGGAGTGATCAACACATATGCCTTAAACGGAATTCGCCCTTAAAGGATAACTTCTTCTCAATGCGCATCTGCATTCTACGCTGGAAAGTTATTTTAAGTAAAGGTAGTTTGTTGCTGTCGGGGCAAATAATGACGCCATGTAACCTCCTCCTAATTGCATCGTCGTGCCGCATTTGATGTTTGAAAACTACAGAGGAAGATTAACTACAATCAGGTTCTAAGTTCTTTGATGTGGCAGGCAATTGACAGTGAGCCAATTCTTCAAGTGTCCACAACCCCAAAGAATAATGCTTGACGTGTCTTTGGAACATTTGAACTCGTCTTCTTGCAGATACCCCACAGAATTCTTAATCTTGACTACTTACAAACTCATCAGTAGCAGAGCGACTAAGTAGACGTGAATACTGATGCATTGTAAAGCACAACAAAACTGGTGGATGGAGGCAAGACAAGTGTGTGACTCCGGAACAGTAGTAAAGGTAAGTATCGTCAGCGGTGAACGCAGCCAAAGAAAATCTAAATGAGTGCCAGAATCCAAAAAACAGACAGAACCACAAAAACCATCAACCTCCACAGCAAATATATAAGTTCTCAACCGTCCTCTCCTTCACCTACATACTCTGCAAATCTCCAATGGGCCACAAGTGCTGACTTCAGCTACATACTACAAAGCTGGGACACACACACACAGATCAGTCATTGCCACTATCAAGGCGTCCATCTAACTGCACCCACAGCGACATAAACAGCTGCGAGTTGAGATGAATGCTAATGGCTACAGGACAAGAGGAAGGCATATCTGGGTTTCGCCTGCTGCTGGCGGGTACAGCCGCGGTCCGATGAGGGAGATGGGGAGACTAAGTTTTACTTCTCACCATAATGGGGATCAGTGTTCTTCTAGAAAAGCAAACGATCAAAAGAGATCGGTAAAGCACTTTGACAGAAATGAAGGAGAGAAGAAGATGTGAGTTGGGATAGCCACTGGATTTCGACTACAGACGCAATACAATCCGAGTACAAACTGGTAAAACTCACACAACTATACTCCCACATTCGTCAACGGCGCGTTCACTCCATCGACGCTGGAAGCAGTCCTCGCTCCAACAGGCCTATTGACTATTACAGTGTCCGTGTCCGTGGGAGGAAAATAATAAGAGGTGGAGGTGGGCGTTGCGGAAGACTTGCTTGACGATTCGCAAAATGTAGACATGGACACAGTGACAGGCCTATTCACTCAGTTCACGGATTTGGATTTAGACCTGAGTGCCCAAGTTGTCATTCACAGTACTTCCCACAAGAACTTCACACACAATACTGAAGAACAAACTCAATGTGAGTACAGGAACTTAGTTGACTAGCATCATCGAGAACATCCAGGGCAACATGGCATGAGTGTTGATGCTTATTCGCCTTTAACTCAGTATACCCATCACAGTGAAATCTAACTCTGCCACCAATGTCTCTTGCAAAACTATAAATCTATTTTCAGACTAGTTTTTTGTACAGCACATTCAAAGGGAGTGCATTTTGGGACGCAACGTGAGGGAAGTTTGACTACGGCAGAACCAGATTCAGCAGGATTACAGCAACTTCCACGGGCGAAAGTGGCCCTCCTCCACCACCACCACCTTCACCATTGACAATGGCATTGATCCTGCAATAAGAAGTGGAGACGTCTTCTACAAGGCACAGATGGAACTGGAGGACCTCACTCTCCTCCATTCCCACCCCACCCAAGATCTGCCATTGGAAAGGCACCATCTTTCGCCCTACCACCTGCCTCAACGTTGACTTTGTTCCCTTCTTTCCTATCCTCCTATGCCCATAACAACCCTCCTAGTAGATTTGACAAGCTTTTTTACCGAATGAAGAAAGCACTTATAAGCAGGAGTGCGATGTTGACTCTGCTTCTGAAGGTGAATCGACGCTAAAGAAATGCAGGAATGGAAGTAATCAAGCTGAATGAGTGAACAGATGGCACAAGCAAATGGATGCTTTTTTTTCGAGGGAGATGGGCTGTGTCCTCAATAAATGGATAGTTGGGCGAATGCCAGGGATGCCTGAATGGAAAGGCGCACAGGCGCAGCCCCATCTCGTTGGGCAGGAAGTCTCACAATGGTCCAGCGTCTCCACCAGCAGTAGCCAGAGCAGCCTTCGCATAATAGGAAAGAGCCGACAGCTCCAATCTACCTATCCTTGCATTTTTCGCCGCAATCAGCTGTCTTCCCTTTTGTAACCTTTCGACGGGCCTAGGATTCTCTTCGCTCTTCTCCTACTCTCCATCATAATCTTCCTCCATCGCCTTGTCCAATTTATGGACTCCGACATTGGCTCTACACCCTTCATCAACCTTCCCTCTCGATCTAGTGTCATTCATTTAGGCTCAGGACACTTGCGGACCCTCTCCTGTATGATCTCGTCTCCCCTACTACAGCCGTCGTCAGCCGCCGCAGTGGTGAAACTTGCAGTGCCATTTATGCCCTTAAAAGGCACTCGAGCAATAACAGCCGTTCCAAAACCACCTTGGCATCTATCAGTGATTTGATACAGATCAGAAAGCATTTGCAGGTTCGCCTCCACAAACCACTATGGCCACAAGACGAGGCTGAAATTAATAAACGGCTGACCCTCCAAGATGCAAAACATAGTTGATTGACTACTTTGCCACAGACCACAACAACAACACCATCACCTTAACATCTACGTTTTTAAATTGAAAATGAAGAAACATGGATTCCTCGACAAACAGCAATGATCAGGCATTATAGAGTGACCACTGATAGACAACGATGGCAATTGCTTTCTGAGAATGCAATACCCAAATCCTCCACAGTAGGCAAAAACTGGCCGATGTATGACAAGTTGTAGACACAATGTGGCAAGCACAGGCTAGTCGTGAGCTTTCAACGCACAAAGAACGGAGGAATGTAGTGGGGCTATATTGAAACAAAGAGATCAACACGAGAAGGCACTCGAACCACTTTTCCAGTCTCTGTCAAGTTCAACCCAACTTTAGACTGAATTTGACGCAAACGATGGGTGAAAACAAACAGGATCCAAGGACTACAGAAAAGGTTGTACTTTATCAGTTATGAGCTCCGACTCAGTCACTTCAAGTAGATTCCATTGCTACTGCGTCACCACCTTCATCGCCATTCCGTTCGCGTACAGAAAGAGAATGCTACATGCACTGACCTTTCACCCTCCCTCCCCCTTGTAAAACGCCTTCATCTTTGCCTTATCATCCAAATCAATCTCTCAAGTGGTGAGCGTACATTGAACGTGCAGACGATTGCCCACCGACTCTCCCAGATCTGCTCATTAGCTAGACGCGCGCTCAGTGTCTACAAATGGGACAAACTCATTAATAGCCACAAGAGACCGGACAACTGCATCACAGTCGACTGGGTTAGTGGTGCTCACGCACACCTGGAACAAATCAACCCCTTCCAACCTCAATCATATTAACACCTCTATACTTCAGCCACATGCTCACCGATGGAGACGCTGTGCACGTAAGCACGACTAATCCAGGAGCACTGCCAGAAAATTTAATACGAGATTCACCAAATGACTTGATCAGAAGAGTCGGTGCAACATCGAGCAGGTAAAACCAAATTGTTGAGTTGAATGCAAAAGTGAGGAGTGAACGAAGAAAATAAAGTATGAAGAACAAATAATAGATGGCTATGTGAACACGGGATGCAAATTGATATGAAGTGGCTGAGTACTTTGCGGCATGAATGGGCAAATAGGAGAGCAATAAAAGCTAACAAAAGTAGAGAACAGAAGACAACAGCCATTATTAGGAACTCAGCCATCCTCGCCTCCAATTCCGTGGCGATAACCTGTACTCGATTAAGGCTCCGATCCCGTCTCTGCCAGCCTCACTTCCTGTACCACCGAGGCAGCCCGAATCGCGGCAGTTGAGGCAACATGTTTGCGCTAGGCTGCATCCAGCCCCTCCGACACCTAGCCGTGCGTAGCCTGCAGTGATGCGTTCGACGACAACGCCAATTCTCCACGTACCACAGACTCCACCATCACTGCTTCTCCGCCATCCTCCAGCGATGCATCTGTGACTGCACCCCGCCTACGTTCCCACGATGCATAAAAGACACCTGCTTCAGTAGTGCACATTATAAGCCGGATCTTCCCTAATCTCCCCACAATCTCGTGTATGTGCTTTCTCATAGATGAAAAAATCTCACAATGAGGTAATAAAGAGTGGCTATAAACTTAAAACCGAGCATAACAACTTAAAACCAACAACATTTCAGCATTCGCAAGTTAAGGACCATGAAGCAATCGACAGCTGTACAGGAATCACACCATGCGACCACTCGGCTGAACTTACGGCATACACTGGCTCAACATTTCCACTTAACTTCCTCATCGCGTACCAGTCGGATACAGTGTTTTGCATTTTAGCCTTATGATACAGGCCGGAACCAAAGACACGTCAAGACCACTCCAAGTCGCCCACACCAATTTATTTACCACCATTTCTCCTGCAAACCCACGAGACCGAATTCGAACCCCAGTACACAAACTTAGCTTTTCTGGCGCCCGATTGACAAATCATGTTGCCGTCTTCGTGCAGGGGTAAAAACCCGTATCAATTTAATGTATCAACTTGATGTTAATAGCAATTAATGTCCACTTTCAACAATCGTTCTCCTGCCTTCATTTCTCTTAACAACGACCAGATTATGAACAACTAGGAAAAATAAAGTGCTAATGTCAAGTGTGCAAAAATCCAACGCAGATACAAGGAAGAAGAGGAAGGAATCGTGACGTAGAAAAGGATAAATCACAGAGGTTTTGAAGAACAGAGAACACTACAACCCTACTTGTTGCATCGACTCGCTTCCGTTTGGCTCAAGAAATGCCCACCATCGAAAACGCGTCTAAATAAACAAATCATAAGGCACACAACAGAAAGGAGATGATTGGCTCACGCAACGACTTCACCCACCTCTATTACAATAAATTTTACAGTTCAGGTGCTTCATTATTCAAGCGACATCAAAAACTTGGTCATAAAAATAAGTGCATTTCTTTACCAAATAAAGCTCCTACGCCTACTTTACTGCCTTAAATTGAGCCAATTTTTACAAACTGATAAGGAACCAACAACAAATGTTTGACGTCGAGCCAATTTAAAAAAGTAAGGACACCAAATGTGTTACGTTGGTGCGGGGGGGAGGGGGCAAACACTTACTGTGGCTACGACTAGGTGACAATCATCAAAACATCAGCTGCACCCACGACTCAGCAAAGAGATGAAAAAGGGATCGAGCATTTGGCGCCTGCAGTTCCAACGAAAAAAAAACAGCCTTTTGATTGTTCGTCTCCACGCACGTACTCGCTGTCATGAGACTATGGTTCGCCGCCTCATGCAAGGAGAGTTGAATAAATTGCATGCTGTCAATATGGGCGATGAAGGAGCGCAGGCTCCTTCAACCCTCCAATGACTGTATCGTACAGAGCAGACATTCTCAGTAACCCTTGCAGCTGGGAAGCGGGGAGCAAGAGCCTTTTCAGGAGACAAAGAAAGTGCCCTCATGAAGAAATACTTCCAATTCTGTTTTAGCACTGACCAACTGCATGAGATTTACCTAGACCGAAATGAAGTCCCACAATAAAAGACCTAAATCAGATAGCAGAGCGGGAATAAAGTACAATCCGACGCTTCGGTACTTTGATGACTAAATCACAACGCATCCCCTCTAACCCTAACGACAGAATACTTTCATTGGTATTTGTTTTTACAATCAATGAAAAGATGTATGAGTTGCATTAAAACCTACCAAAATAAGCAATCTTAACCATACTGCGACAAGTCACCTGCGCCAAGAAGGACAATGTCTATACTAGAATTTGATTAAAGTAGACAACAGAATTCGAGCATTCCGCCACAGGCAATACAGAAACTATGAATGCAGCAAGCCAAATTCCCTAACCACACTTTCACACCAATCTAAACTTCTGGACATACACAAAATGAACAAATAAGACACACGCTATAATGGATATTCACACATCTGCTTCCTTTAAAGTAAAGTGCAAGCCATGAACAGCAACAACAATCTTAGCAAACCCCAAATTTTCATGTGTACCGCCGGGTACATGCAAAGACTATTCGCTATGCAAAAAGCAAACTTTAGCAATAAGTATTGCCATCAACCGTAAGACTACAGTTATTCAAAATTTTGAATAAAATTACATTTGTTTTGAAAAAATGCTGGCTGTACTTAGGCATATTTCAGCACAAACCGTTATAGGCGTTAAATGCGTTTCTTCACCAAGTCCTTTTAGCTGTTGATGCAGACAAATTTTGTGCTACAAAATGATTTAAGAATCAAATGAAGAAAGTCAGTCAACTCATCTCTCAGTGAAGTTACTAAGGTTTACACAGGATAAGTTGTGCTAGTCATTATACAATAGCGCGTCAAAGTGATGTTGGTGATTGCTCAAATACAACAATGATTTGTAGTAAATTATGCACATGCAGGTTGTCATTTTTTGCGTAAATATGCCACTCGTGTTCGAATGCATTGCTAAGCTAGATATTATCACGGCTCGGCGTACGAGTGTTTCATGGTTAGTCTATGGCCCTCTGCAGGGGGCCGTTTGTTATCCCTCTAATTTATCGTGTGGGTTGGTCGGGTACTTCGGAGACTGATATTACTATTCGCATTGAATGGTTTGTTATTTTTGTCGCGCTGACTTTTTATTAGTTATTAGCGGGACTGGATTTGTGGAAGAAGTTGAGAGTCCACTAAGTTGTTGCATTATTATGTTCTGCCGTTTTGGGAATCATTTATTTATGTACATGTACAAATTTATTCGATTCTGTGCGCGCCTATTCGCCAAGCTGTTTGCGGAGGAGAATATTAAGTTACTATTAGATATAACGCGAAATTGCAGTAATTTTCTTATGCTGCAAAGTGGTTTAAGCGATTAATTAGGATTGTTGTGGTAGTGTTTTAAATGGTCTGTTTCTCACAAACAGTAAATTTTGACAGCTGTAGCATAATTTGTTGAATGTAGTCGGAGATGTATCTGGCATTCAGCTTTTCTTCTTGTCGCAGACATTGGAGACCCTGAATTCGACGGAAGTTTGCTTTCTGCGGTGAAGCGTTTATTATAAGTGTGGGAGCACTATCGACCAACACTAAATATGAATCCCGCCTTCGCCATTGCTTCGAACGGTGCTCAGGTGAGAATGAATCTCTGGTTACGAAATGTCGACATTCCCCTTAATGCGTTAATGTTTTTAATGTACGCGTTTCTGATCAGTATTTTGCTTTTGCCCTAGATTACCTAATCTTTTCGTAACTAGTGCATAGCAAAATTTGGATTGTCCGAGTTGTTGTCGTTACTCATGCCGATGGATTCGATTACGACTGTAGGACACTTTGCATTGGAATTACTCACTAAGATCTGCATTACTGGTTGAAACCTGAATCCTTAGCTGTGCGGAACTTTTTTGAAATGCAGCTTATATGCGAGATCTCAGTGGCCACTTGATCGTGGGTTCAGCTTTGGCATGCCTCGGTGTTCGATTCTGATCCAGACACAAAGGACTGGGGTGTAGGGGACATGAAATTGTCCTTCCGAAGGGCTGTAGCGGACCTTGGTGCATTAGAATTAAGTAGTTTTAAATTCCTAAGCACATTTTTAATTGAGTTAGTTTTAACGGGACGTTGACGGGGTAATTGGAAACGCGCTGTAGGCAATGCAATTGCAAAACTGGAACTTATCCCATTGAATGTCAAACTATGCGCGATGTGTTAGTAAACATGAAGTGATTAAACAGGTGTGTATGGCTGTGGTGCTTTCATTTCTTTATCGCAGATTGTTAGAGGCTGCAACGGGGATGGAACACCTACTGGCCCTCTGCTTTTGGACCCTACAAGTTTGGTATAATTGGGCAGGTATTGACGGGGTAGGATGTGGTGGAGGAGCGAGGGCATATGCTGTGGGAGGTGAGCAGACACGAGGAGGGGAACAGGTTGAACGTGCAACGCGAAGAAGGATGAAGAACCAGCTGGTACAATGTTTGGTTATCAGATAAAATATTGAATGGATAAAGTAAAATTTTCTCCTGCTTACTATATGCAGCTTATCCCATGTTTACTTCCATATTTTTGGGATTGGGTTGTTTGGTTATTTGTTTGTTTATTTTGCACGGGCCTGTGAGGAACATAGTGCCGAGATAACGCAAGAAGTTGAGTCAATATATGCTTGTGATGCAGGTGGTGGTGGATGGGTGCTCAAGTAGATTTCGGTGTCATTGGTAAACGTAGGTCACTGGTAGATTGCACCTTGCACGGTATCGGGCGGACCTGGGAAGTCTGTCATGACGAATAGTTGTTGGCATCTGTCTGTTTCAAAGGAAAAGTGGGTCGCCAACTCCACTGCCCAGGTGTTTTGGTGGTTGCATGTAAATGGCATTGTGGCATGCAAGACGTATGAGGGGTGGAGGGGAGGATGAGGGGATGTGTTGGGTTTATCAGTATGCGCTGTGATGTGATTGCATGGAAATGAAGCAGTGGATGTTTGTTATTTACCGTTTGGGAGTTGACGTCGAGGAGTATATGGTGGGTGTGAGGCAGGACGTTAGGGCTGTCGCACGCATGAGGTGCAGGTGGCGATTGGACGCTCCAGTGGATTCTTTACGAGTAGCAGTTTTTATAATGTATACCGCCTGGTGGAGTGTGGGCTCAAGACTGTTTCATAACGGAAGTGTGAGAATTTTGCAGACAGTCAGCGTTGGAGTCGAAGTTGTTTGGGGGTGGTGCGTGGCTGCCGTTGATGGGATTGCGTTTGTGATGCAATGGGAGACTGGTGTGTGGGGTGGCGATTTGCACTGAAGTAAATTGCAATCGCGTGTATTCCTGCCCACTGGCCATAGGGCGTGAGACGAAGCTCGTCCGCATTGACTACTTTACTGGTGCTCATCCTTCTATGGCTCTCGAGTGCAGGTGCTCTACTACTGTGACGGAACGCGTAAACGAGATGCCACTCAATAGCATCCATCCACCTCAAAATATATGATGAGACCAAGATGGTGATCAAAGTGGGATGAATAACTTCATTTTGAAGGGTGAGCAAGGTAGCTCATGCGACACGGTAAAACACACAACAATAGAGTTGTCAGTCAATAAGTCATTTTTGAGTCACTTGAGCTTGCTGATGGAAGCACACCTGCATGTGGTACACGATTGGCGCAATGACGTGGGGACAATGCAGAGCATTCCCAATGAGAGGTCTCATCATGACATTTAGATGTTTGTGCAACCAACTCATGAAACATTCTGCCTCAAAGCTGTGGCGTGTTGGAGCATGAAGTGCTGACTGATGACGAAGGACAGGAGGAAAGTCCTAATCACGACAATTTGTAGTGCAGTATCCTGAATGTTTTGGTATTCAAATGGCAGATGGTATAACTGAAGGCGAGGTAAATATCATCCTGGTTGCTTGAACGGTTTACACAACAAGCAGTTTTGACGAATTGTAAAGCGGTTGTAAATGGGGTAAATAGGTGAAACTTTTAAGAAATCGAGATAGAAATGCAAAACGGTTTGCTGTTTGAGGGAAGATATCCTCCGCGAAAACTTTTATGCTGCCCCTGCCTATCCGCATGAATGGGTGGATGTGACTCATCTTGACACGGACTGATACACCCATGTTGGCCTTGTCGTCGCGTTCATCGAAGGCACCACCAATCAGAGTGAGCGAGAGTGTGCGACAAAGTTGACGCAGTCGTTGAAGTTGATTGAAGCATCCTCTGCCTGATGCCGCACTTCCATGCAAATGAAATGTCGCTCTCTACAATGCACGGAAGGGCATTTTCATCAGTTTGTTTCGTAAGTCATGGGGTCATTTGCGGTTTGCGTCGTCTGGAGCGTTGTCCTAAAACATTGGAGCCTCCACGGTTGAGAAACAGTTGTACGGAGACTCTGTTCAATTCAAGCATCAAGGTCTACACCACATATCGTGGGCTCTGACAAGCCAAGTGTTGCAAGTGTGCCGAAAGCATCCTAGAAATTCTTCATGTCTTTTTTTGGTGTTAAATCGCCCATTTTGGCATGCATCCACTACTTTTGTTTGCTTTGTTCTAATCACATAAATTCCCATTCAACTTATCAAGTCGGCTTCCTATTATGCAGTCTGGCCTACCTGTATCCACCACAATCGTGAAATTGCCCATTCCTAATGCCCATGAAAGGAGTTAATGATCAGGCAGGAGTCATACGCAGTGGATATGTGCAAAGGCTGCTATACGGTAGAGACTGGTAGGGTAGGGTCGTCAGCTGCAAATGTTTTGCCATGGCTGAGCCTCATACGATAGTAGTGTGCTCCAAGTCCCATGTGTGGGCAGATTCTCGCCAGTTTCATATCGCAGCTCACTGCACACTGCTTCGCCCACACAGGCGTAGTCTATCTTCTATGCCACCTTGATTGTCGGCATCGAGACCTGAAACGACTGGATGTCTGTTCGCACCGGTCGTTAGTAATGGGACAGACTTGATCTCTCCTACCCCAATGCTTGCAATGCGAATCATCCATCTCTTGTAATTACCGCAGAATGAGTCACTTGTTAAATAGGACAACAATTTGTTGGTTGGACAAACTTACTCGCTACGCATCCTGCTTTGCTAACTCTACTTGAATTATTTCAAACGGCGGCTTTGTGCTTATACCACCGTGTCGTGCACAGTTTTGGGAAAGAGAAGGTAAAATGCAAAATCATGTAGGCCGAAAACCTACTAGTAGGGAGGAAGGGCTCAGCTCTACTATTCGTACAAACTGCGAGTCCGCTAAACACGCGCCAGCAAAGAGTGACATGGGTCACGAAGCCTACAGATGATTTGAATGATTCCTTTCCGTCACGATGTTGATTACAAGGAGGAAGTCAACTGGGTACACTTTGTTCTAGCTCCTTCGTTCGGCATTTAACTCAAGCTACATGGTGGAACAGAAGGAAGTATACGCGGTATACGCCTCTAGTCTAGCCAAAGAAGGCGTTCGAGTCTGGGGATTTCAGCTGTCGGTGACAGACTCTCATGCTCGTGTCAAATGATTGTCCGTAAATCTGGTTTCTTCAAGCCATGCTTTGGTCCGCTATTCTAATTTGAGTTGGTTGTCAGTCAACTCATTGGCAATAAGTTGTCAGACAATCAATCACAAGACCTGGACTGGCCCTCTTTTAAGGTTCCGCATCTCAAGTTCAACTGGTCTCAGTGAAAATTTTTGTGAACTAGCACACGGTTTCACTTACGAGAAGAGTAGAAGCTAGAGAGTGCTTGTAAAATCACACTGGGTCGTCGGCTTGGGGATGGGCTACTTCTCATCAGTTATGCTGTCTGATCACTGACGCACTCGGTCTGCCCTACGATCCGACACTTTTGCCTCCTCAGACCAACTTTGTTCATCTCGAATGCTACCGCACACAACTGTACAGTTGGATGCTACACCAACTTTTCCTCACATGATACATCGAAGCCACTCCTTTGTCGATAGGACACGTCTCAATGTGCTGTTCTACGTTGATGAGGGTAAAGTCAGCAAGGAAAACAAGAGTCATTTGTCAACGCAACTGAGGTAATGGAAAGCACATAATAAAAGGCTGCAGCAGTTTGAATAAGCTACCGCTCATGATAATGCGAGAAGTAGTTTACCAAACGAGGCGTAAGTAGTTAACGTGGCTCAAAATTCTATAATTGGAGGTGGAAGTAGTGGATCTTACCTTGCAGAAAACGTCATTGCAAATAATATTGCCAGCAAATTTATCTGCTCTCAGTCTTGCAATTCCTAGAGTATGCCTTTACGTGAGAATCGGAGAACACACGCAGCTCCCTCTGTTGTCAGCAATGCTGGAAGTGGTGAGAGTTTTTACCGCATCAGAGGTAAGTTCGTGAAAGCACATAAGAATGTGGTCTTGATCATTGCACTGCTTTGTGTTTTTGCGTCACCAGATGAGTTGCAGGTTTCGTGTTGTTGGTGTTGGTGTTGGTATTAGGGGTGATTCTCATCTCTCTATATCTCTCCCTCTCGGCTCACAGAGGTTTGGTTTTGTGATCATCTACACACGCTTCTCCTCCTCCTCATCCTCCTCCACCTCCTCGCGTTCCTGGCTATGTGGTATGGTTGAAGACGTAGTAGAAGGAAGCGTGGCGACTGATTAGTGACCAGCGCGACGCTTTTTTACCCCTTCTACTGCAGTGTTGATGTGGTAATACTTGTGGCAGCAGTAGTCTCGGCGTGCTCCCTGCTCTCTTTCTTTCCCCATCTCCCTTTCACCCTCTGCTCCTCTCATAGTGGTAGCAGTAACAATAACGAATGTTATTTCTGTTACTGTTGCTAATGCTGTTAGTGTTTCTCATACCTTGTGTCTACAGCCTATCCGGCACATATCTCTCACCTACCTACCTACCTACCTACCTACCTACCTACCTACCTACCTACCTACCTACCTACCTACCTACCTACCTACCTACCTACCTACCTACCTCCCTCCCTCCCTCCCTCCCTCCCTCCCTCACTCCCTCCCTTCTTCCTCTCCCTCTCAACATTGAACTAGCTTTGAATGTTTCCGCGGTGAGTGTAGTTAGTGTCAATCGCTTCCTTCTGCTGCTAGCAGCTTCTTGACTGTAGGAACGCGTCATACATGGTGAGGAAGGTGGAATTTTCCCGTACTCCTTTCCCTTCCTCTTCTTCTCCTTCTTCTTCCCTCACTTTTGCTAACTGTTCTGCTACAAACACACAAAACCTCCAAACTGTCGTCCCTCCTTGGCCGTCCTCATGTCAATCGACTTGCTAACAATAAAAGCGGTCTCCGTTTGGGAAGGGGACACGGGTTTCTTGCCGATGTGCGAGTGTAGGCGGTGCGGTGGTGGTAGTGGTGGTGTAGAGTGTTTAATGAGGATGAAGCGTTGGTATTCTTGGACAGGATTTGCACCGTTTGGGTGATCTAGGTCGGTTGCAACGTCTTATGATTGCGCGACCGACAACGCGTGCAGGGGCTGAGAGCGCTTCCGTCATTGTTGGTTAGCGGCCTCAATTGAGGCAATTGTACTGCGTTAACTTGCATTAAAAAGTCACGAGGGGGAGGAGGAGAAAGAGGAGGAGGAGGAGGAGGACAGGGAAAGTAAATTTATTGCCCCACAACACGTTGGAACATGTGGTGGTGGCAATGCAATGCGATGCAATGCATGCAAGTCTGTGTGATTTGGCGTGCGATGTCCTCCGATTAGCTTCCCTTTCACAAATCAGCAATGCTCCTCACTGCATTGGCGGCTCCGCACGCTGCGGCAAATGTGGCTACACTCCTCAATCATAATAATGCCCGATGTTGGCATTTCGCATTCTCGTCGCTACAGGTGGGTTGGAGATTGAGGCTTCCTTTCCACTGACTTAAAACATCCACACACACACACGCACACACAGAGTAAAATACTCTTGTGCTTAACAGATCTATGAGCAGAAAATTGGCGCCGACAATGCCACGTGGAGGGGCAGTTGAGATGAGGTCTACGACATCGTCCTCCACACAGTAGGACCACGTCGTCACACAACTGGTGGAAGAGCACAATGTCCGCCTACTTCGTGGATGGTGTGATGAGTGGGTGTGTGTTAGGCACTGTGTAGGTCGGTAAAACAGCGCCTTCTTCTCCTGTCCTCAAAGCCACTCACCTCGTCCACACGAAGAGTTGCTAGTATTGGTGCTGTGCCATTGAGGCGTGCGGCTTCTCGAGGCACCACCTCACTGTCACATCAACGCGCACTGCCCTGTCCACGCCTGTCCGTCCTGTCCGCCTTTTAGCAAGACATTGGCATAATGAGATGAAGTGAACAACAAGAAAAGGCACAAATCGACTCCGAGTTGTGTGTGTGTGGCCATTTCCATTTCACGAGCAGAGATACTCACTGGGCCAATATGGCCAACCGTTTGCAACAAACGCAGAGATAAACTCGTGGATTTACAGCATGAGCGAGTGAGTGAGTAAGTGGGTGAGTGAAGCAAGGGTAGACCGCACAGGTGCCATGGTTACTCGCATTGTGACTTTGACTTGAGAAAGGCAGAAATGCTTTGCCACTAGATGAGGTGGGTGTCTACTACTACTACTACTACTACTACTACTACTACTACTACTGCGGAGTACCAAGTGGACAACGGTGTGGATGATGCCATTGTCGTTGCAAGCAATCACTGTGACGCAAGGACTGTGTGGTGTCTCACCACCTCCCACCTTCGCATTATTTGGCGGTGGACAAGGCATTATGTGACAGACGTGTTGATGGTGTGACTGCCAAAGGGGTAGACGAACACGACCACGACCACGACCACGATGACGTGACAACCAATGCGCGAACACGTCACTGAGGTCAGCCAAATGACTGCCCTTGCCCTCGCTCTCCCCTCCCCACCTCCCTCCCTCCCTCTAACGGAAGCTATATCAACCTCGACGTCTGCGTCACGCAGTCATTCTACGCTTCCGACCTTCCCGACAATGCTGCGTTTCGGTTATCTCTACTCCCGCCACTTACCGACATTCATTCTACACCATCTTTACGTATCCTCACTTCATTTCAATACCCCTCACCTGTACTTTTCTCAGGCCACCAATCAAAATGTACTTTCGTTGACATTTGGGCCGAGGAAGATGATTCACATCGCAAAATCATCCAACCGCCACCCGAATCGGCACCACAAATATACAACTTCCTGAATGTTCCCGACTTCATGAATGTTTGCAAGGCAATGCCACATTGGAGGTGGATACTGCGAAGTCGTCGTTAGTGTGAGGCACTCAATCGCTACATCAGTGGGTGGAAGTGGCTTGACAAGAACATGTGCAGTTTCGGCAGTGCAGTATCACATGGAAGAGGTGGATTCATTCCAACCATTCCTTTCTCAACATGGTCGTTACCTTATCAAGCCGACAGTACATTGCTGTCTGCTGCCCATTGCGGAAAATGTGCAAACAGCCCTCGACACAGGTGAGAGAGGATTTTGGGATTCTCCTCACATGCTTGAATTTAATTGCACTCTCGCCGCTGACAGTTTATTGGAAGGAAGCCTTTCATTATGGACCCTAACTCTAGACTGAGTGGTTCTTGTTTTGAATACCACCCGGCAAGAGGCAACTTCATGCATAAAGTGCGCATTTCAAAAGAGGACTTCCATGACCACCTCCGCCATTATGATTGTTTTATCTACGAACTGGAGAGGGATTTTGATTTGATGGAAAACGTCATTAGCCTTCTTGACATTATAAAACCGGATCAAGTACTAGTCATTGCAGTCGTAAGAGACGGCGTGCGTGATGCGGAAGAAGACATGCAGGTGCTCTCCACTTTCGTGGACAGTATAGAGGACATTGAGAATAGGCCACTGGCCAACACGAGTGCGAAGTGGCGTCTACGGTGCTGCAAGCGCTTCGATACCGACTACTACAACACAATGGAGTTGTTGGAGTTTGCGCGCTACGTTTTGAGTTTGAGGAGGAGCGCTGACAGTACCACGTCGTCATCTGCGTGGGAGCCACCAGACAGAGGAGATAAAATTGCTCATGGCTCGTAAACCACCATCACCACCACCTCCACCACCTGCACATATCGAATAGGCTGATTCGGATGGTTGAATGGAGGAATAAAGAAAGAGTCTTGTGAGACGAGTGGAGAGAGGATGTAATGATGGAGTGTACTACTTTCCTACTGCATGGCAGAGTGTGGCAGTGCAGGTTGGTTTGCGAAGCAGAATGTTTTGTGGGAGAGCAGGAGGGTGAAGTGTTGGGAGTGGAAGAGGGTGGCGTGTGATTGAGCAGGGACTGTAGTCTCAGCGGATGACGTGGTTATGGGTTATGGAATGCGAAGAGGAAAGGCGATGTGAAAAGACAGTGATGGTGGCCCTGTGACGAGACGAAGTGACTGGTACGTGTAGGTGGGTGGGTGGATGGATGACTGCGTTAGAGAATGCAGAAAAATAGCAGAATGCACTGAGGCATACGCAGATGTTGGGAGGGAGACGCAGCCCATGTACACAAAATCACAACGTGTAGATTTATAGGAGTTTGGTAATGCTGGGGTTGTTGGCCTTAAAACATGAGACGCGATCGTGGGCTGGCCTGCGAGATCATCCCTGTGGAAGTGGGTATATGGGTGGGTAAGTGGGTGAGTGGGTGGAGAGGGGGACCGCGTGACCACACCTCACACGTTTGTGTGTCTGTGTCATTTGACCTCGTTGAGTGTACGCGATGCGTGAGTTGTACGAAGACCGACTGCATGGAGGTAGACGTGATAGTGCGTCGAATGGATGGAATGAGGCGAAGAAGAGATGAGCGATAAATGGAGGCCAAGGAAGATAAGCAAAAGAGGGTGATGAATTTGGCCGAGTAATTTATGTGAACTAACTTGAATCTTCCACATGCTGAGCTAAAAGATGACATTATTGTGTCTCTCCTTTTGTCCATCAAAACCGCTTGCATGATAGCGACTCGAAATTGAACTGTCCAGGTGAGAACGGAATCGGAGTGTTTACAATTGCCAGCAAGCATTGCAGTGCACACGTACACATGCAGCACTAACAGTCTCTATTGCTTGACAGGTTTTTGATAACCTCGACAGTATTCCATAGATGCGTGGTGTCTCCACCCCACTGCCAATCAATTAACATACCCTGCATAGTCGGAGGGAAGGAAGGGAGTAGGGAGGGAAGGAAGGCGCCTCTACTGGTTGCAACAGCAGCAATAGTTTGGTAGTACCAATAGTAGCAGCAATAACAATCATAAGGGAAGTATTCGTATTACTACTAGGAACAGCAGCAGCAGCATTAGCGGTAATAGTACAATTGCGCCCCCTAACCACTGCAAATCTTTTCGTTGAATGACTCTGCTTGAAAAAGCCATTGCTCAATTAATCAAATTGAAAAGACTTTAGTTCACTTATCGGGAGTATGTTACTCCCCACAGGGCGAATAATACTGTCCCTCATGAAGGGAACCACAGTGCTGACAATGCGAGGCCTCACGAATTTGCACGATTCTGGCGACTGGATGCAACAACTTATGGCAGATATGTAGACCCATCAAAAGGACAGCCCTACCAATAAGGCAATGACTCAAAGTAAAAGCTACACATTCAAATGCACCACCTCAAGTCCAACGAGATCTATTTTCACCAATTTATCATTCTATCCTACGACTACCAACCACCGTCGTGCATGTGTGACACATCATAACAATTATTTCTCCCTTCCTTCCTTCCTTCCTTCCTTCCTTCCTTCCTTCCTTCCTTCCTTCCTTCCTTCCTTCCTTCCTTCCTTCCTTCCTT
The DNA here is from genome assembly GCA_036345935.2 of Taenia hydatigena. NCBI lineage: Eukaryota > Metazoa > Platyhelminthes > Cestoda > Cyclophyllidea > Taeniidae > Taenia > Taenia hydatigena. Next base: position 7,269,690 of record JADWOT020000004.1, on the reverse strand, counting down.
CCTTCCTTCCTTCCTCCCTTCCTTCCTTCCTTCCTTCCTTCCTTCCTTCCTTCCTTCCTTCCTTCCTTCCTTCCTTCATTCCTTCCATCCTACCTTCCTTCCTTCCGTCCTCGCTTCCTCTTTCCTCCTATTCTCTGAAATGCAAGCCTGCTGTCCCACCGGTGTGGTATGTGTTGGTTCTTTCCTTACCACCACCATCGAAAATGCACATAATGGATGTGCTGCATAAATGCCTTCAACACTCACACCCGTCTTCCTGTCACACGCAGCAACCGAAACCCGCTACTAAAGTCATTCAAGTAACACTTTTATTCCACTCGCATCCCAACCGCATTTCTAGCTCACTGGCATTGTGAAGCGACAGTACAGCCTCATCGTTGTGGGTGGTTGCTATCACTTCCACAAGCACATTCAACGCACCTATACCTCACCTACACCACAAAGCAGTACATCGTTCCAGTCGTGCCAGTAATAATTATCATCATTAGCCGCAAACCTGCACCACAATCCAGCGTCAAGGCAGTGTAGTCACCACACAGAAAGCGCTGCTCAATTTCAAATTTGAGGCTATCGATTGATTCCATTGATCGTGACACGCACTCAAACATACCGCCACAACAATGTTTGCGAATCGGCTGTATGCAGAAATGCTCTTTCTGTTGATCTACATTTCAGTTTGGCTTTCCAGTTACTTTGGCATTTTTCGTTTGCGCTTTTTCTTTATCGCATGGACCCTCGTGGACATGGCGCAAGCAGTGTCGACGAGGAGAGGTAGGTGCTCGCCTTTACGCACACCTCTACTAACCTCATTGTCATGCAGGTTGCCAAAGACGCCAAAAGGCTGTCTCTCACAAAGCACTTCAGACAGATGTTCATGTGGAAGAAGAGCGGGTGGAGCAAGTGGAGCAGATAGAGCAGGTGGAGGAGATGGAGAACTCGACTGGCGCATCTGATGCGAAGCTGGTGAGGTTCCAGCAGATACTGCAATTCTTCGCCTCGCCTCCAAGTCATTCGATGCGGAGGCGGCAGCGGCGGTCGGCAGAAACGGAAGGAGATACTGGCGCCGCAGACACGACCTACGGTGTTACCGACCTTCCGGATGAGTACGAATGGAGGGAAGAAGGAGGAGGTGGTGGTGTGGATAGCGCGAAGGGCCTTTGCGCTGAAAGGAGGAGGATGAGAAGACGGATGGAGACAAAGAGCCGTTCGAAGAGGGACGAGGACGGGCAGCAGGAAGAGGAGGAGGAGGGGGTGCGGTTGGAGCGGGAGGAGCGGGTGGAGCGTGAGCGGGAGCAGGCGCAGGTGCGGGATGGGCAGCGCGAGGAGAACGAGCAGGAGGAGGAGGAGCAGGAGCAGGAGCATGAGGAGCAGGAGGAGGACGGGAGAATGGAGAAGGAGGTGAAGAAGGGGAAGACGCACAATGTCATCATGGAGAGCGGTCACCACCTACGCGGCAAAGCAAAGAAGACGCGCAGCGGCAGGTGGCGTCGACTCTTCACCAACTCAATCGGTGGACTCGCGTGGCACCGACAACACATGGGACCTCACCAACACCAACACCGACACCGGTTTACGGACTCCATGATGCATTGATGATGGAGCAGGGTGTGCTTCTTGCCTACCACCAATTCACACCAAGTCAAGTTGGTGAGAGCATTGTCCTTCCTGTTAATGCAGCAGCATCTGCACTATGAGCAGCAGCAGGAGGAGGAGGAGAAGGGCGTTGTTATTGTCGTTGTTGTGATTGTTAGGGACACTGTAGTTGTCACAGTTGACTCAGCAGTAGCAGCAGCAGCAGCAGGAGGTAGATGACGATGATGACCTCCACCCATGCCAAGAGCGAAGGACTTCCGTTCGTTCGTCCTTCCGTCTGTCTCTCTTACCTTCCTATTTTTTTTTCTCTCCTTTTTCATTTAGTGTTCGGTTGAGATATCCCGGTGCCAACAATGTCTCGCCCATGTCCACCGTCAGAGTCGACAATTGTGCCCCTGCTGCCATCGCCGATGCCGTTGTTCACCGCCATGCGTGATGTCTCCTCGTTCTTCACTTCTTTCTCTGTTCCGATGCCTCCCCTCTCTCTCTCTCTCTCCCTCCCTCCCTCCCTCACTCCCTGCCTCCCTTCCCCCTCCCTGTTCCCCTCCCTCCCTCCCCGCCTTCCTTCCTTCACTCCTTCCTTTCTCCCTTCCTCTTCTTCCTCGAGTAGCTACTTGTCTTCCACCGTCGCCCTTCCTTCTTTCGTATTCACATCTCACCCCTCCGCTTCCTCCCATTTGCATTCATCCGGACCTTCGGCTGTGCCGTAGACGACTGCTGCTGATGCGCCGGCTCCTTCCATTTCGCCACCGTCAGCGATGACTTGCAGTATCCGTTGCAATCCACCAAACTTCACATCAGATGCGACTGCTTGCGAGTTTGCCCTCCGCCCACATTGCCCACTCTGCCCATTCTGTCCCACTCCCTCTGCTTCCACATGAACATTCGTGTGAGGTGCTTTGCGTCAGACAGCTTCTTGGCTTCTTTGGCAACCCACATACCACCTTTCTTATTTTTGTTCTTCTTCTTGTAACCCATCTGTGTTAGTAAACTTAAGACTAGAAGGATACTTGTGTGACTTTTTTGATTATGGGTGATTAAAGTGACAGCATGGTGTTCCGTTACTGTTTTTCCGCAAGTTTGCGGCAACTTTTGAGCAAGACATGCTCACGCAGTGATGTCTTCGGTGGGGATTTAATGAATAAATGCTGTCTAACTCCGTACAGTCTCACAAGGCAAAAGGTCTATCAAAGCATCTTCTTCAAGCTCCAGGATGGTGAAAGCCACCCAACTTAGCCAATGTGCGGCAGTCAACTGCAAACCAAGTGTCATGTATAAAGGAGTTGCAAATGCATCACAAGTTAAAATTCTAGCGTTCCCTTGATGCCAATTCCACAAACACCTTAAAGGTCCTAGCCACAGCTGTAGAGTGTGAGGTATCGCAAAATTGTTGGTAAATACCAGTGTTCTGAGAAGATCAAAATTTGGCAAAGAAGAGAGGAAGGAAAGGAAGGTAGCGGAAAGATTACTTTGCCTTTAACGACCTCGGAAATAATTGTCTCATTAGTTTGATTGAAAATGAAAATGGAGCTATGGATCGATCGAGGGTGCGAGGGTGGTGAACAGAAAATAACGATGAGGCAGGCAGTCTTGGGTGGCTCCAGCTCAAAGTTCCCGAATGTATCGCATGGTGGATCGGCTAAAATGCCCAAAAATTCCCCTGATTAAATGAGCAGCTCCAACTATTCCCTTAATTATGCTATCTCTACATTGTGCTTCAATCCTTATAAATTGTGCAGATAATTATGACTTTAAAGGAAATCCACGTTCATACTTTGCGTTGAGGAAAGCGGATAGGCTTGGATACTGAACTTTTGGAGAGATTTAAGTAAACCACCTAAATGGTCCAACTTGAAAAGGCGTGTTTTGGCAAAGGGATCCAATGGCTGCCCCTTGATCGGCAGAGCGATCGCTATTGACGTACGTTTCCTACTTTAGCAGACATCCACTGCCCCACTCTGAGCAAACAGGATGGAATGTCTTGTGATTCGAGGCTACGCAAAACGTGATACTGATAGAAATAGGTGGCCTGCATATTAAAAGGCCAGAAGTCAATTAAACTGGGAATTTCGCGACCCAATTTTAATGAAATAGAAGAATCTGACCATTTTTAGCTTCAAAATTAGCCAAGTTTTGTCGCGAAAATTAGCCTCTTGATTTATTATTCGATCTGGTGTAGGTGCTCATCAAGCCGACCGGTTCAGTTGTAGAGCTAAAGTCCTAACAAGCATTCACAAAAATGACTTTATAATGTAAGCAAAATAAGCACGTATTTTTGCTGACAGCAAGGAATGAGACGCGATTCGAAGACAAAAATTCCTAATCAAATCAAAGGGACAGACAGTGTGAAAAAGTATAAATCCTATCCAGCCGCTAAAATTAGAACTGGGCAGCATATGAATACCAAGTATTGAGCAGATGTCGCATTGTAAATGATCAACAGGCGTTCTTTTGCGAACTTGAGAAACTCCCCGAACCGGTCTAGTAAGGAATGATTTGTGGAGCGATCATTTCAAAAGCAGCACTAACCTGGGTCAAATGAATGCCGATTGAGTGCATTACGTCTTATTGCGCCATACCGTGATGAAGCCGGTTCCATCACAACGACCTCATGACCTTGCAGTGAATGCATTCTATCAACATTTAGAAACTGGCTGGTTGGATTCTCTTATGTTGTTTTTCTCACTATCTATCCACACTTTGAACCAGGTAACAACCATAACCAAGCGGGAGAACGAGGACCAAAGCAAGCACTCTCTAAAGAGCACAAAATCCACGAATGAGTGACAAACCTGTGCATTTTACGATGCTGTCAGGATAATTACCCATTTGTTTCAAATAAGAAATAGTTTACTACCCGTCATCATGATCGTGTTGACAGACAACCCGCGCACATTGAATTTCGTCTTCGTTTCGGCCGCGATGAGGTATTCGGCCTCACCTTGTTCAAGCGTGGCATGTAGACGTTCACTTGTTCTGCTGATATTCCTCCCAGATTTTCCATCTCCATCCTTTATGATGTTCGCTGAGGATTTTACAAGGCCACTACATTGGACAGTGCATGTTCACGGGCCAATGGAGAGCCAATGCATTGCCTCATTGTCGATCGAGGCTTACACGGAAGTGGCGTGCATCTAGCCATGTAATCGGTGTGTCTTCGGCAGATGAAAACAACGAAACGCTGCGAACGCTAGCACACATAATCACCACCATCTTTGGAATATAAGAAGAACTGCGAGTTCATTGTAATGAGTTGAGTTAGATGCAAGCACGGGTGTCGAACCGATGAAAACCTTCTACTGCACCAGCCAACCACAAAGTGTGCATTACGAGAGGAGCAGTATTAACAGCAGAGGTGCTTTGAAGTCAATGATGCTCAACAGCAAATTAATAATCATCGTTTAGCGTTCTACTGGACATAAGGAGTTATAGCTGACCGGCTCAAGGAAAGTCGAACCGCACTGAAAGCAGCTCCAGCGCAGGCTCTGTCACCTGTCTACTTTGGGTACTTCAGCGCACTGTGGGAGAGGATTATTGTTTTAAGAAACGATATCGTTTTTTGTCCGAAACCATCAAAACCTGCCGAAATCTGCTTAGGACAGCAGTGGTACTTCAAAGTGATCAGAATTTTATGACCCAATCTAATAGCACTGGACGGTCTATGAAGGCCTGAGATGAAGGAAAGTTTGCTGTATTTAAACAATAGACGGGAATTTCGGAGTGGTCTGAAGGCTTCGACTTAGCACAATTCACTGCGATTCCTCGAAACGCATTCAAAAACTACTGTGCAGCTGGCAAACTCGTTTCCTAGTCCATTTAAAGACTGCGACATAGGAGGAAACAGCTAATGTTACTCCAAGTGGTTGAATGACCTTGTCCAAAGAGTCGTCCAATTGTTGAATCCTTGCTTTAGTTGAATTAGGGAGAAGGATAATTTCTGCCAGCTAATGATCCACCTAAAGAGAGTTCACACCTTTATCGCCTTCAGCAGATGTCGTGCTTTTAATCGTATAACCTTCCTAAAGCTCCCAAACTCCAAAAAAACGATGTTCTACAAAAGAGCTCTTCTCCAATCTTCTGAACCCCTCACCTGGCCAGTAGATCAGTTTCGACGCATGAGTAATTCTGAGCCTATGGAGAAATAAGGCACTTATAACAACCCAGACTTTGACAATTTTATTAAATTACTCACAAGGTTTGATGTAGAAAGCAGATGCTGTGCGCAGTAACACAATACACCCAGTTCCACACCTTGTGCCGCCTCAAACTAGGCGGTAAGACGGGTCTCCACTGATTTTTCAAACAACTCTACGACGTTTGGAACCTAATTTTATGATAAACAGGAACAGTCTTATAATGATCAAGAAATGTGCAAACAAGCACTAATCAATGGTTTCATCACCAATACCAAAAGTACGCACACGTGCCATGCCTTCACTGACCGCTTAGGACAATCCTTGTTGCATCAGACTATGCATTGTGGTTAAATGGTGTGAGCAGGCCAAAGATGCCAAATAAGTTAACTTCCAATTTCTACGCACCTCCTATGCAGTCTGAGACAGATGATGGCACCAAACTTTTCACAGTTGTGATGAATGGAAGTGATTATTTGCGGCCGGCCAAACAAGTTCGAAATTCACCAAATCAGGACTACCCCTCTTTTCACCTAGAGACTTCTAAATTACACCATATGATGGAAGCCGAATTTTGGGCAATTTACCAGCGAAATAAATAGTTTGGGGCCAGTACATTACTTAATAAGGATTTGAGTACTATATTTGTTGCATATCTTACCTTGTAGCTTTTGTGTGGACAAAGTATTTTATGACCGCGCTGCCACCGATTGAACCAAATAAGCACGCGCTCATGAAATTTCAATTGCGGGTTTTGCTAATTAAATTAAGCTCACCAGCAGGTCGTCCTCAATATTTACGTGCGAGCTAACATAATGTCAAATTCCGATTGGTTTGAGTCCTTGGAAAAGCTCGACAGAGTAGAACACGTTTAGTTTGCTTTATTATTGTTGGTACTGGCATGTTGTCAATGCTCAGTACGAAGTCAGCAGGTGGTATTTTCACCTGCAAACGGAAACAATCCCAGAATTTTGAAACCTCAAAGTGTAGGGCCCGTACAGTCCGTGATCGTAATAAAATAAGATTAGAACAATATGGGGAGTACACAAAATCTATCCTAACGATATGAGCACATCCTAGCCCTAGCCTATCAAAACGTGCCTAAAAAGGACTTCATTCGTTATTTTTTCACTTATATAGAGCTAAATTTGGTCATAAATTGAGTCTTGTCCTATTTTTAATCAGGAGATATGTTCAAGGGTGCTCATAGATCGAACGATGGGAGGATTCATCGAATGGAAGAGGAAGAATATGATGGCACTGCTTAATTAAGTCCGTGCCATATCGAAGTCCTTGGTCGCTTCAGTGCGCCTCAGTAGGAGGGTAACTTTGACGAAGAGTTTTTCAAACGATCGCACAGGATGGCGCTATCCCCACAACAGCTTTGGTCTGGAGTTATTGCTCATAAATTGCTGACAGAAAGCTACTCACTCAGGCTAACTTTGCTTCCATTGCAGGGCTGTTCAATAACGCCTTTAGAAATGGAGACGGGGAGGCTTTGGAGATGTGTCTCATGGAAACACAAAAGGTTTGTAGTGCATGGAGGGAGCGTAAGAAGGACTTGCCTCTTAATGAGAGGAGGAGTAGATACTTGATTGACCTGCATACGTCAAAGATTCTATAAGAGGACAAAAGAACTCATTTTGAAGAGTTTTGAGGATCATTTTTGACGCCGGTGCCAGGTCGCAGGCACATCATAACGCTAACAATAGGTGCATATGTAATAAATTAGTAAAGCGTTGTCACGCTGGATGGAACGACGTGTGGCAGTGCCGATCCTTGCCACAACTGGATATCTAAAGCAATGTCGCCTTGTGCCGGAGAAGCATTCTGTGCATCGTGAGTCTGCATGCAACAGGAGCAGAATGCAATAATTTACTTCGGAATCAAAGCAGCCATCAAAGATGTAAGAACGTGCGAAAGTGTCTACTGGCAGTTCAACCAAAGCAAACCATTTCATGACTTTTGAATCCGTAGGGGCAGGTCTTTTGATGACACAGCAGCCCTCCGAGTGGCAGTTATTAGATTTGTTGCTATAATCTTGAGTAGAAATCACCAATTACATCATGAACGTCTAAGTGCATAAAGGAGCAGCAACCGCCATTCATTCTCCTCCTTTTTAATTCATATCCTGACAAAATATGGACTGTTGGGCGATCCTGATTGTAGAATGGAACATTTCTCCATTTTGAAAGTTTGAATGACGAGTTGGCGGTGCATCTTTTTTAGAAATGACTAGCACGTCTATCCATGAACAATCGCATTTCCAAGGAGGAGACACACGCCGATTATCAGTACAGTATTTTATAGAATAAGCAGAGATAATTCGACCCGAATACCAAATACTTCCGTGCTAAGGCCACCTTCCAGGTTTAAAATAAACATTGCTATTAGATTAAAAAGAATGAACGTAGATTTATCATCAACGGACCACAAACTGTCTCGTGTTGTCATATAAGTCCAAATACCGTTAATGAGTCAAAAATTTCCAACGCTTAGGAATGTTTGCACCGAATTCCAAACTAAAACGCTGCTCAACCAATAAAACGGCAAATTCAAGCCCACCTTTAGTTAAGCATTTAAGCATCAAATTAATTAATCTGAACCGTCGTAGTTAGATTCCTTGATTCTAAGACGATGGCGCGACCAAGCGACTCCAATTCCGCAAATCCCGTTCCGCTTCTCCCATTTCTACTAACGACTTGCGAGATGATAAGCGTGTGACCCCCATTACTAGTCCGCCTCCAGTGTCAGAAAGATGCCACCTCCTCCTCCTTATTTGTCCTCCTTGGCCAAGCCAAATTTTAATCCTGCCACTAAAAGCAATGGCTAGTGAGTCATCCTTCAGAAAAAAACACCGGCTATCGAGCATCATTCTAGCAGTATCGGCATTAACCTCGAAATTCAGATGTAAACAAATGGCAGTTTTCCACATGGAAGGGTTGGACTCAACACATTCTCTTCAAATTAACCTCTAGGCCATTTATCTTTGCACACGCCATGAAGTAGGCGTGGTTATGAGGCCACATCGAAAAGTATTTCAGCAAAAACGACCCGAATTTTAAAAAATCTTTACCAAAGACAGCATCTAGGTAAACCGGGTCATGTCTCTTTGACGGAAAACTTCATCACATCTCCTAATGGTTTTATCGCCTATATAACCGCATTATAGGTAGTTTGGTATTTTAGTAGGTCAATCCCTTCTCAACAACCACAGGATGCAGCTCTCCCACATTGATATGGAACATAACAAGCGTACATATGCTATGCAACGAAAGAAGAAATCTCAATAAAAGCGCAAAGCCATATGCTCGGCAAATTCAACCAATTTGTAAAATTGTCAACGCAATGGCAAACACTGATACTGAAAAGAGGACGAATAAATATGCTCCATTAATATTCATAAGCATCACAAAATACCGAAGATCGATGCGAAGTATCACAAACATACATGCCCTCAACTTGCCTTGGGCTTTAAGTGTTTTTGAACTTTTTCCACAATGGCGCCAAATCGATAGATCCCTCACGCATTCATCCGCGCTTCCAATCATCGACTATGAATCAATTGGTACAAACACCCCCAGACATTAAAACAATCCGATTTATCGCTATCCTGAGTCACGACAGAAAAGGCGCATGCTTCATGATAATGGTTGGCTTTCAATCGTTAGTAAAACTGTTCATTTAAATAAGAAGAAATACAAAGCCACGCACTAAGCGGCGGGACACATAAGCCTGTCATTCACTCACGACCTTAACCGACTCCTGTGCCATAGTTAATTAAATTAAATGGTTAATTGAACAATCATCAAAATTTTGCTTTACTTTAGGCTAAACAAAATCAATGCCGGAAATTCATTTCAATGCGTTTTTAAGCAGGTTTTATTAGTGATCACATGCTTAATATAAGCATAATTTCTACAAGGCAGTGGTTTTAAATCGCATTTTAGCGCTCCAATTGCGCAAAATTTTCTGCGCGCAGATATGTTAATGCAATTAGAATGCGCTCCTAAGCCTTTTTAATTATTGCCAATTTTCTTATTTACGCTTGCGCAGCAAATTTTCGTGCTTGAACACTACTGTGTAGGGTTCCCCCTCTTCCTTCTGGTCGCCCATGCTATCAGAAGTCGGAACACGTTTCGACATATTTATTAGAGAAGGGAGATAGCACAACGAGGCCTAGTACGAGAAGTTAGGACGAAGATGGATCACGCTCTTGTGGGTCACCGCGCCGCTTCGCCACCAGGTTCAAATTGTTTTCCTGCCTCTGGCCTACAAAGCACATTTAAAGAATATAATTATTGCACTGCACTATATTTTGCGTAAAGGAAAACAATACTGGTATTTGCAGCAGCTGTTTCGTTAAAATCTGTACAAAAATTTATTTCTTTTTTTTGTTTTATCGAGTAAATAATGTAGTGATTGGCTAGATTTGTACATGAAGTACATAAGCGATGTGCATTTTGGGAACATTGTTTCCAATTAATGGAGCATTATTTTTGTAAAAAGTCGGAAATCTGGTAACTATTTAGTGCTTTCTTATTAATTTTATTCATTGGGTGGTTAGTAGGCCATTTGAATGTCGATTGGCTTCTGCAATACGCCTGCTTGCGGAGTAAATACAAAGCCTTCGTATTGCGAATTAAGACGTTTGGTTTTTAACTATGAGTTCTATCCACTTCCTCTTTCAATGCATAATACCTTAAGCGATTGACTAGGATTGTTTTGACAAGTTACCAATCGATTTGCTCTTCACTGATGTTAAGGTTTGATTAGTGGGACGGAATATTGTTAAGAATCGTTAACTTTTCAAGGCGCTTGGCAATTATTGAATATATCCTTACGATTTAGTGCTCATCATGTGTACATGTACACACCTATTTATTCATCTTCCTTATCTGCTTGTACGTTCAGCCAAGCATTAGAGAAATAGCCGCAGTTTCTGTCAAGACTTTTTTTCCCATTCGCACTGTCCACTTGCGTAGATTTTCTTGCTGCGCAACGCCCCTTACGACTAAGTAATATCGTTTTGGCTGGATGTAGATGGCTTCTAGTAAGTTTGGCTTTTGATCAATGAGGCCCAATTTGATGAAAGGTTCTGTAACTCGGGTATACTATAAAGCAAAGGCTTCCCAAGGAAACCGTTAGGACGTTCTGCTTCCCATCTGCGATGTCTTTTTACGTTCGTTTTGCTGTACAGCACTTTTGGCTGTAAATTTAAATCGTTTCGGCACTTTGTAAATAGTTTGCGTTCTAGTGACGGTGGATTTTGATTGGTGAGACGCAATTTTGTTGAGAAGAGTTTTATTATGCTAAATGTTTGGTATTTCCTCACCATTTTCTTGCTCGTGAACATTCATCATATTTACAAACTTTGTTATCCATTCTCTATCCGGTTTCATGGTAGAATAAGCGTTAAAGAAGGAGCTGCAGCAGTGAGTACGAATCGCGCTCTCGCTATCATTTCAAACATCTCTCAGGTAAGATTGGATTGCATTTAATGAGTCATTGCTGTCTTTTGTACAGCAATAGATTCAGTATGTTTTTATGTTGGGTGAAACATGGCTTTATCATCTATGCCTAAGTCCTTCCGCATTGTTCGCATGGAAAAAAGGTGCGTTAGTTGCACTATTATGATATCCTCGTTAATGGAATGCATGTATAGCGAGCGATACAATTGCTCATTGACTTAGGGACCACAGTTAGTTTTTGTGTTGATGTTATCTTTGCGAAATGCGTTGTGTAGGATCTCAGCGATCGCTTGATCGTAGGTTTACCTTTGGTGGCATAAGTTGGTGTCTGGGCGAGGTGGGCGTGAAAGCAGAGGAAAGAGTGTCTAGTGGGAAGCTTTCGCATCACTACGCAGACTTTACTTTGTAGCAGCCTTAAATGTTTGTCTGCTAGAATATTTTTTCTCAGTAATTGTGTCTGTAGGCGATAGTTTTGCAGTACATTGGGCATTTACACATCGACTTTCCCATTGTTTGCTTCTTTTCCTTTTCAGATGCCGTAGGTTTACTGTAGTGGTGAAGTAGCATTTGATGAGTCTGCGGAATGGTGGGCAACGCGAGATTGTGGAGTGGTGTGGAGAGGCGTCTCCGCATGGGATGTGCAATGTGGATGTCGGCATGGACTATAGCGGTGTGTTTGATGACACAGTAGTAAGTGTGGCTTTTGTGTTGCTAGGCCCAATTATTGTGCAAGAAGAGCATGATTGCAAGCTAAGCAGACTAGAGCAGAAGCGATTGGGGCAGAGGCAAGCTCATTTTGACGCTGATAAGTTGCGCTGGTGATTGTGTTAACACAAAAATTATTGACATTAGGAGCAAGACGGAGAAATGTTGCGGGATTTTTTGTCAATCCTAGCCTAGGTTCTTCCTTTCGCGAATTTGGGTTTGTGTCTGTGCAAGTTGATTTTACAGCTCGAGGAGCATATTTCTTGTTCCACTGGCTACCAACTATTTCATTGCACATGAATCCACGTTAATGGCATTTTTGAGATTGCCTACGTGCAATGCATAGGAATCTTTTGTACTTCCATATACGCATGGGCGTATGCGTATAGAGACCGCCTTTTTGTAAATGAGGTTTATGAGGAAGAAGTGGGCGATTTTTCGTTCGTTGTGAAATGGCATCACTTCTTCGCACTCGTTCGCTGTGTTGAACAGCGGAGTGGAAGGGGATTTATTGAAGTTGCCGTGGTGGAATATTGAGTACACATGTAAGTAGGGGTTGTTTGAATAGGAAGGACATGTTGTTGTGGTGAATGCGGCCTCATTTTTTGGGAGGGAAGCTGAGAGGAGGAACTTATCAAGCCCTTGGCTTTACACAGTGCTAAAGTGGATGCTGATCCAAAGTGCGGCGAAAAGGACTTTATATTTCCTCCGGAGCATTATTTTGTAATAGGCATGGAGACATGAATGAGTAGCACTGGGTGTAAATTTCGTACGCAAGACTTTCAGCGCAGTATTTCTGTGTTGTAATAGTCATCCTCTGACCAACACTGGCTGCGTCGCTGCCGTTACCACTTAGCTGTTGTCTGTCACTGTGTTGGTCTTGAGGCCGTATCGATGAGGGAGTTTGATATTTTTGCATTTAGGTCAGTGTCCCCTTTTATTACTATCTGTAGGCACGCGCGATGGTGAGCACATTCTCGCTTCTCTTTGCCCCACGGCCTCTGGGAAGGAGGAAGAGGCGATTGCAAATGTGGCGGCCTAGCCGAGGGGAGCACCAAGTTTTGGTGATGGGATGGGCCATCTAGTTACCGCGTCGTTGCACCCTTGCTACCGGGTGGGTGACTCGCCGTTGTTATGTGAATTATCCACGTAAATGTTTTTCCCCACCATTGTGTCTCCTTCCTTTCGTCTTCCTCGAGGTTAGGGCGAGGAAAGGCTGAGGGGTGCTGCAGTGCGTACGGAGGCGCAGTGGCCCAGAGCTCATTTTTGACAACTGCAGCCAATTTTGTTTTCACACGTGTGGAAATGATCTTGCTTTTGATCAATTATTGCTGGCGGCACAGGCAACGGTTGGTTCATCTGCAAGGAAGTAAGTGAGTAAGTTTTCCACTGTCCAGTGTATGAGGCGTGAAATGTTAAAGAATTGGCATGCTACTGCCACTACTGTATGGCCTTGTGAATGGATTGAAAAGGGCTGGGTAAGGTTGGGTGCAAAGAAGGTTTTTAATGGAAGACATGATGATCCTTCTTCCTCCTCCTCTGCCTAACTCACAACTTTGCGTATTGGCATGTGTGCTTGAGTAAGCCAGTAGTACGTCTTCGTGTTGGCGTTTCAGCATTCAATGCTGCGGTGAAGCAGAGGCGTGATGGCTAGTAGCGGCAACACCATGCAGTGAACAACTGCGTAAGTGGGAGTAGCTGGTGTCAGCGTGTCAACTGTCATCCTGTTGGCACGAAGACTGTTGCAGGCGTGTAGGCATTTTCACCTATATTGGGGGGGAAAAACTACTCACACAAGAGAAACACTACGGTGCTGACTTGACGAGGTCGCTTACGCATTGGTTGGTACCTGCTCACGACTCGTCAATGGCCGCGTCCCCTACAACTTCTCACTACGAATTAGCGCCGTTACACTGCTAAGTGATAAGGCGCTCCTCTAATGAACGAAAGAAATGTATTCTGACCAAAATAATACGTATGTTGGCAAAGAAGCAGAGAAGTCTGTTATAAGGCAGTTGAGGGAGATGTTCATATCGAAGAAGGGGAAGCGCGGAAGAAAAGGGGGAGGAACTCGCCAGTCACATCTGATATGAAGGTTATCAGATTGCAACGGATACTCAAAGTCGTCGTCCTGCCTAGAAGTGCGGCGGCGGAAGAAGAAGGAGGAGAAATGGAAGGAGCCAATGCGGCAGTAGTTGTCCATGCAATAATCGAATGTGCATATGAATGCTAATGGGAGGAAGTGGACGGATGAGATGTGAATACGAAAAAAGGGGCGAAGGAAGGTAAGTAGCTACTCAAAGAAGAATTAAGGGAGGGGGATGGGGACGGGGAAGAAAGCAAAGTACGAGAAAAAGACAGTACTCGTGGCGAATGACGAAGGCAACAGTGGCGTCCCAGCACTTATCCGGTGTCCCAATGCATCGTAACTTCTCCCGTTTACATGTCAATGGTGGTAGTGACATCACGCACACCTCGAGAGTAACGCTGGTGATAAGTGATGCAGTGGTGACGTAAAGTGTCCGAGGCGTCAAGTATTATTTGGTTGTTTGAAGCGAAATCACTTGCAAGCAATATCAGGAAGGAAGTGAGCAAAAAGAAGAGTATTACAGGTGGAGGAATCAATGAAATTTTTGTGTTTGGTGAGTTACCGGCGAATATCAGACCATAGGCAAGATGATTGCAAGCATCTGTTTGTAGGATTTCTCAAATAAAAAGAAGGTAAGCAGTGTTGAGAAAAGGGGCACAACTGGCTGAAAAAAATAGTGAATAAATGTATGTGTCGCATGTATGTGATGGGAAGATTGAATGAGGAATAAGACTTGGTGTGGCCAAGGGTGCCGTTAAACTAAAAAAATTTTAAGTTCGTATGATGATTGTTTGGTTCTTATCAAAGTACGATGATAAAAAGTAGGGGAATTGGGGGATCGGTAGACAGCGGTGATGTCAGTGAAAAGGACGTGCTTAGAGAGAGGTATTGAATAGAATAGAGAAAAGATAATTATGTACAGATAGGTGAGTATATTTGTGATGCAACAACAGCATAGGTAGTTGTAAGGTTCTGAATGGTACATGGTAAATTGGTGTTGTATGCGCGCGCCATATATGGGTGACGGTGAGATGAAATGGGAAAATTGTGAGGTGCAACAACATCTTCATAAGGAGGAAGTGAGTAATCGTACAAATGTTTAGTGTGGAAGACAAACGTATAAAATAGATGAAAGAATATGTGAATGGATGAGGAAGGGAAGGACTTTACTATTAGGTCATAAGTAGTATGGTGATGGGACAGAAGAGGTGTTGATAAGTGACTGAAAAGTGCACTCAGTAGGTGTATGCGGATGAATGGATGGGTGAGGTGGCGGAGAATGGCAAAGGTACAGGGGAGCCAACTACTACCACGACTACTATTGGGAGGGTGTAGGTAGAACACGGAAAGTGCTATGTAGGGTAAGGAAGAAAGAAGAGAAAAACTAGGAAAAGAGTAAAATTTGTGTAATGAAAGAAGAGAATGTGTAAAAAGGCAAATGGTAGAGGTCAATGGGAGATAAGTGAGTAAGATCTACTCGACTGTTGGCGCACCTTTCTCTCCCCATCATCGAACAATAACTGGTCTTGCTAAAAAACTGGTCTTAAAGAAAAGATGCAGCAAAATGGAAAAAAGAGGCGTCTGTGGTGATTGTATGGATGAAAGAAAGAAAGAATGCGATAAGAATGCGACTGTTTGGCTTTGCCAACGCAGGCAGGCCAGGGATGAGGCTAGAGGGAAGTGATGTCGAATGGAATGGCGAATACTGGATGGAATGGAGAGGAAGGGATAGTGATGTACTTCGATATGGGTGCATACATGCATGAGTCAAGAATTAACAGCAGCAGTGGTAAGATTTTGAACGGAAAATGGTAAATTGGTAAAGCAAGTGTATGTGTGGCAATGTAAGACAGTAAGAGAAATTGGAAGAATTATGAAGTAAAGCATCATTCCTATAAAAGAAAAGTAAACAAAAATTCAAAAAAAGAGAAAAGTTATGCAAATAATGACTGAGTGGGAGATGGAAGGGAGGGGAATGATCACCTATCAAGTGCGAAAGCGAGAAAGGATGCCGCAGGAATAATAAGAGTAATAGGGTTAAGGGAGGAGTAAAGGAAGTGCGAATAAGTGCTTCAATTGTGCGCAACGGTAAGAAAGATTAAATGAGAAGTTATGCATAATGAAGCCACGGGCATTGCCTGCGTGTTCGAGTTGTTGAATGACATTGAGTCTAGCCAATAAGATTCTTGGGTTGTCATTTGCCTCCAGGGAACGTCGACCTATTCTGAACCAAAGTCATGCGACTTAAAATCAATAAATATGCATTTAGACTAATAAATTAGTAAGAATCTCCATAAAAGAAGGTAGATTGACCCAAATCTTAATAGTTAAAACTACACCCCCAATCACACAACCGTAGATACAGAAATAAGGGTCCCTTGGTTATGTTAATTGAGTTCTTTGATGTTTTGATGGCAACAAATCAATAAACAGGAGTACTAAATCAAACAACAGATACACAGCGTAATTTAATGTTGATGTAGACAGCAATCAATAAAACGTTTCAGCTAATCTAAATAGTCAACTGTATGCGAAATGTAGCATCAATAATAGCAACACATTGTGAACAAAGATAGCACTACAATAGCGGGATTAATTAAATTACTTAATGCATGGAGCCTTTTAAATCATTTACAGTATGATTTCTCAGTTGACCAGCTAAAGTTAATTAAGTATCTAAGCAGCCGTAAAGACAACGCATCGTTTTGAAACCCGCTTCAACCACTTTTGCCGTGAAAAAGCATTTGACAACCAAAAGGATGTAACATTTGATCAAAGTGTAGACATTGTTGCGAAGGAATACTGTAGGAGCTTTAAGGCCTTAGGTCAAATATTTTACTCGGCGACCAGATTATGAAATGTCAAAGTCGAGGAGCATCTTTCGCTCTCAAACTTACTCGCAAAAGTTGCTCACCATGGAGGCGAGGTCAAGCAGACGGAGGAAGGCACAAAATGCCTTTATGTCTCATTACTGATGTTTCGATTGTATGTTCGTTCCCTTATGCTTAATTGAATGCACCTTCAGCTGCACAGGCCCGTCGACCTTCAAAAATCCTTCATTTTTTTGCGGTAGCGTGAGCAGGTATGGAGTTATATGCCCAAAGCTTGCTAGAATAATTATGAAAAATGCAAAACTTAAACAAGCAGGATATGTATGCACCGCGTTTGCAACTATGGTAAGCCAAAATTCGTTTCGTTGGAGGTAGTTCCAAGCATTTAATTTTACCAAAAAAATAAGATTTAACAAGAGTGAATTGCCTGAGCGTTCATTTGCAAAGGCACTAAGTGATGGCTGTTTATACCCCCAGATGAAACAGAATGTGCCTATCGCTGAGCATTATGGAGCGCTGACCAACTCGTGACGGGAAGGATTACCTGCAATCCTTCCATAGCAGTACCCGAGTTTCGCACAATACAGTGAGATCGACATTTAATTAAAGTAAGTAGGGCAATGCGAAAGGTCAAGCGAATGCAGTAACTGTCTAACACCTACTTGACGTCCTAAAACGGGTGCCACATTCCTAATGATCAAGGCAGATAGGTCAGCGTGGTTTTGACGACAAAGTTCCTCATCGGTTTAGTCACAATCAATAACGATTTACAAGTCACCTTCATTTTTATACTTTAAAAGTCACCTAATACCGCTACTACCGAAGTCGCATTCAATTGCGGCTGTTGCAAGCCTTAAAAAATGATCAGCTTAATCAATGTAAGAATGTGTGAACAACACATTTCAATCTGTTCAGATTAAAAACGAAGGCGAATAAGTTTTCATAGCTACAATTTAGCGTAATCTCAATGGTGGTTATTTTAGTTAAGTATCAGAGCAAGTGTCATTTTTATTCGCAATAAAAATCTCCATTAAAATAGTGAACACGCCGCAGTTATAACAAACTCTCTGTGCTGCCATTGCGATTAATTTTTAGTAGGAAGAATACATAGCGAAAACAAATTTTCCAAGCCTGAAATAACTCATAAGATAGGAAAAGTAGCCTAGTGCTACTTCACTCAAAAATGCTGATGGATGTTGTGTAACAATAATGAAAGTAAACAAATTAACATAGGGATCGTCCTTCTCTTGCATCGCTTATTTGCATGTTAAGCAAGGAGATTACGTATTTTGGCTTGCATTAGTAGGCGCGTTGAAGATTTATTATGCCTGATGGTTGCATCGGCGTCCCATACAGAAGGGAACCACGCATAACGGGGCTCCACCTGCAGTCGGGAGTTCTCCTTCGTTGGTTAAAATGGTTATGCACTTTGAGGTAGGACAAGACGATGCCAAAAAAGGGAGACAAATCAAGCCTATTATAATTAATGGAAACCAGCATGAAAATACATCTAGATAAGCCTCACAGACTTCTCCAACATGGTGCGCTCTAATGACAAACAGACGTCTGCTTTCGAGTTGTATGTGCTTAGATTTGGACTCCAAAGCAATTTTTGCCAATTTCTTATTTTGATTTGTTAAAAAAGATTTGACCCTGATGGAAAAGTATGCTGCAGAAATGCTTTATTCTATAAAAGTGTGTTTCCTTTGGCAAATTTTAGAAATTTGTGCGTCAATGCATCTACAAATTCCTCGCCACACCACCGGGTTTCAAACAACTCGAGAACGCTGTGATCCCAAGCATTGTTCCCCTTACTAGAACTTATGCATTATCGCCACTAACTTCGTAAAAATTCGCCAGCTAGGCCGAAGAATGCTTAAGGAGGAGGGAGTGAAGGTAGTCTTAGGGCAAGAAATTCGGGTGATGAGGTAAATGCGTAACCATACAGTGCACCGCACAGAGCAGAACCGCAATTGTTCCCAAATTGATGCATCTCTAGGCCTTGAGAATTGTCAGCTTTGCGTCCACACACATCTATGATTCATTTAACAAAATTAAATACAGCTTCTCACATGTTCTATAAACCACAAATATAATGATAGGTCCTTTTAACCAGAATTCAGAGTGGCAAAACTAAACTGCTAAATTGCTTGTCATCTTCATTTCAAAATAAATATGGCTTCGCATATGACATTGTATATGCAGCGCTCCGAGACTTACTAGAAGGCGCAAAGAGGCCTAGTATCAGGGCAGAATATATGTATACATTAAGCAAACAGTGTAGTTGGGGCTACTGTATGGTCTGGAGGCCAGCCCAACCAGCCAGGGCAATAAGGCCACCCATGTGACTGAAACCGAAGTTGGCAGCCAAGTAAATGAAGTGATACATAGTCCTCTCTTCTTTCGAGCTCCGTCCTCGATGCTCCCTCTAGTGGAACTTCCGGGTCAGCCATCGCAATGTAATCAGTGCTAAAAGAAACATTCACGAGCTAATTGTGTCAGTCATTATAATTCGATGCAGCTGAGACGGTGCTTGACTACAACGTCTTTGATTTTCTCTTAGTAATTCAACTGGATCTGGAGAATCGTCAGGTTTGGGAACTGAGCTCATGGTGACGTTGAAGCACCAGTCCTTTTAAGCAGATATGGTAGAGATATCCCCAAAACAAAACGTTTCTAGATTATTTGCAGCCAGTTTCGCTTTCGTTGTTAATATCTTTCTTCTTTTAGTTCACGAGATGAGGTAGATGTTGAAGGCAGGCGTCGTTTTCAAGCCTTTTGTTATAAGATCCCAGAATTCTTCTTATCCATAGCACATTTTAAGGGAATGACAAATTTTGCAGGTAACAAATAAGATTTTGCAAACATGTCTTGCTGGTTTATACCAAGTTGATTTGTTTCGATAAAACAACAACTTCAAAGCAACTTATATTTGTTTCCATCTGACTTCTGCAGCGCTGCGTACTTCCAGTGCTTGCTAAGACACACTGCAGGATCTCCTATGTAAATTGTGTTGCATTTTTGCAAACAATGTTTCGGCAAAGATATGCTCCACCAAGTGCATTTTCTTGTGGATTTCGCCGCATATGTTACCATGGTTCCTCTTGCATCAAAATTCCCTTCTAATGTTGGACATAAGAATTATTTTAATCCGCACTAAGATTCCAACTGTTCTAGTAAAGAACAAAAGCACACCTCTGTGCATGAACGACTTCGGTCATTATAAGGCTACTCAAATTGCACAGGCACAGTGAGACCGTGGCTTTTTTGTGCCCCCTTACCCGGCTGACGGACACAAACGCAGCACTTTAAGCAAACTCCAACCTACAACGCTAACATCGCCTATCCAGCGCCTTTGTTTACCTCATCTGTGTTCGCAGACTGACTGTGGCTTATGCCGCACCGATTATTTGGAGAGATATGAAGGAAATGCAACTTACCTCTCGTCTGCCTCCAGGTGACCGCATGGGTATTAGATATGCTACCTGGACAACACACAGTATACATTTTTAGTCCGAAGTTAGAAACACGCATCTCAAAGTGGCACGTGATCATGTGACCAGCGAAGTGGGATCCCAGTACTTAACTCGATATGCTCATTTCAAATTTGAGTCAGCTAAGGAAAAAATTAACTTGTGCTACTTGTCAAAATGAACAAGGCGACGGCCTCAGTTTATTAGTCGTGTGCGCCAAAGCAACCTATTCAAACACTACACTAACCTAACTCACTCCAACGTCTTTGACATAAGCCACTTTGTATACGTTTTGGACTTCCATTACGGACGGTGCAAGATCTCAACAATATCTGAAAAGAAGGCGGTTAATACTAATGGCGAGTTTACTCGCACATCGCGTCAATAATAGGAAAATGTGCAATGTTCACGCACTTTTTGGAGTAGTTCCAGTAAACTCAAATAATTTGAAATGTTTTTGACGGGTCGACATCAGCTGCTAGCATAACCCTTAATCTACCAGTCAAAGCGTCAAAATCTAGCAGAAGAAAATCCCGAAAGAGATGAAGATCGCTGATACCATGGTCCTGCAGCAACGTCTCGGTGTTCCTCCAAAACTTCTGGCTACTCTAGCCCTGGTGGTGGTAAAGTCCTTACTCCTTTTTGGGCATTGGGAATCAGTGTTGCTTTCGTGATTTTCTATTTCCTCACCATTTTCATAGTTCACTGCCATGGATCGACTGCTTAAAGGTTGCGACTGGTGCTAAGAAGTAGCTTTCGCCATATCAATGACTTGAACGAAATTGAAGCAGTAAAAACAGGAAAGCTATAAAAATCTACAGAACGCATTTCAAAGAGCCTAATCCATAGCTATTCACCATACAAATTCCTACCATGCGAACACGTTCAACTGATCCCTGGAAAGCGTTAACACCTTTGGTTTCTTCAGTGTTATTTAAAAGAAAAGGGACACCTTGGTGGTCATCGTGCACTACTCGAACTTGTGTGCATTCACGGTTACATTCATTACGTACTGCTCAGAATGTTTCAGACCCTTTGCAGCATTAAAGCGGGTTGCTCGTGGACCAATGGTTTTAGTATAAAGGTTACACGCGATAGCTGAATGGTTGCGGAAACGGTTGACAACGCTGAGCTAGAAAACCCCGAGGACAAAATTTGAAGTAAAGGATAGCAACCTAGGCGGCTCACCTCACATAAATGCGGTAGGCAGAAGATTATCCAGTAGGGAGTAGTGGATGCCCACGGGTACCAAAAGAAAGCTTCAATGATCGAGCATAGGCCGTCCTATGGGCAGAAGTATCACCATGTTACCTGCAATACTGATTAGTAATGTTTTGGTTAACCCAAACGCTATCAACCACTAGGCATACTACTGCGACGGTGGTTATTTACTTTAAACCTGCGCGGTTAGAGGCACCATTTACTTCTAAAAGCTCCTAGTAGGCTAACTTAATGTATTTTAAGCATCTAATCTGGTAATCCCAATAAAACAGAGCGCTTCTTTAGGCTGACATAGAAGCACTCGTTCGGATACTTAGTTAATGCACTGCACTCCACCATATTGCTAATACTTGAAAAAAAGAGGGGAACTGAATGATCCTGAATGATGGCTAATCAACTTGGAGCGCACTTTGTCGTAATGGTTTTGGCTTTGCATGCCTGTCCATGCTCCAATTTCTGGCCTCTGTCGTCCTAATTCCTTAGAAGTGTTTGATCTAAGTTAGGATTTTTCTGCGAGTCTTTCTTTCACTTGGCTTAAAGAGCGTATTAGTTGTGAACAATAGTCCATTTGTCGCACTAACTCCAAACCTTGTGACATAACCGTGCGTGTTTGCCCTCCCACATGCGCCCTGTGTCTGCCCATATTTTGGTGTCTTCTTTAATGCAAAGTAAAATAAACTGTTTCAGTTTGTTAAGCTGTCACCTATGATGCGCATCCGCAGTTATATAAATCTTTTTAGAGCTACTTCATTATCAGGCTGGAGAAGAAATGGAAGTTTTAGTATAAACGCTGGACGCTGCGCCTTTAAAATATGGTACAAAGTTCCCATTGGCAACCAACAAAACCATTTATGATAGCAAAATTTATTACATTATTACAAATTTTATGTGCACAGGCTATGAGCTGCTTATGCATTTAGCATTACATGGGGTTGTGGCACCAAAAGTGGTGTACTTCCAATATTTGGCGCTGCAGCAGTAATTCTGTAAAGAATAATTTATTGATCGAACGCTAGAGATGCCATCGCGTTAAGTTATTATTCTTAGTATTCTCCCAAATAAACTTAAAATGCCGTCTGACCATGGACAAAAATCAAATCAACCGTTTTCCGAACGAGATTCCCAATCAAATCTGAATAACGTGCTCCTGGTTAGCGATTTTTATACTGTTAAATCACTGGCCTATTCTTTTGATTAATATAGCTTAATCAAAGAGAAATCAGAGAATGAGCAATCGCAGTAATGCAACTTTTTACTATTTCGCCATGAGCAACAAAAGCATTTGATGTGGCAACACGATGCTTTTTAAATTGACAATTAATACATACAATTAATACGAGCTGAGGTGGGTTGAGTGTTCTATTCTCTGACAGCGTACTTTTCAACGTCATTTAAATGCCTAGTGACTGTAGTTTGTCTTAGAAATGTAAACTGAAGTAAATGGTCGTGTAAAGTATGACTCCACTTTGATAAAATGTTAAAGAAATGAGATGACGTCCTACCAATTCCGCTGTTCTTCGGTCTCCAGATGGGACGTCGACTATGCAATTTGTACCATGAAGGAAGTGACGACATTCCCGAAATCGTGTGATCCATGGAAACTGTTAAATAAAGCCCCTTCGTTCCTTTGTCTAGAGACAGACGAAGTAGTCCAATTATTTTACGGACAATTAAAGGAGACACCAATGAGTATGCGCAGTAGTGCTGGAAGAATGAGTCTTGAATAAGCCTTTTCATCCATAGACTATTCAAAACCATATCAAAAGTAATAGGTAGTTAGTTCAACTGGCTGCAATATAAACTGAAGCACTAAAACTGAGTTTTTAATGCGTATTTTCTTATGATCTTAAAGACCGATGCACTTTTCCCTTCGAGTGACTTCCATAAGAACCTATCAAAAACAAAAACAAAATTTTATGTCCATCTCACTTTCAGTAGTATAGACAAGAGAGCAGTGAATGTGTGCTAATATCCGTTACAGAAGGGCAGGAATTTCTTGCGCTACCTACACAAAACTCGTCTTATAAGCAAAATTTGCTACAAACACTCTGCAGCAGGCACTAAAATTTTGTTTAAACAAATATTTATGGCGCATGCTGCAACTGGATCCGGCGACGTCCGATCCTGTTGCAAGAATTGTGTTTTGTGATTTAATGGCCAAAAAATGACGCACTATGGATCAGACAGTAAAAATAGCAACAGACTATCTCCAAGAAGAGAGGACAAAACAAGGCCAATTTAATACTAGAATTACTCTAAAATGCCTTTTGAGCGTAAAAGAATAAAATGAGCCTTCATTAGAACAATGGCATTTAAGAGTAAATTACTGATTTATCAGATACCCTTCCACCATTTCTTAATGAAACAGGCATGGGTACAATCACCATCCCTTAAAACCTTGTATATTTGCGCTTTTTGGACAAAGGAAGCAGAGATTGTCAGCAAATACGACCATGAGAAGAACGANGTAGGTTTGCAATCGATTTCAGCTGCCGAATGGGAGGGCGCTAAGAGACCTATAAAATAGGCGCTGAGTGACTTCTCTCAAAATCTACCTCCTAAGAAGGTAATAGAGTAAAGTGAGGACCTATTCATGCAACTCTGCAGCGCTGCCTGCGATATCAGCAATCCGACCATTGCCTTGCAACATGGACTGCCAGATATAAGTTAAAAAGAGACCATCACTGCAGGAACCCTTATGCACAGTGTTGCCGGGTAGGGATGAGGTGTTGGGACAGAAGTTTTCTTGTCCACCACCAACCAGAACGTTGAAACTTGGGTGTTCGAGTATCAATCGTTTAGCCAAATCCATGCGTTTGAAATTCATTTGTTTCATTGTAGTGTCGATTGACTTCGCTTCGATGAGGGTAAAGTGGATCGCTTGTGCACACTGCGGATATGTCGGAAAATTTGTTTGAGCATGACTCGACAGTTGCTAACACTCTGATCTTAGTAGCAGAAACCATATCTAAAGTTATTTCGGTTTTGATTTATTGCTTCCTAATATGAAAGCATCGAATTTGTACATCCATAATCTACTTCACATGGAAAAGTTTACGAAATTTCTCATTTAAATTATAAATCTTACACATCGTTTTCAGAACTAGGAAATGTGGCACATCCGAAATTGGCAGCTGATAGGCCCTGCGTTAAGCGCAGGTTGATCACGATGCCGGTGGCTAGTCCAGCTTCCACAGCTTTCTCATGTTCCCTCCACGGGTACCACAAGCCAAGCTTGACATCGCCCGTTAGGCACAATGCTTCTAGTCGTGTCTTCGTTCCTGCAAAGATTTCGCTTACTCATTGTTTGACAAGTCAACATTGTTTTACCTCGTATATGCAAAACCTATTTCAGGGGATCTTTTCACCACTAAATTAAAATACTTTGTAAGTATATTAATAATTTTTCACCAGAATAAATTTTCAATAAAGAGGGCGGTAGCAGAGCTGGCCTCATCCGCTGACATGGTTTTAAGATCGTACGTTCTGTATATGATGCTGAAAGACCACACCTCAAAACTCATTCGTTTTACCTCTTCTGTACGTTTTGCCTAGAGACCTTTTAGAGACGCCCACTAGAAAGGCCTCCAGAAGCGAGCCTTTTGCCGAAGAAAAGGATGGCATTTTTGACCCGCCTCTGCATTAAATGCAAAACAGTTGTGAGACGAAGTAGGCTGCACGTCCTCGTCCTAATTCGTCGGTGTGGTCAAAGATAGACTCACATAAATCCGAATCACAAGGAGGAATATTATTTCTCAATCTACCTGAAAAAGCTGGTGGTCTCAGGGTTCATGCGCGAGATAACTATGGATTGGCTAAGGTTTAAATTTGTATGATGTTTGGTTGGTCTACTTTCCGTTTTTGAGCGTTTTGCAAAATGTCATCACCTACTAAAACGTTGTCTGCTTACGAGTTAGCTTTTAAATTCTCTGCAGCATCCCAAAATGAATTCTACGGACGTGTGCTAGTCTGCTGCAGAAATCGCTTTCATTTCCGCCTTAAAAATATATTCATTTAAGTCAGCGTGATTTTATTTTTGGGCTCTCAAATCTAAAATTGCTTTGGCCTTATTTAAATTTATTGACTAGTTTTTCGGCTGATAGGAATCTGGTCAAAGATCAGGAGGAAGTCTGAAGTATAGCATCCTAGTAATTTTCTCTCAAATAAGTTCAAATGTGCATGTTATTGTGATTTAGCCCTGAAGTCGAAAGAAATCACAATACTAGGGTCGAGTATGTGCTGCCCACGTGCGGTGAGGTTGTGTTGCTGGTTTGGCCTTGAGAACACCATCCCAGCAGACTTACAATCAGAGACTTTAAGTGTCCGTTGAAAAAAAACTAAGCAGTAAACAAACTGTCAAAGCAGCACACAGGCTCTATTTCGTCTTTTAAGACTCACCTTTTCGCGCCGGCTATTATAGTGAAGTCCGTGATCTAAGAAATACGTCCTACAACTAGCCATGCCAGCCTTCGAATTTTCGTGCATTTGAGATAACAGCCTCCTGTCACGCCGTTAATTCTCTTAAGCGAATCCGCCAGATCAGGAACTTGGTCCCATTTCGGAATTATGTGAGAGAAATGGAAGTGTACAATCGTTAGTCATAGGGACGCTGGTCCAAAATAGAACCATATATCAAGGGACGGTGCTTAAAATAGCTTTAGGAGGATAGGAGTTTTGTGATTAATCCTTTTTGTTGCTTCGTTTGTTCGCCTAGCTTTATCAGTGTGAGATCTATCCAGCTATTAAAGAGTTGGTAGAAATGTCATATGTGCATCCAGTAGACATCCGCAAACAGATACCGTAGACAGCTCCGTAGCGAACTATTCCAGTTGGTTCTCGACTAGTTCCGTTTCAGCTCTTAAAAATTTTCCTTCAGACCAGGGAACTGGGTAGTTGTCACGACACCAAGACGAAAATTATTTAGCTTTAACTACCCTACTCTTGAAGACCATTTGACCCGAAGCGGTTGTGTTATCACCACATTTACCACTAAAATCACACTCAGATACCGATCATCCGAACGTTTTAAAGCTTAATACCTTCAAGTTCGAATTTTGGTCCAGCTGAATGGAGTGGCATCAACCTGAGCAAGCCTCATGCAGCGACGAACCTGTCAAGACTAGACTAGCCAAACCACCCAGACACCACTTATCTTGAGGGAGTAATATGCGTCTCTCACAGACTTTGACTCCAAGTCATTGTATAAGCTGCCATTAATTGAGTTACGGAACCGGAAGACTGGGTTTCCTTCAAAAATGTTTGCTAACAAAATTGTCGGTGTCAGGTGTCCTAAATTGCGTTTTGATTGGTTAAGTGCGTAAAGCCTAAAAATAGAAGGTTGGCTTTATCAGTTTTAACGACGTCTTGTATTCTACCATCTTGACTGCGTCTTATTTATTCCTTATATTCCCATTTTTTCATTGTTCTTCCGTTACCACACCTCTCGCGATACCCAATTCCTTTCAAAACATGTCTTTCTTTTGTGCAGTGTTCAAATCTAATAACTTTGCACTGTTTACACTTCTAAAGCGTCTTCCTTCTCTCCTCCATTATAAATAATTTTCACTGCACAATGCTGAGGTAATGGCTTCAAAACCAATAGATGGCCAAGTTGTATGCATATGAAGCAGTGCCTATTCGTCGCTTGTGTAGTCATTATTAACTATGGGTACAACGCGAACATCGAGAAAAACTAACTGTTTTAATAGCCGCGGCAGGCTTCAATAAATTCCCATGTCAGGTTTCACTGAATAATGATAATTTGTTTGTGCCATGTGGCACCGTGCGATCTTACTTCAATTTCAAACTTAACAATGTCTTTAGAACATCACATTCTTTCAAAAAGCCTGTCATTTTCTACAGCTCTACCTTTCTTCTCTACGCTAGAGTCACTTTGCTACATTAAACGTTTCTTATATAATCACCTTAATTTTTTAAT
Source organism: Taenia hydatigena (assembly GCA_036345935.2). NCBI lineage: Eukaryota > Metazoa > Platyhelminthes > Cestoda > Cyclophyllidea > Taeniidae > Taenia > Taenia hydatigena. The sequence continues at coordinate 7,242,236 of JADWOT020000004.1, read as the reverse complement.
ATTTAAGTTGAAAACCACCCTCACGTGTTACAATGACCAAACAATAAATAAGATATCCAGCTCAGATTCTCCGCTTAAGTTAACCATATGCCAACTTGTTAAGTGAATAGTTAGGTTTAAGTCCGTAAGGATAAGTTGATGCAGCCCGATGGATCGCATTAAAACATGGAAAAATGTGTGCGTATTTATTTTATTTATATTTAAGCGTGCAATTCAATTAAAATGCAACAGTTGATTGTAAAACAACCGCGGCGCTGCCTATAACTATGCAAGCTACTGATGGGATTAGACGCGACGCAATGCGATACTTGTCTTGCCATATCAACGAGGCGATGCTCAACTTACCTCATGCTGTCACATCCGCCCATGTCAGAGCCAACATGACTTCTTTTCTGTGGAGCACTTACGGTCTCCACACAATAAATGCTCACACTTTACAAGGCTAACAGTTTCAAATAAAAATTAAATAAATAACCATAGATCTAACGAGAAACTTACGAATTTTGTTGCGTAATGGAGCTTGATTTCATTTACTTAAGCGTTCCATACCAAATAAACTCATAGCAGAAGGAATCAAGGCGCTACAACGAAAATCTTTGTAGAACTGCCTGATAGATGAAGCGGTACTAACCGAAATCGTGTAAACCCTTGTGTCCTTGCAAAGCTTCTCAAGTGGAATATGCTGCGTGGCATACTGGGCAGTGAAGGTGCATTCCTAAATTCTTCATTTTCTCGACTGCAGTGGGGTGCATTAAAGCAATGAATTAGGATTAGTTCACATGAGATTTCGAAGGTATGGCTAAAACGCAGAGCACACTCTGGATTAGGCCGGAGATCAGCAGACGTAAATTCAAACGTCGCTCCGGGACAGTACATGATTGGCTGCCGGCAGTGGAGTCTGAGGTCGTTGGCTCACTTTATTGCAATGTATTTATGTATTCTCCACCCAATTTTGCCGTCCTCTCCATTCATCTGCTTTCTTTCCTGCTCATTTGTCTGCTCTCTTGCAGCCATGTCTTTTCTCACTACGCTGCGTTGCATAAGTTTGCGCCGTATTCGGATGCGCAGCTTAAGATTATATGGCTATGGTATGTTAAGTAATGCGGGCTGAAGCGGCAGTGAATTCCGCGATATTGGTGGTGTTAAAGATACTATCTGTAATACCATGGGTGATTCTGCACAGCTATTGTGCAGATTGCAAACTTCTGAATAAAATTGGATGTCCGTCCTTTGCTCTATCTACTACCTATCATCGAACTCGTAGTGTAACTATAGCACTATCGTTGCAAAATCTGAATTCTTGATGCTAAGCAAACTTCTACGCATTTATTGGTTTTGAGTGGGTTTGTTGAAAAACACTTGCTTTTGGATTTGAAATATTTAAATACATATTTTGCATGCATTTCTAATAAATTGGTGTAGTTTTTATTGTGCATAGGTTGCCAGCCAAAATGAGTCACTTTTACCAAAGGTTGGATTAAGTAAATCCACTGCAATTGTTTTGGCTTTGATACTAAGCCTTTTTGGCTGTTTAAAATGCGGGTTGGGTCCCTAAAATGACGAAAATCATAGTGCACAAAAATTTGGTAAAGCGCTTTTGAATAGCTATGGCTTTAATGTGACGATTAGAGGCTACAGCAGTAGTGGTCTTCAGATTAAGCTTTAGTCTTTAAATTGCTACATTTGACAGTGTCTTTTGGTATTTCTAGCATGCAGAATCCAGTTATCATTGGTTCACACTTTAGGTCAAAATTTTAGCCCTTTAAAAACAGTTGCGGTGTCTTGTGTGATCGTTGACTTAAAGAGATTACCAAGGGATCGTTCCATTCATAGCATCGTGGCGGTACAAGAAGTCTGTTTTCCAGGTGTTTGCTGCCGTAATACACCTTCTTTAGGGAGTAAATTAAGTACCACTTTCATGGTCATGATGCTTCGTTGATTGCATGCAGATGGGGTTTTGGCGTTAAAACTAGGGGAGATAGAATTGGTGGCGAGCCCTGTAGCCACTTAAAAGTGAATTAGTTGATGCTCGCCCTCGACCGTACTTGAGTGAATGGTAAAGAACACGTTGTTGGACTGCTTTAGGACGTTGAGACAATCATATGCATACGATGCATGTGGTGACGGGGTATTCTAGTTGAATCTCGACTAGCAGCCATTCCGGTTTATTTATTCGATCAAAAGAGGGCTTCTACTGCCACCATTTTACTAAGGTTCAACCCTTACAAGCCACCAATGTTAGGTTCGTGGCTGTTCTAGGATGTGGAGTCGCGAGTGCAGGTGCTGCTTCTGATGACATCACTTGTGTGATACGAATGCAAATTGGTATGTGGAGCACATCGAGTACATCAGATCCTTCCCACCGAGCATAAAGAGCAGGATGAAACGCAAATCTACTTGCAACTGCTGCAGCATAGCTAGCCAAAGATACCACAGGACTTGCATCTACCTCCTTTGGCATCTATTCTAAGACTAAGCATAAGCTATAATTAAACGTTTTAAAAGCCTCCGCATAAGGATTATCCCCGAAAATTCCCTTAATGGATCTGCTACCGAGTAATGCAAGCATTACCAAAATAAGGCAGTAAGAGTATGAGAAGGCGATTTAAATCTTAAATACAAATAGACAAACGGTGGAACGTTGTATCAATTTCTTCATTGAGACCAAGTGCCTGTAACTTTAAGGCGCACTTTATGTGGACACAAGTTACTGTACCTATGAATGCATGCATAAATGAAACCACTTTTATGTGCACAGATATGGATGCAGATACATTGGGGGTTGGGAGCAGCAAAAGAATAGTTGAATCATGTTGAGTTAAAAGTTACTTGTTATAATGCAAATGGTATAGGCTTATGCAAAAGTGGTCAACTCAGGCCAATCGTAGCATAGGTTCATTATCCCATTTCACGTACTTTTATGCTTCAGTAAATGCGGCATTTGATTGTTTGAATTGTTCGAGGTGTTATAAATCCCCTGGGATGCTCTTACAACATCAAAGAGGTGAGAAAACTTACAGAACGCATCCTCAGAACCTTCCGTTCAACAAAATGTACATCAAAAATAATGCAAATACTTTCTTTTGAACCTCGGAAATCGCTTGCAACCACAGTATGTGTTCTGGATGTCACAGACCATTCGAAAACTTATATTTGTTCCTGCAACATTTCATCGGAACACATTTTTGTAAGTTTGATCAAACTGATTTCTGATTATATCCAGTATGATCTTCTCCCCGGCTTTAGCATTCGCGCCCCATGCAAATTCTTCTTAAATACATACTTTATTTTACCACATTACAGTCACGAGAACAGGCAATTTAGAAGTACGTTCTCACTGCACAGAATGCTACCTGGACCTTGCGACACTGGCGGAAGTGCTGCTTTACCCATCAAACATATTTCGAAATGACTGTTTACTGAAACGCCTTTATCCCTTCTGCTTTGCAGACGCTTATATCGCAGTATTTACTTAGAATACGAGTGAATGCCATTGCGTCAGAAAAAATGTGTAGGTTGTAGTAACATTCACAAGTTTTTGACTGCAACGCTACGTGATAAGTGTGGCATGGCAACTTAACACAATTTCAGGTGCCCCTACGCTGAGGCGTATCCTAGTTAACGAAGGATTGAATGTACGCAAATAAATGAGATAACGTGAATGCGATGCAACATAACGGAGTAGATGGAAGGTATTTACAATTACATAGGTGAGTTTGATAGTACAACAATGCTACTAAAACTGGATTGGTTTGACGTTTGTAGCAAGAATCGCTAGCACGAGGAAGCATAAAAATTCACACGCCATTGCATAGACTGTTGGAGCACTTGCACACACTAGGGTTAACATAGAGTCAATTCTGACTGACTGGCGGACCCCTTGCTCTTACAGTCAAACAAAGCGAGTTGCACTCAATAGTAAAGAGTGTAAAGATGTTCGGAAAGCTGTTGATGGATTGCAGGATTACCTCTCCAAAGCAGTGTCTAACAAAAGGTTTTTGTTATCTTGAAGGCCCCTGATAGGTATATAGGTGCATCTATTGGCTAAAAGCGATTAAAGCTGCAGATGCTGAAAAATGCTACCGTAAACTGGTTGCAGTGTTTTTCTCATTTGATCGATATTTTATAGTAAATCATGTTCACAAGAATAACAATTGCACTAACAACAGCGTAACCAACAATAGAAGGAGGTTCTTAAATCCTGTTCGTTTAAGCCCCTTTTAGTTAAATGCTAAAATTTTGCTTTTCACTTAGGTTTAATTTCGGGTTCATCGTTCCTTTTTTATTTAGTCGACTTTCACTGGAGTAGATGATTTCGCTTAACGTCGCATTCCTTTATGCCATTCTGTAGTCATGTGTATTTAATAATCACTTTACTCACAACCTTAAACTATCTGCTGCGCTATTTTTGAAAAGCAGAATAACTACACCTCTAGGAAAGACACAATCAAGGCAAAGGAGGAACAAAGATGTGTTTCGTATCAACTAAGTCAAGAGAATTAAGAGCGTTGCTTAGTCAGCTCACTCGATGTACTCGTAGCTATACGATATTATGCTTGTCATAAAGAGATATTTCAATTTTGCCAATTAATACTTAGCCAGGGATGTGTTTTCAACAACTGGGCGAAACCTGTTAGTTCGACCCACATCTACATAATCAGATAGCATTACGTTACGGTTTTGTCCTTTACTGATTGAATGTGCGCATAGATTTCACATGCCTTTATGCATGGGCCTGCTCATTTAAATGACAAGAAGAGTCCCAGACATCGATAGAAATTCGCAACAATTTGATTAGAGGAAGCTTAATCACAGCGTTTTCCGTGCGTACATCAGCCTCTTCTTTGCGTCAAGGCCTGGTCCACATAAGTGGAGACTGGTGACTAAAACCCAAACGTTATTCACGGGCAGAGGCACCCACTAGCGGGAATGAACATGCTTGACAGGAAACTCTCCCCGTGTTCGTGTGCAACAGACCCCTCCTCTCTCAAGATCTGCACACTAAATGCTGAGACCTTTGACCACCTCCGACGAGCGGATATGTAGTGATTTACACTTAAAGGGGAAATCTTTTTATCGCCTAGCGCTCAGCCTCCGCTTAAGTCGCGCATAATTCTTGGACTCCGTATTGAAATATGCCGCAGTGCCTATGAAATCAAGGAGGTGAAGACCATAACACTAAAAGCCGTCAAAATTTATTCCAGGTTAAAATTAAATAAGGACTGCAAATTTTTAGATCACCTTACAGTAGCGACCTCTGTGCTCGGAATGGTGACGTTTGCATCAAGATTATCAAAACAAAAGCCACTGAAACAATTGCTTAGTCATTTAAAAGAAGCAATCACCAATTTTATTACTTTTAAAGGCTTGAAAAACAATAAAAGTCTTGACACTGAGCTTGCATTCCTAAAACCCTGAAATGGATCAAATTGCGCCCTTTATGCCCCTGAGCAGTATGTTGACCTAAAAATTGCACGACCTTAGTCCTATTGTCTTTCAAAGCTTCCTTGTGCCAACTGCAACAGTTCTTTTTTAAATTTGACACTCAGAGCCAAGTAAAAAGGGGCAATCGGAATTCTATTCAGTTGCTCATATTTTCAAGGAGACGTTAATAAGTGCTAACTTTCACCTCTGCTATGACAAAACACAAATACCAATCGCATTTATGAACCTGTGCATGAGACGCATTTGTGAACACTGGCTGGAGTTATCTTGATAGGATGAAGGTTGGACGAATGCGATGCGGAGGGGGTTACAATAACAGAAAAGGCTTTGTCGCTCCCCTGCTCTTTGTACCATTCAATTATATGGTCATTCAAGTAGCACTGAATTAACTCGTAGGCTGGAGAGAAGGCGTGAAAAGGACGTAGGATAGACGGCAATGAAATTGATCACAAAAGAACAGCGCAGTAAAGGAGAGAGAGAATACCATAAGCTGCAGTCATATTGCGTTGGGTTTGGGTATTACGGTCCCTTTGTTTATGTACCGGTCTCACTAGGTCTTCCTTGTGTACTGCTGCGAGTCGCCTCAGCTATCCTCATAAATCAAAGCGATAATTAAGATTTTAAGTTCAGTTTTTGTCAATTACGGTACTAACTGGATAATAGAGCTCAGTTGTATACCGCGACTGTCATAGTAGGCCCCTCAAGCGCCGGTCAGATCTAATGTGCCTAATTTACTTTAAGTGTCTACTTTGCTGACTTACGAGAGAACTGCCATGGCTTGCTGCCACTATATACTATCGCCACTAGTCTCTCGCACTGATGATCTGCTCTCGCTGCCCCTAATAAATTGATTGAGTCATATATTATTACTTTAAGGGCTAGTCTGCGAACGGAGAGGGGTGAGACGCGATGCGCCTTCATCGTCCATGCCCACTGGACGCAAAAGTTGCCATTAATTCACATGACACCTCAGTCCTAAACAAAGCCGAGTATTGTAGCAACGCCTCACGCGGCCGTGCTGATACATAAGATAAAGACTTGTGTGTCCTGCTTTCCAGATCTTTTTCAATGGGCAAATTTAATGATATAATGTGCATGATTCTGCGTTTTTCTGAAGTCATATGACCATATTTCTTTAAAGGTTGTGTACATTTCCATATTTCATTAATGTACTTTCCCTATTTCGTAAAAATTCAGGTTACAGTTACTATTTGTACATAAACATCTTTGACAAGTTTGTTTACTTAATTACAAATTTTGGCGATAAGCAATCATTGACCGCGAATCTTGTGACGAAACAGACGATATCTCATCCGAGTAAGAAGTAAACTCTGAAATGCCAAATAGTTATCACTAAGTCCTTTTAAAAATTTTGCCAAAATCCAATTTGTCTGCTTTTCTTGGAATGGATCAACGTTGGAACCATTACTTTCCACTGCCACACTTGATCATATTCAGAGCGCTTAAAAGGACGAGCCGGTTCCCAGATGACAAAATAATTAGTAGGCGACAAAATTCTTCGACCTGATAGAATTTTGGCTTACACATGATTTTCATGTTTCTTTGACAACAAAAAACTTTTACTGGTAAAATAAACTGATCCATTGCAGAAAATCATGCTATTCTTGATGGGTTGCAAGCACATGGCTCATGTTTTACTTAATGTGCATTCGCACAGGCGGCGAATTTATAGTCCAAAGTGGCCAAAAAGAATTGCCAATTCTATGAAAAAATGTTTGCACAGATTGGTGGTTCACAAGGCTGATTACCAACCTATCATTTTAAGTTTTTATTGAGAGTGGATGCAAGTGCGAAATTCCATTTAATAAGGCAATGAAATGCGGAACGCCATGCACAATATCGACATCTTTCTGTAACACAGAATGCGATATACATAAAGTAATGGCATGCATATTTAACCATCTTAGTTTGTTGTAAAATCTTGTGATTGAGCGGCAATCTGCATATTTGAACTGTCCTTTGGCAGCATCATTTTATTGCTAGATCAGAAAACCGGATGGAAGTGGCTGAGAGGAGACAATCGCGCCTGACTGGGCAAATGATTCAGTTCTTTTTACCTTACGCTGCAAGTAGACCTGTCGATACTTTGTACGACGGCTCCCCTTCCGGTGCCTGCGCAAATGCTTGATTTTACCTTAAAGAAAGAGCATAACTTATTTTTAAGCTTGTCTTCTACCACGTCATATTTTTGACTTGAAAACTTTTCTGTGTGGCGAATTAGCATGCAAACGACAGTCAAAGGAAAACTACCTGATCACGTTTGTCGAGGTAGAGTTCAGCTTCCAGAGTTTAAGCATATATGTGCATTACTAGCCTAACTGTTTTAGATTTGGTCAAAATCCGATGGCTTTGAGAGTGTGGACAGGTCTAAATATTAGAAAGGCTAGATTAATGCTTGACGCTAATGATACATTTCCGGCAAAGTGTCCTTGTGGCTTCGTATGAACTCTCTTATAGGAAGCTAGTTACACGGTGGATTCTCCACGCGATTTTACTTTTTCCATGCAAAGGAGAAGAAGAAATGGAGCAGAGTCGCAAGAAAGGTAGTGTTATTACCAACTTTGATTATTGTGTTCGCAAGTGAGCAAGGACTACAACAATATCGTGACTGTCTTTTACCGCCTTTACACGCCTATGCTAAGATGCAGTCTAGATCAAAGAGTTCCCAAATTTCATAGCATGGCAGCCGAAATAACCGTAAAATCAGCACTATAATGTCACCCTTAAATCGTGATCTAAGTATGATCAAAATTCTATCAGGGTGCGTTCAGAGCAACAGGAACATACTACGCAACTTTTCTTGGCTAAAATATTTCAATGCGCAAATTATATGGTTAATTGTGCAAGTTTTGCATTTCATTAAAAGGTCATTTCTCCATTTCGCTAGTTAATTTATGCATTTTTGTATTTTGTCGAAATGTTAACCACGACTGCGAATTGTAATGCAGGGACATTTGAAGTTCCTGGTAATTTATGATTATAAAGTTGGTCACCTGAATGGGAATTGACCTTTATACCGCAGAGCTTCTCGACCATAATTGGCAGTCCAATTGCCTGACAGGGTTCAACGCCTATGCGTCCAGTGGCAAAAGGCCCGTTCTTTTAGGCGTTGGGGTTGTCTAGCATTTAAGACTTCTTGACACTAGTCTGCTCTTCATGACCGATAACTTACTGAGATGAGTTTTGCAGCATGGTTCTAGGCTAAGGTCTAAGTGATTCCAAAATTTATTTTACCTGAAAAGTTCCTACCAGAGGGCACACAGGATTGTGTGTATTCCTTGGCTTCATTGAGAGATATGATGATTAAACTTTGTGATTATGAGCCAATCTTTAATATTTACGTAATCTTCAAGCAAAGCCAGGTCCGCTAGCGCTGCCAGCAGTACAAGAGATCGCTTGTTTATCTCGGCTACTCTTGCTTTTAGGCCCAGCAAGAGATTTATTCGTTAAAATCATACCTATCGGTATAATATAGCCATGCTATGAATTCAGCAAAACGTGTGTTCTGAGCTCTTTCCTATGTTGTCAGAGCTGACGACTTCCTCGCTGTGAGAGATCATTCAACTCAATAATTCTTGCTTCAGTGGTGCCATGGCCGGAGTTGCCTTCCTTTAATTTAATCTGATAATCTTGTGCTATTCGAGTTCAGCACTGCTAACCGGGACTATGGATATGGAAGCAGAGGTAAGTTGGGTCATTTAGATCTTGGCAAGTGCTTCTTTGTTACGCCAATCTAGGTCCCTTTGTCACCGTTAAATTGTCAATTTGTTCAGTAGTGCGAAATTTCAAATCGTTTTACTCGCTCGTTTTCAAGGCGAATCACACGATTTCAAGATCGCTAACCTCCCTGAAGAAGTACGTAGAACAATATGCAAATGCCTCAGCTCTTTTAACACAGCAAGTTTTGCATTGCAAATCCGGAGTGAAAATCGGTTCTCCTCTCAAAAAATTAACATTTATACACGGGTAAGTGGAATTAACTTGACAAACATATCTGCGCAGCTCTGCTGTCACACTCGCGACCGCTGCCTCTTTTAAAGATTAACAAATGCATTGATCAACATTTTGAACAGATGAAGTTCCATTTTCGATTTTCATCCATTCCAGTCCCTACGAATATCTTTAAAAGGGTAGACTGCGTTTTAATAGAGTCCACAATGATTACCGAAAAGCTGGCTCCTTCGGAATCGACTCATTCGATGTCTATGGAGTTTTCCATGAGAATAGTAAATTCCACTTTACTGTGGTAGCTCCTAGTGAATTACGTCCCACAAGGTCATATTATATGTTGCCAGAAAACTACATATTTATTTTGCGCATCCTCAAAGGCAGCGAATTTGAAAGGCATCAAGGAGAAGGAAGGGATAGACTAGCTGATTATGACTGCGTCCTCTATGCCATTAAACTTTCATTGCTCCTGCAGCAGTGTCTGAAGGTTGAGGCTAAATTACACGACATAGTGGCAAACTTGTCTTCTGATCAGACATTTGAAAATTATTGTAATTGAAGCTGTAGAATGTACAAAGAAAAGTGAGATGAAATTCTTCTTGAACTGTGCCGAGAAACTTGGCTTCATAGGTAACCCATCTCTGATGTCTGCACCAAAGATTTGGCGAATGTGATGCATTCAGGGGATGTTACCCGGATCGCTAATTGCAGGGAATCATTTCAACCAGCTTGTCAAGTTGTCATATGGAGGCGCAGACAAACACGTCTTTCGATTTATTGCGATCTCACATGAAGTACTTGACTTCCCCTATTAATTTTTATAGCTACTTCATGATTAAATTGAAATAATCACAAGTGTTTATTCTGCTCATCGTGTCACCTTTACTTCCTTATGTCACAAATCCACCGTGCCCAGATCAGAATAATTTTTGCAGAAATCTAAGCAGTAAGTAAAGTCTTAATGATGTACTTAGTTTAATTATTTTCAGTGAATTTTTCGGACACAAATTCCTTGGAAAGCCTTCTTTGGCAGCATATAAGGCAATGCTAAATAGGTGTTGAGGCATTTAGCGTAATCTCTTAAAGCATGATTTAGCCGTAGGTACTTACGTAACCATTGGACCTATAGCGTTTTAGTTCACGCTCAATGGTTTCGCGGTTTCAATTGCCATAAATTTGAAGGTGAAAGTTTATAGAGGTGCGCTGTCTATGAAACGTGATTAAATTCAGATTGCATGCTTGTCAAATATCCAGTTGACTACCAGAAAGGAAAGCACAACGAAGCTCTAATGATCTTTGGGCTTTGTTGCTTCTGCAAGGTCTATTAAGTGTAGCTAATTGGGAATTCAAATTGATTACGACTGCAGAGCACCTGCCGTAAATCCCACGGAACTAGCACTAATATCCCCCAACTGAATAGCGTTTAAGGAAAGCTAATTATATCACTGCACAGCATAATCGACTTTACTGATCCCTTAACCCGCTTCAGTTGGCTTTTGACGTGAGTACATATGCGCTTGAGAGGAAAGAACATCAGCAAAGATCGTTTTTTGGCTGTTAGTGGGCCGATCATCATATCAAGCAATCAAATAGTAATATCTTCTCTTAAAACATAAAAAAAGCCTTCAAAGCCTACTTCGTAGTCAGATTTTGACTGAATGGTGGAAAACCAGTAGAACGCAACAGTTTAACATCACGAACTCAAGTGATACATCAATAATAATTATTTTTTTCACACTTTCTAAACATTTTTAGGAGGTCCAGTCCCCTCGTAATTTTTAATTGGTATGCGAAGAAGAAGGTTTGACTCTTGCTGTTACCCAGCAGGGGATGTGCGTCTACATGACTTAACCCAAGGAACATTCATGAAAATGAAAAAGAGGCTTGCATGGTACACGTTGGCACCTCAGCGCATATCTACATTTTGCTACTGACAGAATTGAGTGCGCATAGTAAGGGAAAATAATGGAGGGATTTTGAATGGGATATCCGAGCTTACAACCCAACTGTTGGTTCTTACCACCATTGCTTCCGTCTATTTACTACACAGGCAAGGAGCGCACACTTCCTTGGATCCTGGTCTGATCGAGAATGCTCAACACCTGCAAGCATGGATTTAATTGACTACTCTATGCTTTAAAAGCGGAAGGAAGATACTTGATAGCCCAGTGTGTAGGATAAGAAGATGTCTTTGCTGTGAGTTTGGCAGCATAAAGCAACACGAAGGAAGATAAAGTGGGTGCTAAATATATGTAGCCTTGTGAGTAAGGCACGTTTTCCAGATGGCAGATACTCGGACCTTCAAATTTAAACGCGTGCACACTGATAGGAAGACGCGAACTAACTCACACAATTGCCATCATGCGATTGTCTCTGCGCGGCGTTGCAGGCTGATAGTACTCATTTCATAAGAAATAATTAAAGCCGATCTGTTGGCATTTAAGCAGGAACTAATATCGCTATTTGCTCGAGATGGCTACAATTGCTTTTTACTTGCTCCCATTGGGACCCACATTAAGCAAATGGTATAGTGGCGTTAAAGAAAATTGCCCGTTACTGATTTCCTGATCTCCTTTTAATGACTTCTTCGTTATCAGTTGGTATGCGGCTACTTCAACCTCATTTCTTGTGGGTACTTTAAAATTTTCACATGGAGTGCAAGCACTGATGTACATAGATAGAGCCGATCATACGTGAGGGTCTAATTTGAGTTGGTCTGCCTTACGAGCCAAATTCAGCCATATTCTGAGAGCCCGAGAGTTCCATATCAACCTCTGCGTTGAAAATGGCTGACTCAATGCATCGGTCCAACGCATTTATCCCACCACCATTTTCCGAACTCAAGCTCAGTTATAAACTCTCTTGATGGTTCCAGCGCATCACAAATTATGGTCTCAAAACAGGACAGGATGGACTCAGTGAACTTGACATATATCACGGTGGTCTTAATTGTTGCTGTAACAAATCGAAAAATAATGCCCTAACCTAAGACACTGGAGCATTTTACTCTGTAAGCACATCGGTTGTCACCGTGCACTTAGTTGGCGGGACCTAAAGTGCCGAAAGTATGTTGCTGATAAGAGCATGATGCATGATGATCCAACTGATTACCACCGACCCCCTGACCTCATTTTTTGACGAATGCCAGGTCGTTGGTTGTTGTTCAGCACAGTTATCCGAAGATCGCTCCTACCCTAACCTTTATAGATTTGGCTTGTCCGGTTGAATGCCAAAGATGCGATTTGATTTTGTCTGTCTTGCGGACTAAGCTTAGCTGGATTCCATGTCTCTGTAAGTTCATCGTCAGTCCAAATGTGCTACATTTAACTAAGCCACTCAAAAGTGGTTTATCAGATTCGCCTGCCATCATCCAGCATTTAATTACCGATGTTCCATACTTAAAAAGACTCCATGTTTCCTAGTAGGAATGCTTAACCCCTATGATGAAGAACTGGTCTGCAACCTACTAACTAGAAATCAGAATGACTCAAAAATAGGTGTCAACTAAATGCATGAACGATTTAGACATGACAGAGCTTCAAAGACTATTAGGTAGTCCCTGTTTTGGTTACTTCCTCCGCCCTCTAAGCACTTCGAAGCGTTTGTGCGCCAAATGACTATAATATTTTTGCTTGTGATAGTTTTCAGACCACGTGAAGTGTTCATATTCTAACGATTAAACAATTACGACCCCGATTGTGTGGAGTAAATAGTTCTCTTTTATCATCATTATTTTCCTCTCATTAAGAGGGTCAGAGCTAGTTACTTAATTAATTAAAATGAGGACTTATTTTTGGCTTTAAGACTGCATAAGACCTTGTCCACCAAAATGCTGCTGAGATTATTTGTGGGAGACTTTCATATGCTTTTCATACATTTTATTCGGTAGTACTTCTGTAAGCTTTAATTGATAACCTTCATCGCTTCCTGGTACCAGTGTCTGATACCTACATGACCACATGTGTCAGCGATTTTAAGCTTGGAGCCAGAAATGGAGGTGGATAAGGCCAGATCATTACTAATACAGGCAAATGTTTCGTTAGTCGCGGAGCTTATGTCAACATAAATCTGGTTAAGGAAGTTTAATAAGTGAATTCGGTGACTGCTTAGAGATTTAATCATGGCGGGAAGCCTTTTGTGTTTATTCGCAAGACTTCATGATCTTTCTCTCTGTTACTAGAAAAACCGACGCAAAACACATTGTTGGCTGTTACCTTGTATGCTGCAATAAATTCTTAATGAATACTTGCAAGCTCCAATTTTGACATTAATGGAGTTTCTGGGAGGTTGATTTATTTAGAGATGCAAAAATAACAGCGCAGAGTTGTAGCAACTACTTGATTTTTCTAAATCATTCCAAATTTAGGATTGTTTTGCCGTAAATTTTGGCAAACTAACATTGTTTTGAGAGAAAAACCGGCGCACAAGGTATTTTGTGGCCTTACCCTTACCTCTATCCTAAAGTTCACCCGTGCTACTTTCAGTAATATTCGCTTTTCTGCTTAACCCAACCTCACAGAGCATGATTGGGTGGACAAAAGTTTCGCAATCGATGTTTATTGAAGTGAATTTAAGAGCGAAATGCATGCGTTTTGCAATGCTGTACATCCGCGTGACCTCTCGAATACCGATTAGCGTTCTGCTCGTGCCCCATCACAGGCGTTGTCCTTTTTCTCCCTTCAATGCAAGGTGCCCCTTCTAGACTCCTATCAGCTCCCCGTACAAATTTGCAATGTCAACTCCGCGTCAGAATGGGTTGCGACTCATCATGTTATAAATGTTCTTTGAAACCTCACGTTTGATAAATGCGTGATATTTGTAATCTTAAATGGATACATTCTATGCTCCAGTTGGCGCATTAGGGCATGTGCCCACCATAGATTTCGCACCTCTCCTGCGTGCATTCGGTTGCAGGCAAAATACCAACGACACCGTTTTAAGTTGTGAGCCCTAGTTGTACACCAAGTCACGGCTTTAAACACACCACCTCCTAATGCAGACAGTAAAGTCATGCCTCTACTTTACGACCCAACTAATAGTCCTTAAACCGAACTTTATGCTCTAAGCTGATGCCATATTTTCTTTCCATGCATCTTTACTGGAGCATTTATGGTAGACGTTGTTTTTACTCATATGCGATGAAAGCAATGAGTTAGCAGCAAGTGCAAATTTTTACCATCTACTTTGCCGTCATTTGCTAAAAGCAGTAGCAGATGTCAAGTTCAGTTCGCCTCAGACTTAACCTGGCCATTATCTAGATTATCTTACGGAAGCCAACGTGTTTTGTCAAATTAACACAAGCAGAGGAAAGTACTTACAAAGAAGCAACTAAATCTAGCCGCAAATGAACAGCTCACAATAAAATGCGGCTTTTCAAGGATATAGGTGATTGTTGTTTCTTAGACCTACCATTGCTGAGACCACATATGCTGACTCAGCTGTGCGTGTCATGAGATGTGATTACGAAATTCCTTACGCTAACGCACTTATGATTCCATCTAACCTCAAAATGACACTTTCTTATAACCATTAAAGTCGCAAATGCTGCACAGCGTGATGCAAAAGCACCTTGTTAAACATAAGCACAGCTACTCAATCAGGACTTATATCCAGCATACCTGTGTTAGCACATGATGTCTGTCATGCAATATCAATATTGGTCTCTAGCTTTGGCCCTTCATTTGCACTTGTACTTTTGTAATTTATTCACAAGACAGAAGCAGCTCAAAACTTGTCGACAGCTTGCTCGCATGATGGCATAGTTTGATACACTTTCCTATTTAATACTGATAATCGGGAGGAGATGAAGGCGAGCAAGTGACATTACAGCAAATACCCCTTTCTACCTACAAGCGATCAGCAGGAGTGAAACTTGAAAAATATTGACAGGTTGGAATGAAAACTCAAACCGTGGCCCTTAGGATTTATTGGGCATCGACTTTGGTGACTGCAGTAAAGGCAATCCGTTCTTGTTACCGTTAATGCACATATGTGAGAGTGATGAGAAACGAGATTCTGACGGAGACCAAGGCGAATCTGGAAATGGGATCTAATTTGATTGCACTAGACAATTAAAGAATAGTGACCGAATTCATTGGCCTAATTATCAGCTATGAATTCCTTATTTTCCTTCTAATCATGTTCTGTGCTGATCGGTGAGACTATTAAGGCTGACAAAAGCGGTATCACGATTATTCCATAAGCCATACCTTCTACTATAGACTTCAGGCCGAGAAATCATTGTTTGCATCCATAAGAACTCAAGGGACTGAGGCAGACAGCTAAAGATATCCTGCGCAAGTAGAGTTAGGTGCCTTAGCTGCATGTTTTGCACCTATATTATTAAATGACGATTAAATCAGATGATACGAGACGAACGAACAAGCTTAGATCAAGGCAAAGACATTTCGCTACCCCTTCCAAAGACGCTGACTAGTTAGACAACAGAATCACTGCAACGTATTCTGTCTATGCTGACGTATCTTTTCTCTGTTTTCATTAGTTTGTTAATTTCGATTTCAAGCCACTACATTCACCTAAACTGCATGCTACACACGCTTGAACACATTTTCAACTTGGGCGCAAAGTGAATCACTTAATAGAATTAATGAACTTCAACCTAAATTAGGGTCAAAAATTTGCAAGTTCCTTAACGCTTAATATATGGCGAGTATCTGCCTAGCTAGTCCAGGTTGGAGGTGATACCCATCAACCCCACTTTTCTCAACTGTTTTGCTTCAGTACATAAACTAACGGGCCAGGCTAGATTAGCACCTCTGTTAGCTGCTTTTCTTACGACCTTCTCCATCTGCTTTTTATAACGCTTTTGAAGCAATTCATTATTGCAGGGAACAGACTAACGTCTGTTTATTAAGATCAAGTTTACAGGACTTTGTACTTTCGTCTTTTGCCTGAATTTAAAGCGGATGCTATGTCCGATAAATAGTATGCACCTCGACCAAGAGCACTATACATTTCACTTACCCCATTTTCATTAGGGAACAAGTGTTCATTGAGCGTGCATAGCACATGTATCCAGATGTAATCCCTGCATAGCGGTTGTGCTGATAAAGGTAATTATAACACTAATATTAACATCACATGCATAGAGATGGGAAGTGAGTACGATGCCTTCGACTGTATGATATACTCGATGGATTCTTTATACTTCCTCCAGGACGATTTTATGACCGTCATAGAATGAATTGCACCTTATCAGATATTAGCCATTTCAGTCATTTTCAATGGGATGGTGGTTACATCAAACGAAATAATTACCTCGTGAGATTGTTTCACAGTCTGAGTGGCTGTAAAAACTTTCCGCTTGCTGCTTCAGGAAAGAATTGGCGACTGTAGTGCATCAAAAGCCACCAACAGAACCTTATCGACTGATTTGATCTGTTGGGATGGGGTCGCTACGACGTGACATCTAAGAAAATCAGAGTAAAATGAGGCTAACGCCTTATAACACCCAAGAAGCACCGCATAAGATTGAGTATTTACTGCATTTATGCGCAGAAAATGCTTTAGGTGGATTTTGCTGGGTGTTTTGTGGCGAAGAACTTACGGATTTTATGTACTTGGTTTAAGTGTTGAAATTTAAGTCATGACGCCTTCCTTCTAATGCAGGTGGGTTCCTTGACTCTGTTACTTCGCAATTATAGGCATTGAGCTCTCTAACATCTGGATATGCATTGAATCCGGTCGTATTTGTCTTTAGACGCAAATCAATCGGGATTTACTTTAGACCTCGGAGGGATCAAAAGAGAACAGCTTAGCAGCCGAACGGGAGTCTTATCCTCATGCGCCATAATATGCACTTGCGTTTTACAAAGGGGAGGATGACGAAAGGATAGAAATGCTGTCTGCTCAATAAAATTTGTTTTCAAATGATTTCATTTGACTTAAATCCGAGTGCTTATTAACCCTTGTGCCAATTTTAATACGAATGCGTGATTTTATCCCTTGTGTAAGATTTGATGCAATCACTCTACTTGCGATGCCATGTAAAGCAAAGAGACAGATGCTTCTAGAGTCATTGATTCTACAAAAACGATTGTTTTGTTAACGAATGACTTGCACGCGATTTAAGCCAATTGCATTCACTGACTTACGTCATTAAAGCTGTCACTGAGCTAAAGCATAATAATAATAATAAGATATTCATGCTGATACCGCGTTATGAATCAAGGTCGCCGACCAAGAGCCACTGAATTGTAGTGCGCTCTCCACTGTACAGTCACGTAAGGAAAAAATCTAAATTTCTTTCTTCCCTTTAGTGTACATCTACAGTCTTGTGGTTCGTCACTTCTCAAGCCGATTCACTTGCTATGGGCACGCCATAGCAAGAAAGCTTATATCTTGTTGGGAAACATTGTGGGAAAAAGACCCTTTGTCTGTCCATTTTTAAGTCACTGCAAACATTCACCATTTCGAACCAAAATTGACTCCATCACTGGTCTTTCTTTGGTGCATTGTGTCGATTCGCATCAAAATCTCTGTATGCTACCTACTACGAGATGGAGACGCAAGCACTGAGCACAAAGCTGGCTTTACTTAATATGAATAACTAAGGGAACACAGGAACGCATTGAATCACTTACTCTGCCTAGGGAGCCAGTGCATTCATCACATTGGGAAACTTGCTGGCAGCATCAGAGCTGTTCTTCAGCTTCCAGGGTGCATCCTTGTAGGTGACCATTTGTGCGCTGTTTGCGTGCATATCAAGCATCCCTTGTTCCCATAATTTCTTTTGTGATGAGGTTGAGCACTCGGCTCGGCTTAAAGAAAGGCGTGAAGGAAGTCACATAAGCTAAGATACCTAAGTAAAGTGAAGTTCTCATGCACGAGCACATAATCAATCATTGCCCTTAACGAAGACCGTGGCTTCGAATTTATTGAAGTCACGACGTGTAATAATGCATGAAACGACGATGATGCATCATCACTTTGCATTGCGATGATTTAGGTGGTAGATGTTCCTCGCGGTCACGGAAATGCCATGCTTTTTAAATTGTGGTGGACGTCTGCAGCATTGGCAAACGTTCCTGGTAAAAGTCTCTAAAAGTTTTCTTTTTCCTGTCTGAGTTCCTAACATCCTGGGTCGTTTCATTTGGTTTTCCTGACTGCTAAATTTTACAGACTAATGGGCTTAGTTTGCCAACATTTACCGAGTCAGCGCTGATCCGAATGCTACGGATGGACCGCTTTACGTCTTCATCAGTTAGCAACGAGTGTGTGTCATGCCCGCTAATTTATAATATGTCTTTGAAAGTTTTTCATTTATTTGGTTAAAAATCGAGCGGCAAATAGCCTCATGCGCACGATCAACTATTGATGGCAAAGGCTGTGTGCCTCTAATCCCCGCAGAACGAAGCTTTCGAAAATCCAAGTTTTGAGGGATTGAATAGTAAAGAAAACGGAGTATATGTGGATGACGAAACATGTAATAGGAGTTTACCCTATAACACGCACAATTACCACCGGTCATTTCCAATGTAGTCTTAGAATAAACCGAAGATGAGGTTGCCATGTAGCTCCTTCTCTAATGGCACTTCCTAGATCGATCGATTCTTAAGCACCAAAAGAACCAAGAAATTCTGCAGAATCATTCGCTCACCATCCCATCAAAGCAATCAGCTTCAAGATTTTCCAAAAAACCCATTGTGAATTATGTCTGCTAAAAAAGAGCAGTCTGGACGCCCGTTTTAAGTTCCACAATATTTTGAGACCCCTTGAATGCTGAGCCATTGCTTGAAAACGAATATCAGTGCAGCTTCAAGGTTAGGAGGTCATTGGCGATTCGACACAGTTCTAGTAGTTTCCAATATAGATTTCTACTTCGAAAGAATTGTAACTAAATCAAAAACAGCATGCCCAAGGCTTTTTAACAGAATGCGGATATTAATTAACTAGGGCAGCCATGCACGTAGACCCTGTCACTTAGCGTAAATTCTATCGAATTTCTAATAACTAGAGGTTTCACTCGATCACTAGTGTCAGTGGCACACGTCATCGTACCCTGCGACTCGATACTACGCATCTTGACAGGCTTGAAATTGCACATCGAGATACCCGTTAATCCCTACACCCCCTCGATAGGCGCGTGTGGTACGAGACCGCTGACTACGGTGTGGACGTTGCCCTCGCATAGATCCACCTTGAAGAAGGAAAAAAAGGATTCACTGCATATGGATCGGAATAAGAAAATGTTGCCCAAGAACTCGTGGAATGTGTGGCATGTCTAACAGACGGTAGTATGAGATGATAAAAGTCACATAAATTCGACAAAACAAGGCGATTCCAAGGATCCGATGTGCGCCACCAAATAATCATTTAGTCATGCTGATAGATCAGTCATCTTAATGCTTGGAAATGGCTTGTCGCTTACATTCTGTGCAACACCTAAGGCTAATATAGAACCATTTGGTTCATTTCGCAATTTTTCTTGTGCCTCAGAATTTATACCAATCTACCAAAAAATATTTTGGCATCACCTTCAAGGTATTCACTGAGAAAATGGTTGATTTAGATTTGTTTTGCAAACTGCTAAAATTATTTTAAGCTTCCAACACCTTAAGATGTTTTAAATCATCTCATTAAACTACAAAATTTGCAGTTTATTTTCCCAGATCCTAACGTCGCAAACTTAAACCATCAACACGATCTCAAAATTTTCGAGGAAAATAGGCCAAACAAACTCTTCATACAGAGCGAATAATATGTTCGATAATCATGCTCGTGAAGGATCTAAGTTGTAAAAAGAATGAGCGCCTGTATTCAGCATGTTATGCTTTTCCTTGAAAATGTCAACATTCTAGTTGCGGTTCTCGAATCTGAAGGCGGTCAGAACAAATCCATCCTAAGAAATAAACCACAAGGATCCTCTTTTGATAATCAAACTTCATTGCCATTAAGGCATGTAAAATTCCTAGCCAATTGCTATAAAATTTCCACCAAGTTCAAAAAACATGGAACCCTCGAAATGATTTTTCATTGAAGGATTAAACTGTCTAAAACAAAATGAGTCTCTTGACGTCTTGCCCATTCAGAGCACAGACCAATGTTTTTTAGAAATATTTGCCGGGAAATTCAAGAAATCTAATAGACTATTAAGACCTCGGTCTAAACGGGCCAGGGCTTGGAAGCTGCCGCTACTAACATCTTGACAAAAATTACTACTGAATGTCTAGCCTGCGTAACCTTTAGGCTGAAATTGTGAGAAGAAATCCATTTTGTAAGTAAAGCCGAGCTAAAAGAACTATGAAATTGTTCAAAAGTCTTTAATGAGTGTCTAATTTGCAGAAAACGACTTATATCTTTGGTTAAAATGTGGTTTGGCAGCTCAAAACATAGGTACATTTGCCAGAAATCAAATTGGCAGAAAGAGCAGGGTTAAATTTGAGCCACATAGTTCCTCCATGTTTTAAATAGCCTTCCAAAAATTATACTGTTAGGACAGCTGGAGCATTGAAAAGTAATATCACAGAGAAAACAATCGTATTATCGAAAAAATCATTTCAAATGGCTGTGAACCAGGTTTGCGGGATCGAGTCGATACTACTCCCTAAGAATTCAAACGACGTTTTTCTTAAGTGAGTCGGAGGTAACAATTGTTCAACTGCTCAAGCTACCTTACGAAAAGCACCACTACCTTTTGGAATTGCAGTAAGTGCTCTCATAAAAAGTATGAGCAAGCGCCAGGCTTATATATATGCTACCACCATAACAAGGAGTGCGTCTGCATCAAGATCTTGTTCCTATTGGTAAGGGCATCGGTTTTAGAAATACGCGAGGAATGCTTCTTACCTGAGGTACAAGGGGAGTAGCGATTGCTATTAACTGCACAACTAGGGCATATAGAATGTAACATAGCGCAATCTCATTGCTATGAAACAACTAAAATAATAAAGTAATAGTTGGAATAAATCCTTTTGTGTGAATGATAAGGAAGAGCTGCTACAAGTTTATGGATTAAATTGACCCCAAACACGATTGACTGGATTCTCATCGCGAAAAGTGGGAGAAGGAAGGGCGATACACGGCTACCTTACTGATCAATATCCGTCTCACGCCTCATTGATGGCAAGTTTCATTTTGTCATTTTGTCCTACGTCCTACTTAATAAGAAGTCTGCTTTACCTGTTAAACTAAGGAAGACCCCCTCAAGTGGCATATGTGATCGAATAAGCGCACTAGAGATGCACATTTCTACCTAAATAGCGATAAGGTTGAACAAAATATCTACAATCTACACCGTAAAATAAAAATTCGACCGGTTATCCCAAAAACTGCCACATTTTGGCCTGACCGGTTGGAGAGATCAATGCACCGGTTAAAGTTATAGGATTGGTAATCTGACTAAGCCAAGTAAAGGTGTCAAGAATAGGTATTTTTAGCACTGCATTAATGCCACCATATTACAAAACGTGATTAATCTGTGGAAGGGAAAATGTGGTGAAAACCGAGTACTAAGCTAGGGAAGACTAAATAATTCATTTTTAAGAAGTCAAAACTCAAAAAGAAGAAGGGCAAATTTAGAAAACAATACAAATAGTGCGATTTTGCACGCAGCGGCTCAGGCAGTTTTGAAGTCAATCACGATTTCTAACGCGGATTAGTAGATGTTGAGTTTTCAGTGGGAATTATAGGTGAAGAAAAGGAGAATTGAATGTCTACGAAGATCCCGTCAAAAGTCGAAACATAACAACACACAGCTAGCCGCGTTTTCCAGATTACTCAATTTCGTCTTGGGGGCACACACTAGTTCAGGGTGTCTGATTGCACTTTCATCACATTTGGCAAGGAAAGAGTTCTTATCACCGGCAGTCATGGGAGGTTTCTTGGGGGCCATTTTTACCAATACGAGGGCTGAAAGTAGCCACAACACAGGCATAGACTTTCGAGAATTAACTTCAAGGTAGAAATACACAACGAAGTGAGGTAAGAGGCATCACTAAACAAGTCATTATATTTGTTTTTGCAAATCGAATAATCCAGCCCACAACTGCATTCGACGCAATATTGATGAGGCAACAATGATATTTCGGCAACAACGTTGATTAAAAATTTGATATCACTATATATATGATTCGACTCCCCTTATAATTAACGTGTAACCAAATTTGGCAATTGGATGCACAGTTAAAATTGTGAAAAGTTTACTGATGTCGATTCTCATGGTCTGTGCTGGGATGGTTAGGCTTGGCTGTTTTCCTACAAAGGTGTGCTAAAGTGTACGTGTTGGATATTGGCCTGCTCCGCTTACTAATGTAAACGTACAATATGATGTATGGTCAAGGACATGAATGGATGGGTAAATGGGTATAAGTAAAAATACGAGAATACATAGAATGAACTAACGCGCGAATGCAATGATGTCATGCCCAGTGCCATAAGATCCCGAAGCAAAAATATTTTGGTGCTCATTTGAACCCGAAGTTTAAGAGTCACTTCAATGGTCCACTAAGTTTATGGATAATGCTGCGGGTGGTACTTAAACCTGTGTAAAAAGGTTGCACGCTTGATAAAAGGAGCCATTAAGTACAATGTTTTGTAGAATTTTAATGCATCATTGATGAATGTGATTGGATTAGCAACAAGCTTTGATTCCGTTTAGAACCCAAAAGGGAAATCTATTTACGAGACACCGGTACGCACCATCAACCCCTCTGTTCTTTATGGCTTCTAAGTTATTACATTAGAAATTACGTCAACTTGCAAATGCGATATGAAGAAGCAAAAATGTTGGATATCTAGCTGAGTAAACTGTGCGGCAGAATCACGTTCTATAGATGGGCGACTTTTTAGATGATTTGCCATTGAGATTTATCAACTAGAGCACTTGCCTTAGCAGCTTATTTGAAATGCCCCGCCATCAAAAAAATTTAAAAAATTTGCAAAATCAGCCTCATTTTTCCTATTCTCTCATCATTTGTCAAAATTAAAGCAAGTATTTCGTGCATTTTAAGCAAGCCTTGAACCACAATACATGTTTCTTTTCTGCTGAACTGACAACTTAGTAGGGCAAGAACATACACTGTGAGGGGATTGTTAATGTGCTGCAAATCAGAAATCGTGTTAGCTTTTATGCAGACGAATTGGGCTCTGCAAGTCTAATTATTTGGTAAGTGGTTAACCTGGCAAGGCAAATATCGCGCCGCACTGCAGTTTGTCAACAGTTAGGTCCACTTTTACAAGCCTATAAATGCTAAATGCGGATACAATGCATACACTGTTTTTAGTGTTTCAGTGCAATTCAGCAAGATCCCTAACTAACCGTTCACGGGCATGTACTCATGAGCCTTACTGGTAGACACCCTCAATATAAGACGAAAATTCTGCATTATACGTTGACGTTTATTTATCCTGGTCAATACCGCGCATGAAGGTTATTTTTCACTAGGATTCAAGAAAGCTAAACGAATTGTGCAAAAATAGATAGTGCATAAGAATGACTACAGCGCAAAGAATAAAGACACGGCTATGGAAAATAAGATGCTATTTGGAAAGAAGGCATTGCTTTGCTTGAAATCGAACTGAGGATGTACAATGCCACATGGCACAAGGAAATCAGCATTACTTATTTGAGCTGGGCACGAAGACTTTTAGAATCATCTTACAAACATCAAAATAGTCAGTTCTTCCTAATGTTTGCGATGAATCTCTGTTTATTAGTCGCCACATGAACAAAGACTAGGTACTGGGTCAGGTGCGTACAAGTCAGCCGTTCACCGGCTTTTGAGGCGCTTGTCACACCATAGCGCGATGATTATTTAGAACGCACACGAGAAGGAAGACGCTAAGTAAATGTTAAAAAGGCAGAGATATTAGAAATGTATGCTGTCTACTAGAGAAATGGGTGCCATAGTGAATTGGGTGTCAAAATGTGAACCAACTGAGGAAGCGAAAGAAGAGTGGAATTAAGTAAAATCGGTTAAGATGATAGAGTACGAGACGCCGCCAAGAAAAAGTAAAGCAAACGTTATTTTTGTAGGCATTTATAATCATTTAAATTGAATTCAGTTTAGGAATTCTCATACTATCCTTATTCTCTGCGCTGCATTGATTTAGGAATACGCTTCAGTTTTGCATGTTTAAACTAATTTTTTAATATTGTAGTAAAAGTTTGTCCTCGTGTGCGATGCCAACCAGAGTAAAACAAAAGCATTAGTAGATCCAAAACCCTCATCTTCTACCGATTGCATGCCCACTTTCGAAGCACATAAATGAGTGTACATCCGTGGGTGGTAAATCAAGCTGCTCGTTGAAAGACCCTGGAATGCAGACAGACAAATTTTCGATCATCGCACTTATGTTTACGTGCACAATTCCGCTATATACCTTGTAGCTTATAAATACTCGCTCATTTGATATTAGTGTGTCAGAATCGTAAATGTCAGATCTACGGATGCAGTGTGATGATATGATGATTGCATTATCATATCCACTAGGCAACGCTTAATTAATTTCATGCGATCAGGCCACAATTTACGCATGTGATCCTCTCGCAGCGAAGGCTATTGCCTTACCAGACAGTCAGCTTTAAGCAGAAAGGCAATAAGTTAACGTGAATATCCCTAAAATCACAAGGATTTTGCTCACACAGTAGAGTTTGGCCACATTCTGCTCAAATAATCAGCGCAATAATTCTGCAAAGCGGAAGAGACCAAGGCGTTACCATAAGCACACGTTTGCAAAATGTCTGATAGACGAAGGAGTGCCCATAGAGATGACGTGATTGCATATGGTCTGACGCCGTTTTCCACGTTAGGTTCTCCGCGGACCATTCCGCAAAATAGAGGCACATTTCTAAATTAGATGTTCTTAGTAATTAGGCATTGAAAAAGAAGAATAAATATAGAAGAAGTTGCGTAGAAAGCTAACTTTACGGCTGGGAAGCAGAGCAAACACTGGATTTTAACTCAAAACCACCGAAGGTATGTTTGAAAAAAGCACATTTCTTAAACGAGATGACACGCAGACAACACAAACTATGGCTTCGCGCTATTCTGAGGTCCAGAAAAAAGAACTTTTGTTATTTTGTCATCCAAATAGACACATGGCAAGAATGATGAAGAGGTTTTGCAAGTCTTTTCTTCTTTGATGTCAGAGGACCATTTCAAAGGTTCTACAAAGTGTTGAGCTAATTGAACAGCGCAGATCTAATATCGCAGAAACACGATAAACGTGCAAAATAAAATTCCAAATTTGTAGTGCGTTTCACTTGGATCGACCACTTAATGCACGATTCTTCATAATTTGGTTAGAACAAGAATTGGTTCGCTTAATTTATTTTATTTGTAACCCTGCGAGAATCCCTATGCAAAAAAATACTTATTTGCAGACACATCTTTACCGATGTACGTGTACATATATGCAAAAATACATGCGCGTAAGAAAGTGTATCTGAAAATGAACGATGTCCACCCTGGTGGTCGCGAACCAAATGTGCAAGCCTCAAGATGGTGCTTCTGAATGAAGCGGAGCACACTGTACACCTATAGCCACACATTTTATCAAAAGGAACGCTGATCTGCACAAAACCTTGTAAAAGGGCTTTTAATGAAATCAACAGGTAAGCGAGGTGACCCTTCGGACATGTTCTCTAACTTATAGGTGATCAAAATGCGGAGGGGATGTAGTAAGCCATTTCGCTCCCTATAAGGTAACTAGGGCAAGGAGTCGCGAGTTGCCTTAAGCAAGACGACATAGAGTGCCACCATAAGCCATGGCTTAAGTCTAGTGTATTTTGAGTGGATCAAGTCAAATACTTGGTGCACTTTAACGACCTCCACCACGGCAGTAGTGTGATGTTTTGGTCCCACATGAAAAGGCGGCGGGTAGCAAGTGATGAGGAAAGAGCATCAAATGTCAGTGGGATCTCCGAATATTAGATTTTTATTGGTTATAAACGCAAAGTTTATCTGTACTTTTCAGTTAAAACTTTTAAAGGAACGGCTTGAATGGCGTGAATAACCAGGTATTCACCGAGTTCGGATTAGGGAGTTGTAGCGGATTCCGTAGAAATAGAACCGGCGAAACCCAAAACGCCTTTTTATAACTCGACTGTGTGTTTTGTGGGATAGAGTCAGAGGTAATAGTATTTTTAAGGGTAAATGCCATATTATCGGAAGAAAAACTATTTTTGAATATTTCGCATCTTCTTTTTTTGCAGCGGTGCATTTGTATTGTTAAAGACTGTGCCTTGAATAATTGGGTATATGCATGCATTCTTTTCTCGTTATTCCCCACTTGCGTTCGTACCCTCCTTTGCCTGCTTCTTACTAGTGTCTTATATTAGCCCCCATCAGAATTAACAGATTTATGAGGGTTCCCATTACGCATAATGCTGCAAACTGAACGGTGATGAAGGAAGCGGAAAGTAAGTTTATGCAGTCGACGTATGGAGCAGAGTTGCATATGCAAGTAAGCATAATTACTGTAGTAATCTTGAGCGTCAAATGCTAAGCCTGCTTACACCCAGCCCTAATAACGATTTTGCCTTGTTTTGACCTCTTATGATTTATTTCTTGTTGCCTTTACTCGGATTGACTTGTGTCTTCGATCACCAAACTTGCTCCTTTGATTTGGATGCAGCCCATGGCTTCAAATCTCCGTCGATAGCATTGAAACTAAATTTCGCGTGAAGAATGCAAGCTGCAGACATTTATTTATCATTAGAAATAAAGTAATTTTGAGGCACCAGACATATCTTTCTATGCAAAATAATCCATAAAATTGTAAGCAAGAAGACTTTTAAGCCAAGGCTTTTGTAGAATGAAAACAGAACAGAAAACGGTAGAATGATGGACAGAGAATGCAAATGAAGGATTAATTTGGAGTCCACTAGAAGGAGTGTAATGTTGTAAAAGGTACAGAATTTAGGGCAGGAATCCCTATGACTAGATGTTGTCTATTTTCCTTGCTTTGACTTGCGCAAGGATATTTTCTGAATGATCAGATGGGCCACATGGTGCGTCAGTTGCTTTTATCCACTTATAGATTATCAACACACTTGGATTTTCTGCATCTTGAAACCCTGGACGATTGATAATAATGACCACGAAATCTGAGGATAAATACGAACAGACGAATAGAAACTTTGTTTTAATCTTGAAGCTAATCATTGACAACCCAATTAAAGGCAAATTTGTACGCAATAGCTTGCATTTTAAGACTTTTATGATAGTTCTGAGGAGAATGATTTTCTTTAGGCTCTGACTTACCAGCTCTTAACTTCTTCCTCCCACTTCTTTTTTAGTTGCAATGTCTGGATTTTAGCACACAAATTTTCTAGCCAATGCTTCTCGGCACTTCTTCCCTTCTGCTAATCCTGATGTTTTATTTCTGCACATTACGCATTACTATCACTTCCTTCTTCCGCCTTCTACTGTCTAATCCTAATCTCAAATCTTGATTATGTTCTCCGCGCATTCTTAACGATTCTAAATTTTTTTTCTCCCACCATACATCCTGCAAACCGTTAACAATTGCGCACATAATTTTGTCATTTTATCTACGTTTATCACTTCTTTAGTACCGCTTCTCAGAGCCCGACTTTAGCATTCGTCAGCTATGTTCATTGCCGCATCAAATTGCCAATTTGATTACGTAAAGGCTGCAATCTTACAAATGCTGACATTGTAAGTCGTGTAATTAACCTTTTCAAATCTGACTTGTGTGAATCAATTAGTAGTGCGTGTTGCGTGGTGTATCCCAGTGCGGTCTGCCGTAAGCTTTGAACAGCATCCCTTGTAAGTGGTTTTGAGAGAGCGAATCCCATTTGCTTTCGGGCGTTTCCGCCTTAAGTGAACTACTTACATTCTTATTTTGGATCAAGAATTATCGCCTTACATAATTTTGACCACCCCCATCAGTGTCTGCTCATTTCGTTGGATTTTCTGCGGATCTCTGTAACATCTCCTTCTAACCCTCATTCACCTGAACTTAGAGATTTCATCAGTCTTTAGAGAGCCTTACCTCTGGAAGGGTGAGTTACGAGCAATTACGTGATAAATTATTCAGTCAAAGAGGTGGTAGTCAAGCTAAGCCCTTGATAGATGCGTACACACAGGGTTGGTGCAGAAGCAGTGCCCTACACGCTGTCTCAAACATCCTCGGTCACCGAAGATGAGAAGTGTGTACGCAAGTGAGGCATTTTAATGGACTAAAATCCGCGTAGCTTCACCGCCACCTTGCTGGCCTTACTAACCACTAAAATACGCTTGATGAGAATACCGCTGAATTGAGCCTTTTTACTGCTGATTACGTGTAGACGAGAAGGTCACGACGAAACGAAAGACGGATACACTACCTAATTTTGTGGTGTCCTCAGAGATGAAGAAGCAAATAAATGGAGCAAAAGTGCAAAAATCAGATGATCTTAAAAGTTTACGGCATCTCATAGAGATAAGTGTAGTGTTGTGCTTGTGTCACTCTACCATGAAGAGGACTAAAAAGTGTTCATTTGATGGCATCATTTTCGCACACAATTTGATCCTAATGAGTGTAAACATAGGGTGGATTATATGCAACCCACCTTAAGGCTGCACCAAACCAAATCACGAATCAGATCCACAGAGCAGTTCTGCTGCTCGAACCATCATTTATAACTAAATGCTCGGAATATCTCAATAGGCCCAACGTTGAGAAGGAATGCCAAGCCATGCAATGAGAGAGAAGTAAAAAGGGTGGTGGGATTGGATTTAAAAAAGCAACTAGAAGTCAAATTAATCTATGTGAAGTTAAATTGAGCGTTGTTTCTTTTTGTTTGCTTGCTTACTCCATAAGATAATCAAAGCCCACCGTGCAAATTCCGTGCAACCATGGACACAGAGAAACCACTCCTCAGCCTAGTTAAGGGGCCCATGATCACAACACTGAAGAAGTAGATTGATCATTAGCATATTTAAGTGCGCGATTGAAATATGGGGCACTCGACGCATGTAAATAAGGCTGCTGACCCATCAGGGCTGCTGGTAGGCGCCAGCAAAGAAATTGCTTCAATCTTTCTTTCTTTCTCGCAAAAATGTCAAGGTAGTCGATAGCAAAATTTGCTTAAATTCATCTCTAGATTGCCAGAGTTCGTTACACATAAGGATTCATTGGGCCAGTGAGTAGATGACTCCAATACTGTGTTGCAAACACTGCATTCTACTCTAAACAAAAGAGAGAAATTTAATAGTATTTACTGATATACAAGCATAAAGAAGTTTAAAGCCTAACTAGCTCTCTGCAACCATCCCACCACGTATAAGCATCCAGATCATATTACTGTCCCATAGCGCTGCCGTGTCAACGTGACAACATTTGCCTTGATACGCTGCAAGAAAATAATTGCTCCTTACACATTTGTTTTCTAGTGTGTTAGCCTACTCTCTATATTAAATTACCTTAAATTCACTCGACAGAAAATGCGGCAAAACGCGATCCAATATGGCATTGATAAGCTCAGAGCCAGATCTCGACACTAATACAACGATAAAGATTATTACATTACTGATGCGAAGGGGACACCAATGGTTTCTTCACCAGAAGACACAGAAAGACTACGTTCATAACCTATACGATTTCTCACTTGGGAAGCCTAATGTTCAGGTTAGAGCACGAAACTTCCTGTTAGTTACCTTTGCTCTGCAAGCTCCAATGTTGCGTTAGAAAAAGTGGGATTCCAATCATTTGACTAAACATTCATTGCTGTCTTCAAAAAAGCTAATCAAACGTGACTTCTAGTTGCTTTCTAAAAGTCTTTATTAATGCAATATATTCTTCCTAGGTGATAGCTTCGCTGACAGCTCGCTGTGAGGCTGAAATAGACTTGTATCTCGTCTTGATATAGGCACTAAAAGCTCCTCCTTGCTATTTGCTGCTGCCTCGCGATCACTCACTATATTACATGAGGATTGCTAAAATAACGCAACTAAGATACATTTTTGTAGTCCTCCGCAACTCTGCGATTGCATTGCTGCGCCATATTCACAAGTGTCTTCTGGCTTTGACACAGCGCATTAGGATGATTGCCGAGACCCGCCCAAAGTCAGATACACAAAAAGATTGTGTTAGCTGCTAAACTTATTCTTGTGCGCAGATCGGGCAATACCATTTAAGAACTTTCCTTCTGTTCACGAGGGTCTACAACGCAGCCAATTAAAATGTCGATTAAATACTAAAGGTATGGGTGAAGAGTAGACAAGAAACACAGAGCGGGATGTCAGGCTTTAAAAACTAGAACTATAATTAGCATTACAATGCTTAAGGGAAGGAGGATGGTACCAAGCAATTGATACGCGCTTCATTAGTAGCCGCCTGGACCTAATCATGCCTCCTTACAAACAACTTTAAACAATTCAACCTTCATAGCCCCTTTACAAATGCATCATGAAATGTAATGAAATAATAGAACAGTTCAATTTTATTTCCTTCTGCAGTGACATCGTTAGGCAAAGGCTGAGGACTTTGATAAATGTAGGATCAATAATGTCTGCTTTCCTACAAAAATAGTGCGCATGCGTCTCTAAACGACTAAGTCTTTGCCAATCTTATCAGTTTCAGTCTCCCATCAGCAGTTACTAATCTCAATCTAAATCATTCCGACGACCACAGACGATAGGCGCATGTGATTTGAGCAGACTTAACCATCTGACGCGCCTAGTCAGGCGTGGTGGGTTAAGTCAGGTGGGACACTTGCTTACAAAAATCAAGGGCTGGATTTAATCTTGGCTTAGTTTTCTTCCGCATATACAATGGGCGCAGCAAGGTTTTTGATGTGTTTATGCTAAAAGCTAGCTTGAAAAATTTTTGGCGTATTACGCTACTCTGACCGCTTAAAACTTACCCATAGCCGGTCATTAAAATGCATTGCCTAGACGCACTCATTGAGTCACTTCCTTGATTGACACTACCCCACGAGCCCCATCGGTCACTACTCTGCATTTGATTGGATGATGGTTTTTAGGAGACCCTTATTCGTCTCGTGTTCACGCAACCAAAGGATAATGTAAGCAACTGCTACCACTCAGCATTTTCAACTGGCTGCCTTAGCGGTGTAAAACCTTTCATTGGTGCATCAGATGCAAACTTACACACAGCTATTGAAGAATAGGTCAGCCCTAACCCATTTTCTGGATCGCAAATCACCTCACTACTTCGATAAGACCAACCATCCGTTCGTCTTCAAATCGCATGCCATCGCAGCGCCACTTTGATAGGCATCTCTCCAATATTGCAGCGCAGCTGACCATTAGGACCAACGGCCGCACACTTCACTGGCATGCTGTTGCGTCTTATATAAAACCAGTGGTAACAACATCAGATTCTCTACCTCCCCCTTATAACATTCCATAGTAGTGCATAAATTAGTGAGTCAGCACTAATTATTTACAGCAAATCCGGGAAAGCGTGGTCTTAAGAGGTGAAGCCAATTGCTACTCGACACGTGCTACCACTTCTAAAGCAAACCTGGTCTCTCTCCTTACCACATATAGACAGCTTGCGCCATGATTAATGTCAACATTTCAGATAAGCAGCCTTGCCATTCGAGCACATGGCTGCACATCCGTTAATGAGAGTGCAGTAAAAGAAGTCATCTTCCACTGCCATTGCTCTGAGATTGTAAAGTGCCGACACCAGTTAAATGAAATCAGGGAGGCAATTGTGATCAATCACCTTTTCTATGCACCGGAAATGTAGTAATAACATAGCTGATTACTTTGCCAGTTGATTTGCAAAATTTTGGTTGGTAGTCGAGTTATAATTCCTACCACCATAAACTGAATCGTGAAATCCACTCAGTGAGTTCAGTTTGGTCGAGAATTCCGCTTGATGAGATGCACATTTATGAGAACTCACTTCACCGCGTATGCAAAGTAACGGTGATCACCTACCACTTTTCTGTTGCCAAAGCCACCTCATACTTCTGCAAGGCTGAGTTAGCCCCCTCACATTTCCTCGTATTCATTAACACTATCACAACAGATATTTTGGAACTAAAATAATATAGAGGTTTGATAAGATATTTGGCTTTGGTTAAGGTAACCACAACAATTAGCAGGTATTTAATTAGCAGAACGCCAGCATTTTTAGGAACCAGTCAGTGCATTGTCCCATTAAAAGGATCGATGAGGTAGGTGCCATAGAATAATGACAAGCAAAAGCCACACTTTGTTTTAATGACGAGCACGACCGATAATGACAACCTTAACACAAAAGGAGACAAGGACGCGAATTAAGAGTCCCGTGTCCAGCAACAGTTTGGTGATATAGCTATGAAGCTGATACTTCCTAACATCCTGGCCTAAGATGTGGCACACAGTTATGCATCCAATGAACTAAAAGCTCTGTGGCTACAATGCAGGAGCCATCACAAGCATATATGAGGGCTGCAGATTAAGACAGTGCAACATAACGCGCTTGTTTAGATGTTAAAATTACTCCCTTAGGTAAAGTGATTCTTATTCTTGGCCTTTAATTTTCGCATTCGGATCAAAATTTACCATCGCCAGTGACTGTATTACTGCGGAACAGTAAAAGTCTGATGACTTGTGCGCAATATCATAGGAGTCTTGCTCTATTTTTAGAAATTCTGAAAGAGGCTGAGCATTTGGCTGTATTAGAACAAGGGGGCAAAAATGGATCTAATGGCACTCTACTAGGTGATAGTCTTATAGATACATATTCGTTGGGGTTGCGGCCGGAAAGATCACTTATCCAAATGCTGCTTTAATGCATCATGGTGTAAGTCGAGACTTTTATGCTTTACGTTTTAAGCGTTTTGCCGGTAAAGTAGCGGAAATGCACCCTCCCTAACGTCTTAGAACAGGCTCGACCTTCGCAAGATTAAGCTACCAGGGAGCAGGACTTGTCAGGTAGGTGGAAGTCCATAAATGGGTGGTCATAGTCAGTCGAGTGTCCAAAATCTGCGTGCAGCAGGCTGCATCTGTTCTCAACGCAACATAGTGTCGGGCAGAAATAACAAGTAAAGGGGAAACAGAAATAAATAGACACATCTCTAATGCACATAAATTTTGGGTCTAATCTTTGTTCCATGCTTATGCCTCGTATATCGGGAAACATCATTTTTTTTTCTTTGATGTCAAGAATGACAAAACTTGGTTGCAAAACATCTTGGATAATAAATATTTCATCCTTTACAGGGAAAACTAACCCAGGATAGCTCACTGCCCGGAGTACATAACGAAGAGGCAAGCAATTCAAATGTGGTGAACTTTAACTGCATGCCTACCTTGCTCAAAGTGTTGGTCAAACACACGAACACTGCTGTCTTGCGTTTCGAGCCCATATAAAATTGGAGACAGATCAGGGGGGTGATCATGCTTACCTTCTGAATTCACAGTAGATTCTGTTCCAGTGTCTTACACAACTCACCTTTCTCTTTACAAAATGGATGTTTACTATTGCAGCCTATGCTCCATATCAACGAGAGATATCGTTTTAGGCTTTGCATACTTATTCGCGAGCATTATAGTAGGTGAATTTTAATTTTTCAATGCAAATATATTTCTGTGCATAGGAATGCATGCATGTGTATAGATGCGTGGGTTTGTGAATGAGGACCTTGCGTCTGAGTATTAATTAATGAAATGCTCTGAGTGAAGCAACTCCTTTTTAATCCAAAATAAAGATAATCCATGTACCAAGTAGTCAAGTCAGAGGAGTCGGGGTACGATTTGGCACCTTCTTTCACGCATGTTTCATGCGTTTCAGTGGAATTTTATGGCCCATATCCGATTTGCTCGAGAACCTACAGAACATTGGGGTTTGTGCTATGGCATCAAAGAGGTAGGGGAAGTTACAGAGCTTCTCCAGCATTCTTACTTTACATTCTTACACATGTCAAATGCAGCACAAGTATTTTCTTTTAAACCTCAAAAATAGACTGGAATCACAATGTGCGCCGTATGTGTCTCGGTCTGTTTACAATCCTTGAGTTACTTCCCAGTAATTTCACCGGAACACATATTTGTGAGTTTGGCGCCATTTCTCTCCAGCCTGATTTAGTGTGTGCTTAGCTTCTCAGTTGCAAGCATCCATACCGCACTTAAGGGACAGAAATTTGACCGTAAATTTGCTAACATTTCAACAATTTTCCGCAGACAATGTTTTTGATTAGTGGCATAGTCTCCGCGCTTCTGTGCATCAATCCTTCATCTGCCTTGTTACCGTGATTTCGTATGAATTTCGAAAGGCCTTAGAGTAATTTGATTTTCGGTGACACAAAACCGTAAGCGCCTCCTGTCAAAGATCGGTCCATAATAATAAAATGGTTTGTAATGAAAAATCTGTTAAGTACGCATAATAACAAAGATTCTGAGTAAAATTCAGCTGCACCTTCTGACATTTATAACTCATATGATAAAGAAGCACATGAAATGCTCAAGTGCTCGTGGTTTTCATTCCCCTGCAGCATGTTGCTTTTATCTTTAGTCTTGACAATGTAGCAGTAACTATCCACGAAGTCCAAACTAGCTTTGTGAAGACTCACAATCGCGAAATGTTCTTTCCGTTAAAGAATTAAGTCTCCACAGCTATACGGTAAAGTTGCAACTGCCTGTTCAAAAATTAATAGCCCATTCTTCTGGTTAGTTACATGGGATGGTCAAATATCCGCATTTTCGGCGTATCGTAATGTAAGCACTTGGAAAACGCCTTTAACGTCTCTCTTACGTGACAAGGATGATAGTGAAATGGCTAAGATGTTTCAGTGTAATAGGAAACATTTGCCTTTATGCACATATGAAGACGCCAAAAGTAAACAATGATCGAACCTAGCTTTACAATCTACTCAGGGAAAGACACATAACAGCATGTAACAGTCGATTCTACTGTTGCTGTAGATGCTTTTCTTTTTTGTTACGTCAATGCGTTTCATTAATGGTCACGCCGGCCCATAGATTTTGTCTTTGCTTTATTTTACCACAGCTTTTATGGATCGAGATTAATGCCTAACTTAACCCGATATAAAGTAACGAACCGTATTACTTCTAGGCCTATTCTCTACGGTTTTGACGAACTTTTTTGCTCAAAGGCAAAGCATAGAGATTTTAAGCATGAAAATATTCATATTCGTATAGCTTCAGTACTACGCAGAAAAATCTGCTTGACCTAGTAATGCAGCTTATGAGGGCAATAGTTTTGGCTATGTAATCCAAGAAGGTTACATTTCCAGCCATCTAATTATTGGAGTGATGCCATGCGCAGATCATGCTTTTAAGTTGCTTTAATGCTACGAATCGTAAAACACGTGAGGCAGCGGTAGAATACGCACGGGAATTAAAGTACCTAGAGGTGCAGGTCATTCAACAAGCATGTGATAGTACAAAAGGACGGTTAACAAAATTTGTCTGACCGATTGAAGAAGAAGACTAATAAAGCATCAAAATACGTTGCGAGCTGTTCAGGTAAGTGCTTTGATTAAAAATATATAACAAGTATCAATGGTACTGCTTACTCTCGAGCGCCATTTCAGCACTTTTGCTTCCATGAATTCAAAGACGTTTGTTGTTATAAGGTTACAATCGAGTAAACACTTTTGCGTCAAGTGTTGTAGACCATTCCGCCTACCTATTTTGGAAATATGCAAAGAATATATGCTCAAGGCTAATCTAACGAAACAAAGTGAATAAAATTTTTCCCACATTTGATCGTGCACATATACAAGTTGGCTGTTAGTTGATAAAGAATGAGAGTGGAAACAACTGTCACTCATTGAAACCATTTTAAAATCCAGAATTCTTTAGTACCCCATTAATAAATTCTCTTTTCTACTAAATGCTCTTTTCATTTATCCTAACAATATTCCATTAGCCAATCATATCAATTTCACTTCAAGTCCTAATTTTTGTGCAAACTGGGAGCGCAATGCAGCAAAGGCAGTGGATGGTACCCTGCTGCTGCTGCTGCTGAATCAAAGCAGCTATACCACCGGCCTTTTGCTCTAGTGGCACCATTGACCACCTTTTCGGCGTCTCTGCATCCTCTGCTTTAACTCTACTCAAAAATCAGCCTCTAATTTCCCCACTCAAGTAGCACAAATCCCCACGTCAAAAAATGCTGGCCACAACAAACACTTATCAACTTTCTGCTACCCATAAACCTTATGACACCGTAAGAGCATGGTAAAAGTGGGCGCTTGCTTCATCGTGGACAGCACAGTAATAGATGGGGGGAGAGCTAACACTCGTTTAAGCTACAAGGCTCCGAAGATGGAGCAGCCAAAGAGGGATGGACGCAATGCTGTTTTGCTGCAGTGGCTTCGAATTCGCAACATTTCCATTGATTTGTTATAACAAGGTCTCTACATACAATACACACATAGGAAGCGTGACAGCGTTATGCATTCAATGATGGCACGAAACACAAACCGATCAACATTATCCTGCATTTTAAAAGTAAAACGGCATTCCTTGAAGTGGGTGAGCGCTTTGCAACGATCTATTAAATTCCTGTCTAATTTAGCCAACTACAAATTGCATATTGGCACGCACAGATCCATCAGCGGTGTCGAACGACAGATTATTGCCTGCAATCACAATGGCAATCGCCTGCAAACAGCATAGCCTAGGTCTTTTCCGAATACGTCAAATCGGTGTTGTTCTTCGAAGGAGTAGTTCCGCCAGTCCTATCACCAACGTGACAAGTTCTGTACTTATCTTCAACACAAGGGCATGAGCTCCGTCTAACAAACAGAGTGATTTCGTGAGTGACACGAAGCTCTGCAGACTTTGGGAGGCAAACCAATTAGCGTGCGGTACTTCCTTTCGTCGCGTGCAAGAGCTGCATAGCAAAATTAGCAAAACACATATGTAAGAGGATGAAGGCTTTTCCCACCTCCTCTCACTGTGTTGATTTAAAAGCTAAACCCGCCATTTTTAGTGCTTTTTACCTACAGCTTGAAGGCCGGTAAGGAACACTCTACGATACGAAGAGGAAATCATGGCATCATTTCTGCTCCACTTCGTCGCAGCGTTCTATGGTGGTGATTTGTACGGTTTGCTTCCGGCTCCTTTTTAGCCTCCAGGTCTACAGGATTAAAGGGCACAATGGAAAGTTAACTCTTGCACTTATTGATGGCTAAAGGCTGCTAAGTTCTAAAAAGCTGCACAACACCCTATTTCGTTGGGATGATTACCCAATGAATTGGAAATGCGTGTGATCAAGTCAATGTGGAGAGATGTTTGCTCCCTTTCAGGGCTGTCTACTGCCCTGATTGAAAAAATCCACACTGATGGACTACTTCTTCAGTCTGCTTGTAGAGTCATAGTAACTGGGTAAGTTGATCTGGCCTTGCGACTAAAATTGCATCAAAACAGGTATGAATTCGCGTTTTTATTAACAGGATTTCGCCTTACCTTCTATGTACTCAGGTTCTCTCCTGCCTCAGCAGTCTTGAAATTTGGCGCGCAAACTCCGCACTCATTTCTTCTGAGAAAAGTATCAGTTCTCCTTGTAGAGCCAATGACGTGTTTTTATTCTCTTTTAGTACCGAATAAACTAAGCTGTAAAGTTATTGTCGTGCGGTGATCGCAAAAGGTTAGTTAGTTCTTTCACTTATCCTGATATGGTGCAGTGCGATTTCAGTCTTTGATCCTCTTCCTGAGTCGCGATTGATTAGCACTTATGGAAATGACTAAGCTGTTTAAATCTCGGCCTGCTGTCAGTTATTTTCTGTTTATCGCATCAAGGCATGAAGACAGTGGGGAGTGACGTGAAAGGACGCAAGGTTAAGAAGTGCTCTGTTTCTTTAATCAAATCCAAACAACACATAACCTAGTTTGCGTAATATATTAGAAGCATTACGCCTATATTTTATGGTGCAAAGAGATAAGTATGTGAGCTAGAACACACCCTGTCGGTAATTGAGGTAAAAACCAGCGCCGTGAGGCGTAGATCGCGGCGATTCGTTCCAAGAACGCCGGAGTAATAGTTTAAAGTTTCTTTCCTTCATTATACGAGAAATCAATGCATGAAAACAAAGATTTATTTTTAAGGAAAGGTAAGAGTGTGAGCTTCTGCCAGGACGAGGGCGATGGGACCTAAGACACTGCTTTTCTGTCATGCAGAGGACATCAGTTTCATGCGTGGCGAAGGCTGGGTGAAGTGATTATAGAACATTACCAGCCATAGTCTTCAACCTGAGAAAAACAGCTAATATATTTGGAAGAAACCCTCAAAGACAACAGAGACTTCAAATGTCTTCCCGTCTAATCCCAGCTTCACATGTCACCTGTTTGTCATGCGTTGACGTGATGTTCAAGTTCTTATTTCGGAGTAGGCGAAAGTTGACACTAGAAACACCAAAACTCAGAAGGGTACGGAGGTCGCGGGTGATGAAAGGAAGTACTTTTTTCTCGTCTTTCTCTGTGTTCGGTGTGTAGTGTGATAGGACACTTTACACCACAGCGAATCGTTCTTCAGATTTGACTTAATGCGAATTAGTTTTATCGCATCGCTCGCTATTCCAATTATAGTGCTTCGAGAAGGCGGACCTCACTTGCCGAATTTATGTTTATTATACATCATAAATTTCGGTTATTATTGGTTTATTAATTTGGCAAACTTCTAAGATTGCCTTGACAGCAAATTTTAGGCAAACTCATCGCTTTTGACATCGACGTAAAGTGGGATAAGACATGGGGTTAAGCAAACTGGTCTTTTAAGATGCTGCTCTAAATGTGCCATGCTTGTAGTTTGAACTTTGCATTTTGTTACAAAGGAGGTTTCTGTGTAGACGTTGCCCAACAACCATAGATAATAACTTCATTTCATTCCAAGTGTGCATGCAAGTCATAGAATGTCAGCTGACTACTTCGTTTGGAATAATTTGATATAATGATATGCTAATCTTCGTAGTCATGCTTTGAAACAACAGCAAGTAACTTGCAGATAGTGGTTTGCCTTTGGAATTTTCTCAACGTGGGAGAATAGACACAGCCAATTCATTGGTAGCACCAGAAATGTAAGGCCACGGTAGAAGCTCTAAAGGAGTAATGTTCACAGTTTTTAGTAAATAAATGGCAATGGTTAGCGCTTTTAGGCCTTACCGTTAAACCCAACTGATTCGGACGTCGTCTTTGCAATGCGATACACTATTGCGGCCAAATTGGTGGATATTTTACGATTCCAAACCCAATCAAATTTTAAAATAAGATTGAAACCATTTGCAAATATCATTCTAAAGTAGATTCAACAGGCGAATTTTAACTATTGCTAGTAGGCAGGATATGATTCGGTCATGATTCCATTGTCGTCTGCTCACTAGGCGACAGCAAAGTTTAGTGGATGTCGTATGCAGAGGTAGATTGTGAGTAGTCTGCGATGCAGAAAAGCTGACGACATTTATTTTGATCCTGCTTATAACGATGCCGAGAATGCGGCTGATATTATGCCATTTTCTCGTACATGCTCAAAGTCGATCCACTCGAACGACTCTCAATCAAGAGTCCTAAAAATATGATCAATTTGATTAAATCCAATCCTCTGTAGCGAAACCAACCTTAGGAAAACAAACAAGTGCCATTCGACTTCACGCTAGTTGCCACACTCATTAAAACACCAACGAGAACTATCGTTGAACTTGGAATTAGGAAGCAACGAAAATGCGGTGCAATCAAACAGATGCTATTTACTAATTAAGGCCTCTGACGGAACAGAGGAGGGCAGCCTATTTAATGTTCGTTCCGTCTTACCTAATCTAATCATGCTTCAAACATTCCTGTAAAGTCCTATCTGGTCTTGTCTGTTCTCGTTGAAATACCTGAAATCAAATGAAAAGGATTCCTATAGTCGAGTTAACTAAGATTTAACACGGCATAGAGTGTTAAGCACTGCACCACTCACGAAAACAGAATGATTCATAGACTCATTTGGAAGTATTGAGCAAAAAAGCCCCAATACATTTAAGCAGATGGTCACCACTCACCCTCGCAAGTGACGATGGTGTTATACTAATTAAGGCAATGCTCTGTTTATCTAACCAGCTTGCGTCCTGAGCGATTCGCTCCATTTCATCTGATTAAACACACTTCCAGAGAAATACAATGAATCGAATCCCGAGTAATATAGTGCACGGCACAAAACCTTGTGTCAGGTTCGGTGATACTAGTTATAGTGGTCCAAATGAGAATAAAAGGTTCAATCAAAGTTAAGCTGGTGGCATTATCTATCGCTAGTCCATGACGATTCGAGTAGACCTATCTTTGGAGCGGGACTCATCTACCTTAGAACTATCTCAATCCGACCCATCCTGTTTAAAATTAATCAAATTCACTTGAGTCTAATAAGAGGTAGTAATGCGTGACCAAAGGGACTGATTGTCAACCACAGACATCAGTCTGATTCGTCCCAAAGATGACAAACTACGGGCACACTTCCGTTACAGAGAATTCAGCATCAGGCAGCTGTGCACGTGAAGTAGTACGTTATTTTTATGTCTTTTATTTTGCATGTGCAAAAATGTTTTAGTTGTGTATTCACTGACAGATGACAAACGAAGTAAATGGTTTTGGTGGCTTTGAGTACTTTTATTTGTTGCATGTCTGGCAAGTTGTGCGTAGGCCTGAAAGTAAACCATTGTTTGGTGCAGTGGGCCAGGCGGAAGGTGATCGGCTGCGTTCATTTCATTGAGCTTTGATCAATCAAAAGAGCCTTTACTACAAATGGCTACCATGTTCGTGGGTTCGCTCAGCGTATAGCTGTTTCCTCCTTGACAATATTTTCCCAAGAGGCTTGTTTCCTTAATGAATCGCTGCAAATGCCCAAATTCAATCACTATGCAAGACCAAAGTCGACACATGCATGGAATCAATGAAGCTGCATCACTTAACTTGATGGACACGGCCTAGAAAACACTAGATACAGGGGTTCTATAGCACCTTAAAACAATTTTATACGTCCGTGGTAAAAATACAATGAGCCTTTGGTGCCTTTCAGTCTTGAAAAGAGAAGAACCCAAGTTGTCGAAAGCAAAAAGTTATTTAGTCAAAGTTATTTGTAACACGAGAGTGACTATGTTATCGTCTAATTCAACTGGTAATAACAATGAGAATAAACGTTTGTTGGCACTTTAATTAAATTCGGCTATGGTTATCCTTCAAGACTATTTTTCCGTTTTAGTAAATTCTCAATAGGCTTTATTTTATTGGCATTTCTCCTCACTCGTAGTGTACGGAGTACAGCGTTTTAGCAGCGTTTAAAATGTCTAATTTTGCCATGAAAGCTTCATGTTTTGGAAAACTGAGGTGTTACACTGGCGTGATCACTATCAAACCTACCTTTTAATAGCTTAATCAAGCAAAGCAAGCACACATCTTTGCGCACCGAGTTACTGAACCATGTGGTGCACAAGTGCAGGAGTTCTTAAGAATAGACCATTTAACGGTGCAACATTGCTATTTCTCTACAGGCTCAAAGCTGTACCGAGGGATAAATGTGATTTTTCTACTATAAGCATTAAATCTCATCTAGCGTTTAAATGTCATTATCGCCGTCAACATACAGGCAAACCGGCATGAGACATTTGAAAGGCGCGATAGGTTGTCGTGTTATTGCTGATTGAAAGCTTTCTAACAATTTAATGCGATCTACTCTACTCAATGGCATGAGTCGAAACAATACATTTCATTTATAAGGAATATATCCTATCCACATAAGTATGCAGAGGAAAGATCCAACTTTTGTACCTGGAAGGTCGAAAATCAAAATGTGTACAATTAGGACCTTATGGAAGCAGTAGAAAGAACGCAATAGTCGGTTAGTGAATTAATAAAATGCATCAATTTTAGTGTTCTCCTTATCAGAGAAGCAGTATTATGTCCTTGTCTGTATAAAAGGATCTGAGTCCGGATTTGATCAGGTGCGCCAAACGCAAGAGCTTGGTTCGATTTTTATTAAAGCAACTTTGTTTACCCTAGGTATTAATAAGGAAGCATCCTCATCGCCCCCAAGTGCAGAACGGATCAATTAATCCTCATAAGCAATTTCGCGATGAATAATTATGGTAGTGATTTAGGTGTAAAATTAAGGAAGTCGTTCACGAAGGAGTTCATTATCGACATCACCTTCGACGAGATGTCCGTGTCCGCAACACCTCGTAGATGTAGATGACGTAGCTCTCCTTCCTCCTCCTCTTATTCGCTTTTTCCGTCTTCGACATTTTCAACCCCAACGTCTACTTCGCGCTTTTGCCTTACACTGCTTTGGGAACCATAACACTCACCTCCTCGTTAGTGAAACACAACACAAGTTCGTCTCGCACGCGGTGGCTCACGCGTCAACGAATCACAACACGTACAGCTGTACCAGGCATCTTCTCATTGGCTCGAGGAAAGTGGACAGAGGAGGAGGATGTGGCGACAGTTATTTGTGCGTCGAAGCTGCCCTCGTATCAGTTAATAAACGCTTACATTTTATCCTCTCAAACATTAAAACATTCCTCCAATTTCTATCCATTCTGCACACATCGTCAGTATTTTAGTTGTCAACGTCATTTCTTAACAGAGTTAAGGCAGGCATAAATGTACCGACATGAACGCGCATGCACAAATGCAAATAAATAAATATAGGTTCGTATTAATAGGCGTGAGGGAGACTCGCGTACAATGCAG
The DNA here is from genome assembly GCA_036345935.2 of Taenia hydatigena. Lineage (NCBI taxonomy): Eukaryota > Metazoa > Platyhelminthes > Cestoda > Cyclophyllidea > Taeniidae > Taenia > Taenia hydatigena. The sequence goes on along the minus strand of JADWOT020000004.1, from coordinate 7,199,202 downwards.
AGGCTCGCGACTCTACGTCATCGTAAATGCATAAATGTTCTAATCGATAAATATACGGTCATTAATTAACTTTATTTGTAAAGAGGAAGTTGCAAATAAGTACATTATTTAGATAAATAATAATGATGTACACTGTGCACGTGTGTATAGCAGCTACCAATTAATCAACTGCTAGATAGATAGACAGAATATCAGTGCTCCTTCCTCCATGTCAATTCTCGAGCAGACGCCGACACTACTTCCGCTTCTGAGTAGATCGCAATACGCAGCACGGCAACTAAAGTAGCAACGCAGAATAAATCTCCCTGGAGGATTATTTGTTCTGAGTTGTTTTAGACCTGATTGATAGAACTATTGCAAATTTTCTAGTTTCGGCAATGTCAAACAGCTCGAACTGATGCAGGCGGATCAATGAAGCACCTTATGCTAGATGGGGAAAGTTGGTTGCATCCGCAAAAGGGATGATAGTACTGCCCAATTTTAGAGCCCCTTCATGTGCGCAATTCAGCAAAGCTAAAGATAAAGCTTTAGCCTGATTGATAGGTACATTAGATACTTATGGCTAACTCAATATCAGAAATCAAACCAATATTTTTAGGTGTTATCCTATATTAACCACCTTAGTTTACCTTTTAAGCACATAACCCGTATTTTATTGCAATAATCCAAGTAAATATTAAATTGAAAAATAGCTAAACTAAATGGTTTATAAGTGTTTTATAGTAACAGTACCTTACTGGACATTTTAAGCTGTGCACAAAATACACTAGCGCTTTAGTTCTTAGTGTGTTCATAAATGATGATGCAATAACAGAATGTGATGTGAAATAATAATTCACCCAGTACAAACCCTAATTGTACGCAAACGTGAATGGCTTACTTGTCCAAAAATTGGTGTGGGTTGTAGGTACCCTGCATAGGGGTAGTCTCGCCATTTCGTGGGGCTAAGTACGCAATTTAAGGGCCAATATTGTTAATGCATAAACCTAGTGATTAAGCAGTGCAGAATTGTTAAAATCCCAGCGTTCGCTACATTGTCAACTATGAGGAGCTCACTCATCAGCACACGAGCGCCGCTACACATCACACACCCAAAATTCTGCAAAATATATAGAAGTGTTGGGAGATGTGAAATGGAATAGCATCAGCTGCTCTAACATTTTACCAGCTCCAATTTAAGCATTGCCATTTCTACCATGAGTATGGCTGGAAATTCTATATCATTTTGCTTTCTAAGATGCGAAGAGGGAAACATGACTCTAAACATAGCTAAGGTTAAGAGCATTGACCGCTGTCCTGATAGGCTCAAGCGTAATTATCCACTTAAACTTAAAGATTTAATGCCACACGCTACTTTAGAGGTCAAGAAACTTGAGTTGGTGTGGGATAATGCCTTTTTACGCCATGTTTTGAGAGAGGGGCCCTGGTAGGTACCCAGAATACTACACTCGGAATCTTGAAATGCAATGTGTTGTGCGGTATTAGCTCGGAGTAACAAACGTAAGCTATCTAGGCCTGTTCTAATAAGGCTTCCTTCGTTGGCAAAGCATTACGTTACGAATGGATTGCATGATTAGCCAAGTGGTGGGAGGATATACTGATCCGTGCATCCGCCCCCGTTTTAAAGTAAACATTGAGGCAGAACGGTAAACAAACCTAACGAGATGCCTATATAGCACCGCGTAGAGAATGCGCAAAGCAATCCTCACACGATCAATGCCGGTTCTGCAGTTATACAGCATGTATTCACTACCGACTCTAGTCCTTATGTTTATTCTCTTCGCATTTACATCACACTCCAACTTTACTGCGGCATTAACGATTGGCAAGGCTGTGCTGAGGCCAAAGACAGACCATTCCGACTTGTCAGACCTTCCAGAGGGTAAAGAACTAGTCATGAACATGGTTGAGAGGGAGGCGATAAATGAACTTGACGAAGATGACGTGAGCGGGGATGTTCTCATGCCAGCTAGGTTTCCCCATCTTCCGACAGAATATAGATGTGTCTATGACTGTGGTGTCAAGAGGCTTCGATGCTTTCCAAATCCGCAAATTATCTTCCCTCGTCAATGACTACCTGCTCTCATTTGATTTCATGCCAACTTACCTTGCGGAATGGCCAACGGATCTGCGCTGCTTCACCATTTTGTCGTGCATGGTATGCTAAATGATTAACTGCGACCGTTGTATCTCTTCCTAAGAACTCTCCTAAATAAAGTTGGTCTTGAGTCACTACACGCTTTTGATTACCACCAAATAAAAGGGGGCGGAAGGGTATGAGAGAAATAGGTGGATGGAAATAAGAAGTCGTTTATCGACAGTTCTAGAGAATCTATCGATGTTGGTCGAAAGGACAAAGATTAGAAGAAAGGAATCTGTTACCTTGACGGGATAAACTACAGAACTTATGACACGAATCAACGTCTACTCGAGGCACTTAGAAGAAAACAATGAGGCGTGAATGGCGGTCTAGCGAGACCTAGTGCGGTAAAGTAGCTTCGATGCCTGGTTTTTAGACGGGGAATTTGTAACCTAAAGTGTGGCGAAAATTTTCACAATCATCGGCGTGAGCCCATTCCAGTTTAAGCATTTTCACTGATGATGGATATCTACTCTCTGCTAGGCTACGTGCAAGATCAAGGTCAAAAGCACTAATTTTTTGAGTCCAGACGTCCATGATCTCCCCCAGGTGCCCTTTATAAATGGGTGCAGTTGTTTAGCAGGTAATGAAATCGAGGTCTGCGTTGCAGGTCCATCCAATAACTGAATTATTCGGCTTCCAAGGAAAGTAGGAATACGACGAAATCTTTGCATCATAAACTCGGATGCCTTTGTAAAGCGAGTATTTGGCTAGTGCGCACGTCCTAGAGTGCTTCAAATTCGACTGTTGACAGGACACAAGTATCAAAGAAAAATTATATTTGATCTAATGACTTTTTGTGTAAGGATCTCGCCAGTACCATATACTTGCTCGAAAGGACCTTTGATGGGTGATTTTTTTCGCCAATCTCTCAAAGCACAAATATATTCAGGATAATTTCGGACTTATGAAGGCGTTTTCTACGTACGAGGTGCTCTCATCCAAAAATTGTTCAGATTTTACGTTTGGGCCAACTAAGTCGCTTGCGTCTTGTTAACAAAGGGATTGATAAGGCATTACTGCCAACGGGTATATACCATTTAGCATGGAATGCAACTGCATGCTGTCAAATTGCAGGTCTCCTGTTAGTATCATAGCATACTTCTGCAGAATAATAGTCAGGTTACGCCAAATCGTGGATTTCATAGAGGTCCGTTGTATCTAATACAGGCTTAGGAGGTGCATGATGCACTGATCTTAAGAGGCTAACATTTTTTCCAAAGCCGTTTATTTTGTCTAGAAACTATTATCAATCAGTGGTTGAAAAAGAAGGGAAAGAACCTTTGAGATCAGAAGCTTTCATCTATGACAGAGATTATTTGTAAGAATTTTCCCACATCCGTCTCTCGCCAGTAATTGCATCCAACTGCTTATAAACTGTATAGAAGTATAATCACAAATAAGAGCGGAATGTTTATACTGCGAAAAAAGGAAGTATGTGTAGTTATAGACGAATAGTAAGAAAGTCAGGTAAGAAGGACTCAAAACGAACCCATTATAGCATTGTGATTTATAGGTGCTCATGATCTGTACAGTCAGTAACCTCATCAATATATTTTACTAATTGTTCACCGACTGGGTATTTTCTAGCGGGTTCTTAGTAGATAAATTACATTGTTTAAAAGGCATTCAGCTTCCTTACTGGTTTGTACTAAATCTGTTCGGACCAAAATTATATTGCTCACTATCTTTACATGATTCGAAACTTCATTAAACTTCGTGAGTGAAAAACGTAAAAATTACACGTAATTTAATCCGTTTTGTTTAAAAAAGGATAATTCCCTGATAACATGGAGAATTAATGGGTAACGTGGCTACTAAAACTGTGTTTTTCTTACAGCATTGGTCAACGCTTTGTTTAGTCAACTCTATAATTTAGCTAAGCAGACACTAAGACCCAATGATTATGCTTAAGCTCTTGCGCATATCCTCTGGGCAATATTAGTGGGCTCCCTAGCAGCAGGATTCTGCCATACATTATTAAACAATGGGTTTTTTTCTACCGGGGGTTTCGAATAATATGGTTAAGATTGGTGAACAATTATATTTAATCCATTACTGAACAAAATAGGTTATTGCAACTGTTGTGAGCTTCCCCGATTCAGAAAAAAATATGTAAGCATTTATTTCATCACCCTTTCATATATGAAACCAGTATAACCATTTGAGTCACCAATGCTTTATTAATACCTAGAACATTCATTCATATATAATGCCCGTAGGTGGTATCTTAAGCGAGTAGGAGGTCACAAATACAGAAGTGATACAGCGAGGATCACCAACTACGACCTGATATGATATCACTACGACAGATATGCACTCGGCTTCATCCAACGGCAAATCCTTCTGCGATCACCACTTCTACATTGCATTCAGCGTGCTCCATCATGAAACTGCTGTTGTGAGGTCACTACTACTGAAGTGCTTCCGCCACGACCACCAACTTCCACTTGTTGTGATATCACTACTGGTGTTATGCAGTTTCACAAGTTGATTGGACCTGCTGAAGATGCGTTTGTAACGCGTTGCAAGTCATCGCTGACGGTGGCGAAATGGAAGGAGCCGGCGCATCAGCAGCAGTGGTCTACGGCACAGTTGAAGGTCCGGATGAATGCAAATGGGAGGTAGCGGAGGGGTGAGATGTGAATACGAAAGAAGGAAGGGCGACGGTGGAAGACAAGTAGCTACTCGAGGAAGAAGAGGAAGGCAGGAAGGCAGGAATGAAGGAAGGAAGGCGGGGAGGGAGGGAAACAGGGAGGGGGAAGGGAGGCAGGGAGGGAGGGAGGGAGGGAGAGAGAGAGAGGAAAAGCATTGGAACGGAGAAAGAAGTGAAGAAAGAGGAGACATCACGCATGGCGGTGAACAACGGCATCGGCGATGGCAGCAGGGGCACAATTGTCGACTCTGACGGTGGACATGGGCGAGACATTGTTGACACCGGGACATCTCAACCGAAAACTAAATGATAAAGGAGAGAAGAAACATAGGAAGGTAAGAGGGACGGACAGATGGACGGAGGGACGAACGGAAGCCCTTCCGTCTTGGCATGGGTAGAGGTCATCATCGTCATCTACATCCTGCTGCTGCTGCTGCTGAGCCAACCGTGACAACTACAGTGTCCCTAACAACCACAACAACGACAACAACAACAACGCCCTTCTCCTCCTCCTGCTGCTGCTGCTGCTGCTCATAGTGCAGATGCTGAATTAACAGGAAGGACAATGCTCTCACCAACTTGACTTGGTGTGAATTGGTGGTAGGCAAGAAGCACACTTTGCTCCATCATCAATGCATCATGGAGTCTGTAAACCGGTGTCGGTGTCGGTGTCGGTGTCGGTGTGGGTGTTGGTGAGGTGGTCCCTTGTGTTGTTGGTGCCACGCGAGTCCACCGATTGCGTTGGTGAAGAGCCGACGCCACCTGCCGCTGCGCGTCTTCTTTGATTTGCCGTGTACGTGGTGACCGGTCTCCATGATGACATTGTGCGTCTTCGCCTTCTTCACCTCCTTCTACATTCTCCCGTCCTCCTCCTGCTCCTCATGCTCGTGCCCCTCCTCCTCCTCCTTCTCCTCGCGCTGCCCATTCCGCACCTGCGCCTGCTCCCGCTCACGCTCCACCCGCTCCACCCACACCTCCTCCTCCTCCTCCTCCTCCTCTTCCTGCTGCCCGTCCTCGTCCCTCTTCGAACGGCCCTTTGTCTCCATCCGTCTTCTCATCCTCCCCCTCCTCCTTTCAGCGCAAAGGCCCTTCGCGCTATCCACACCACCACCTCCTCCTCCTTCTTCCCTCCATTCGTACTCATCCGGAAGGTCGGTAACACCGTAGGTCGTGTCTGCGGCGCCAGTATCTCCTTCCGTTTCTGCCGACCGTCGCTGCCGCCTCCGCATCGAATGACTTGGAGGCGATGCGAAGAATTGCAGCATCTGCTGGAATCTCACCAGCTTCGCATCAGATGCGCCAGTCGAGCTCTCCATCTCCTCCACCTGCTCTACCTGCTCCACTTGCTCCACCCGCTCTTCTTCCACATGAACATCTGTCTGAAGTGCTTTGTGAGAGACAGCCTGTTGGCGTCTTTGGCAACCTGCATGACAAGTACGTTAGTAGAGGTGTGTGTAAAGGCGAGCACCTACCCCTCCTCGTGGAAACTGCTTGCGCCATGTCCACGAGGGTCCACGCGAGAAAGAAAAATCGCAAACGAAAAATGCCAAAGTAACTGGAAAGCCAAACTGAAATGTAGATCAACAGAAAGAGCATTTCTGCATACAGCCGATTTGCAAACATTGTAGTGGCGGTATGTTTGAGTGTGTGACACGATCAATGGATTCAATCGATAGCCTCACCATTTGAAAGTCAGCAGCGCTTTCTGTCTGGTGACTGCACTGCCACCACGCTAAATTGTGGTGCAGATTGGCGGCTAATGATGATAATTATTACTGGCACGACTGAAACGATGTGCTGCTTTGTGGTGTAGGTGAGGTGAAGGTGCATTGAATGTGCTTGTGGAAGTGATAGCAACCACCCACAACGATGAGGCTGTACTGTCGCCTCACAATGCCAGTGAGCTGGAAATGCGAGTGGAATAAAAGTGTTACTCAAATGACTTTAGTAGTGGGTTTCTGTTGCTGCGTGTGACGGGAAGACGGGTGTGAGTGTTGAAGGCATTTATGCAGCACATCCAGTATGTGCATTTTCGATGGTGGTAAGGAAAGAACCAACACATACCACACCGATGGGACAACAGGCTTGCATTTCAGAGAATAGGAGGAAAGAGAAAGGGAGGACGGAGGGAAGGAAGGGAGAAATAATTGTTTTGATGTGTCACACATGCGCGACGGTGGTTGGTAGCCGTAAGATAGAATGATAAATTAGTGAAAATAGATCTCGTTGGACTTGAGGTGGTGCATTTGAAGAAGTAGCTTCTACTTTGAGTCATCGCCTTATTGGTAGGGCTGTCCTTTTAATGGGTCTACATATCTGCCATAAGTTATTGCATCCAGTCGCCAGAATCGTGCAAATTCGTGAGGCCTCTCATTGTCAGCACTGTGGTTCCCTTCATAAGGGACATTATTATTCGCCCTGTGGGGAGTAACATACTCCCGATAGGTGAACTAAAGCCTTTTCAATTTGATTAATTGAGCAATGGCTTTTTCAAGCAGAGTCATTGAACGAAAGTATCTGCAGTGGGTAGGGGGCACAATTGTACTATTGCCGCTAATGCTGCTGCCGCTGCTGCTCCTATTAGTAATACGAACACTTCTATTATTATTGTTGCTGCTATTATTGGTACTACCAAACTATTGCTGCTGTTGCAACCAGTAGAGGCACCTTCCTTCCTTCCCTACTCCCTTCCTTCCCTCCGACTATGCAGGGTATGTTGATTGATTGGCAGTGGGGTGGAGACACCACGCATCTATGGAATACTGTCGAGGTTATCAAAAACCTGTCAAGCAATAGAGACGTTAGTGCTGCATGTGTACGTGTGCACTGCAATGCTTGCTGGCAATTGTAAACACGCCGATCCCGTTCTCACCTGGACAGTTCAATTTCGAGTCGCTATCATGCAAGCAGTTTTGATGGACAACACGAGAGACACAATAATGTCATCTTTTAGCTCAGCATGTGGAAGATTCAAGTTAGTTCACATAAATTACTCGGCCAAATTCATCACCCTCTTTTGCTTATCTTCCTTGGCCTCCATTTATCGCTCACCTCTTCTTCGCCTCATTCTATCCATTCGACGCACTATCACGTCTACCTCAATGCAGTCGGTCTCCCTACAATTCACGCGTCGCGCAAGCTCAACGAGGTCAAATGACACAGACACACACACGTGTGAGGTGTGGTCACGCGGACCTCCTCTCCACCCACTCACACACTTACCCACTTCCACAGGGATGATCTCGCAGGCCAGCCCACGATCGCGTCTCATGTTTTAAGGCCAACATCCCCAGCATTACCAAACTCGTATAAATCTACACGTTGTGATTTTGTGTACATGGGCTGCGTCTCCCTCACAACATCTGCGTATGCCTCAGTGCATTCTGCTATTCTTCTGCATTCTCTAACGCAGTCATTCATCCACCCACCCACCCACACGTACCAGTCACTTCGTCCCGTCACAGAGCCACCATCACTGTCTTTTCACATCGCCTTTCCTCGTTGCATTGCACGATCCATAACCACGTCAGCCACTGAGACTACAGTCCCTGCTCAATCACACGCCGCCCTCTACCACTCCCAACACTTCACCCTCCTGCTCTCCCAAACATTCTGCATCGCAAACCAACCTGCACTGCCACACTCTGCCATGCAGTAGGAAAGTACACTCCATCATTACATCCTCTCTCCACTCGTCTCACAAGACTCTTTCTTTATTCCTCCATTCAACCATCCGAATCAGCCTATTCGATATGTGCAGGTGGTTGAGGTGGTGGTGGTGGTGGTAAAGATGGTGATAATAGTGGTTTACGAGGCATGAGCAGTTCATCTCCTCTGTCTGGTGGCTCCCACGCAGATGACGACGTGGTACTGTCAGCGCTCCTTCTCAAATTCAAAACGTAGCACGCAAACTCCAACAACTCCATTGTGTTGTAGTAGTCGGTATCAAAGCACTTGCAGCACCATAGACGCCACTTCGCACTCGTGGTGGCCAGTGGACTATTCTCAATGTCCTCCATACTGTCCTCGAAAGCGGAGAGCACCTGCATGTCTTCTTCCGCATCACGCACGCCGTCTCTCACGACTGCAATGACTAGTACTTGATCCGGTTTTATAATGTCAAGAAGGCTAATGACGTTGTCCATCAAATCAAAATCCCTCTCCAGTTCGTAGAGAAAACAATCATAATGGCGGAGGTGGTCATGAAAGTCCTCTTTTGAAATGCGCACTTGATGCATGAAGTTGCCTCTTGCCAGGTGGTATTCAAAACAAGAACCACTCAGTCTAGAGTTAGGGTCCATAATGAAAGGCTTCCTTCCAATAAACTGTCAGCGGCGAGAGTGCAATTAAATTCAAGCATGTGAGGAGAATCCCAAAATCCTCTCTCACCTGTGTCGAGGGCTGTGTACACATTGTCCGCAATAGGCAGCAGACAGCAATGTACTGTCGGCTTGATAAGGTAACGACCATGTTGAGAAAGGAATGGTTGGAATGAATCCACCTCTTCCATGTGATACTGCACTGCCGAAACTGCACATGTTCTTGTCAAGCCACTTCCACCCACTAATGTAGCGATTGAGTGCCTCACACTAACGACGACTTCGCAGTATCCACCTCCAATGTGGCATTGCCTTGCAAACATTCATGAAGTCGGGAACATTCAGGAAGTGGTATATTTGTGGTGCCGATTCGGGTGGCGGTTGGATGATTTTGCGATGTGAATCATCATCCTCGGCCTAAATGTCAACGAAAGTGCATCTTGATTGGTGGCGTGAGAAAAGTACAGGTGAGGGGTATTTAAGTGAAGTAAGGATACGTGAAGATGGTGTAGAATGAATGTCGGTAAGTGGCGGGAGTAGAGATAACCGAAACGCAGCATTGTGGGGAAGGTGGGAAGCGTAGAATGACTGCGTGACGCAGACGTCGAGGTTGATATAGCTTCCGTTAGAGGGAAAGAGGGAGGAAGGAGGGGAGCGAGGGCAAGGGCAGTCATTTGGCTGACCTCATTGACGTGTTCGCGCATTGGTTGTCACGTCGTCGTGGTCGTGTTCGTCTACCCCTTTGGCAGTCACACCATCAACACGTCTGTCACATAATGCCTTGTCCACCGACAAATAATGCGAAGGTGGGAGGTGGTGAGACACCACACAGTTCTCACGTCACGGTCATTGTTTGCAACGACAATGGCATCATCCACACCGTTGTGCACTTGCTACTTCGCGGTAGTAGTAGCAGTAGACACCCACCTCATCTAATGGCAAAGCATTTCTGCCTTTCTCAAGCCAAAGTCACAATGCGAGTAACCATGGCACTCGTGCGGTCTACCCTTGCTTCACTCACCCACTTACTCACTCACTCGCTCATGCTGTAAATCCACGAGTGCATCTCTGCGTTTGTTGCAAAATGTTAGCCATATTAGCCCAGTGAGTAGCTCTGCTCGTGAAATGGAAATGGCCACACACACACACACACAACTCGAAGTCGATTTGTGTCTTTTCTTGTTGTTCACTTCAACTCATTATGCCAATGTCTTGCTAAAAGGCGGACAGAGCGGACCCCTTGGCGTGGACAGGGCAGTGCGCGTTGATGTGACAGTGAGGTGGTGCCTCGAGAAGCCGCACGCCTCAATGGCACAGCACCAATACCAGCAACTCTTCGTGTGGACGAGGTGAGTGGCTTTGAGGACAGGAGAAGAAGAGGAAGAAGGCGCTGTTTTACCGACCTACACAGTGCCTAACGCACACCCACTCATCACATCATCCTCGAAGTAGGCGGACATTGTGCTCTTCCACCAGTTGTGTGACGACGTGGTCCTACTGTGTGGAGGACGATGTCGTAGACCTCATCTCAACTGCCCCTCCACGTGGCATTGTCGACGCCAATTTTCTGCCCATAGATCTGTTAAGCACAAGAGTATTTTACTCTGTGTGTGCGTGTGTGTGTGGATGTTTTAAGTCAGTGGAAAGGAAGCCTCAATCTCCAACCCACCTGTAGCGACGAGAATGCGAAATGCCAACATCGGGCATTATTATGATTGAGGGGTGTGGCCACATTTGACGCAGCGTGCGGAGCCGCCAATGCAGTGAGGAGCATTGCTGATTTGTGAAAGGAAAGCTAATCGGAGCGCATCCCACGCCACATCACACAGACTTACATGCATTGCATTGCCACCACCACATGTTCCAACGTGTTGTGGGGCAATAAATTTACTTCCCCTGTCCTCCTCCTCCTCCTCCTCTTTCTCCTCCTCCCCCTCGTTACTTTTTAATGCAAGTTAACGCAGTACAATTGCCTCAATTGAGGCCGCTAACCAACAATGACGGAAGCGCTCTCATCCCCTGCACGCGTTGTCGGTCGCGCAATCATAAGACGTTGCAACCGACCTAGATCACCCAAACGGTGCAAATCCTGTCCAAGAATACCAACGCTTCATCCTCATTAAACACTCTACACCACCACTACCACCACCGCACCGCCTACACTCGCACATCGGCAAGAAACCCGTGTCCCCTTCCCAAACGGAGACCGCTTTTATTGTTAGCAAGTCGATTGAGATGAGGACGGCCAAGGAAGGACGACAATTTGGAGGTTTTGTGTGTTTGTAGTAGAACAGTTAGCAAAAGTGAGGGAAGAAGAAGGAGAAGAAGAGGAAGGGAAAGGAGTACGGCAAAATTCCACCTTCCTCACCATGTATGACGCGTTCCTACTGTCAAGGAGCTGCTAGCAGCAGAAGGAAGCGATTGACACTAACTACACTCACCGCGGAAACATTCAAAGCTAGTTCAATGTTGAGAGGGAGAGGAGGAAGGGAGGGAGGGAGGTAAGTAGGTAGGTGAGAGATATGTGCCGGATAGGCCGTAGACACAAGGTATAAGAAACACTAACAGCATTAGCAACAGTAACAGAAATAACATTCGTTACTGTTACTGCTACCACTATGAGAGGAGCAGAGGGTGAAAGGGAGATGGGCAAAGAAAGAGAGCAGTGAGCACGCCGAGACTACTGCTGCCGCAAGTATTACCACATCAACACTGCAGTAGAAGGGGTAAAAAAGCGTCGCGCTGATCACTAAGCAGTCGCCACGCTTCCTACTACTACGTCTCCAACCACACCGCATAGCCAGGAACGCGAGGAGGTGGAGGAGGGTGAGGAGGAGGAGAAGCGTGTGTAGATGATCACAAAACCAAACCTCTGTGAGCCGAGAGGGAGAGATACAGAGAGATGAGAATCACCCCTAATACCGACACCAACACCAACAACACGAAACCTGCAACTCATCTGGTGACGCAAAAACACAAAGCAGTGCAAGGATCAAGACCACATTCTTATGTGCTTTTGCGAACTTACCTCTGATGCGGTAACAACTTTCACTACTTCCAGCATTGTCGACAACAGAGGGAACTGCGTGTGCTCTCCGTTTCTCACATAAAGGCATACTTTAGGTATTGCAAGACTGAGAGCAGGTAAATTTGCTGGCAATATTATATGCGATGCCTGTTTTCTGCAAGGTAAGATCCACTACTTCCACCTCCAATTTTAGAATTTTGAACCACGCTGATTACTTAAGCCTCGTTTGGTAAACTATTTCTTGCACTATCATGAGCGGTAGCTTATTCAAACTGTTGCGTTGACAAATGACTCTTGATTTCCTTGCTAGCTTTACTCTCATCAACGTAGAACAACGTATTAAAAAGCGTCCTATCGACAAAGGAGTGGCTTCGATGTATCATGTGAGGAAAAGCTGGTGTAGTATCCAACTGTACAGTTGTGTGTGGTAGCATACGAGATGAACAAAGTTGATCTGAGGGGGCAAAAGTGTCGGATTGCAGGGCAGGCCGAGTGCGTCAGAGATCAGGCAGCATAACTGATGAGAAGTAGCCCATCCCCAAGCTGACGACCCAGTGTGATTTTACAAGCACTCTCTAGTTTCTACTCTTCTCGTAAGTGAAACCGTGTGCTAGTTCACAAAAATTTTCACTGTGACCAGTCGAAATTGAGATGCGGAACCTTGAAAGAGGGCCAGTCTAGGTCTTGCGATTGAATGTCTGGCAACTTATTGCCAATGAGGCGACTGACAACCAACTCAAGTTAGAAGAGCAGGCCAAAGCATGGCTTGAAGAATCCAGGTTTACGGGCAATCATTTAACACGAGCATGAGAGTCTGTCACCGACATAGCTGAAATCCCTAGACTTGAACGCCTTCTTTGGCTAGACTAGAGGTGTACACTGCGTATACTTCCTTCGGTTCTACCATGTAGCTTGAGTTAAATGCCGAACGAAGGAGCCATAACAAAATGTGCCCAGTTGACTTCCTCCTCGTAATCAACATCGTGACGGAAAGGAATCATTCAAATCATCTGTAGGCTTCGTGACCCATGTCACTCTTTGCTGGCGCGTGTTTAGAGGACTCGCAATTTGTACGAATAGTAGAGCTGAGCCCTTCCTCCCTACTAGTAGGTTTTCGGCCTGCATGATTTTGCATTTTACCTTCTCTTTCCCAAAACTGTGCACGGCACGATGGTATAAGCACAAAGTCGCCGTTTGAAATAATTCAAGTAGAGTTAGCAAAGCAGGATGCGTAGCGAGTAAGTTTGTCTGACCAACAAATTGTTGTCCCATTTAACAAGTGACTCATTCTGCGGTAATTACAAAAGATGGATGATTCGCATTGCAAGTACTGGAGTGAACCCACTGTGTTGGTACTCAACTTGGTAGGAGAAATCAAGTCTGTCCCTCTACTAACGACCGGTGCGAACAGAACTCCAGTCGTTTCAGGTCTCGATGCCGATAATCAAGGTGGCAGAGAAGATAGACTACGCCCGTGTGGGCGAAGCAGTGTGCAGTGAACTGCGATATGAAGCTGGCGAGAATCTGCCCATACATGGGACTTGGAGCACACTACCATCATATGAGGCTCAGCCATGGCAAAACATTTGCAGTTGACGACCCTACCATACCAGTCTCTGCCGTATAGCAGCCTTTACACTTATCCACTGCGTATGACTCCTGCCTGATCATTAACTCGTTTCATGGGCATCCAGCTTGTCATAAAATTGCATTAGGAATGGGCAATTTTACGATTGTGGTGGATACAGGTAGCCCAGACTGCATAATAGGAAGCCGACTTGATAAGGTGATTGGAGATTTACGTGATGGGTACAAAGCAAACAAATGTAGTGGATGCATGCAAAAATGGGCGATTTAACACCAAAGAAGACATGAAGAATTTTTAGGATGGTCCCAGTACACTTGCAACATTTGGCTTGTCAGAGCCCACGATATGTGGTGTAGACCTTGATGCTTGAATTGAACGGAGTCTCCGTACAACTGTTTCACAACCGTGGAGGTTCCAATGTTGTTTATGAAAACGCTCGAGGCGACGCAAACCGGAAACGACCCTATGGCTTACGAAACAAACTGATGAAAATGCCCTTCCGTGCGGTATCAGGCAGAGGATGGTTCATTCAACTTCAACGACAGCATCAACTTTGTCGCACACTCTCTCTCATTCTGATTGGTGGTGCCTTCGATGAACGCGGCGATAAGGCTAACATGGGTGTATCAGTCCGTGTCAAGATGAGTCACATCCACCCATTCATGTGGATAGGCAGGGGCAGCATAAAGGTTTTCGCGGAGGACATCTTCCTTCAAACAGCAAAACAGTTTTGCCTTTCTATCTCGATTTCGCAAAAGTTTTACCTATTTACCTTATTTACAAGCCTTGCACAATGCGTCAAAACTGCTTGTCGTGTAAACCATTCAAGTAACCAGGATGATATTTACCTCGCCTTAAGTTATACCATCTGTCATTTGAATACCAGAACATTCAGGATACTGCACTACGAATTGTCGTGATTAGGACTTTCCCCCTGTCCTCCGCCAACAGTCAGCACTTCATGCTCCAACACGCCACAGCCTTGAGCCAAAATAGTTCTTGAGTTGGTTGCACAAACATCTAAATGCCATGATGAGACCACCCATCGGGAATGCTCTACATTGCCCCCACGTCATTGCGCCAATCGTGTACCACATTCAGGTGTGCCTCCATCAGCAAGCTCAAGTGACTCAAGAATGACTTATTGACTGACAAATCTATTGCTATGTTCCTTACCGTGTCGCATGAGCTACCTTGCTCACCCTTCAAAATGAAGTTATTCATCCCACCTTCGTCACTGCTTTGGTCTCATCATTCGTTTTGCGTTGGAGAGAGGATGAATACTACAGCGACACGAAGAGTGAACGACACAAATATGGTCAATATGGAGCCGAAATGTAGAAGTAAGGCATGGGATTGAAGGAGACACGATATATCACTGTCACCTCCCTCCGGCCACGCCACCAAGAAAGTATCAGAACTCATGGAGACAGAGGAGGAGGTTCTATGAAACAAGTAGACCAATCAGCGACACAAGCGTACACGAGATTTGGATGCGAATCATTCCAAAAGTAGCCAATGAAGTGGAAATGGTAGGTCTATCAATGCAGATTATTCGCATCCATAAGCGGGAACGTGCTGGCTGGCTTCAACTTGGGATCAGCGGCTGTAATATGAGTAGCGAGACCACGACAGTGACTTCTACTGCTTCATGAGCTGATGATCGAAGTTTGTTTCTCACTCCTGTATTTGATGATACCTTTGTTGACGTCTTGACGGTGCCGACAAAGTCAAAATAGAAAAAACTGATAAAATACTCGACGAAGAGAAGTTAGCTCCAAGAATTGCTCTGTATCTCTTGGGTAAATGTTTACATTGATGATGCTGCAAGAAATTAAGATTTGACGATTTGACGCTACTTCAGATCCGCATAATCCGTCCTCTGGGGAAAGTTTTAGCCTTCTTGCCATATCTGCCCATCTGCCTTGCTCAATAAGGTCAACTCTCTGGTTAGGATTTAATGCGAGAAGGTGTGGAATCTCTTTTATGTCAAGGCCGTGGCAGCACACAACACAACATCACTTGGTTTTCCTCAATCCACCTGCCAGACGGAGCGGCTGCATTACTATGTGTATTCGCTTCCCTGTGTTGCGTTCTAGAATCGTACTGCCTTAATTCCTCGCGATGGTATGCCGTTAAACTTTCTTTGCCCTCCACTGTTTCGATTAGGTGCGTGTCAAATGATCCGTTAACTTGTGAATGAAACGCTTAGAATTTGTAGATATAACAAACCTCCCACTTTGAGTTGCATCCTTCTGTCCCACGCATTTTTATTTTCAAATAACAAAGTGCAGAAGATGGCACATTTTCTTTCGTTTTGCTCTTAAAACGCGTCAAAACCTAACTTTGCTTTGGGAATAAGGAAATGCTCTAAGCGCTTCTTATCAAATCATAAATGCACCATAAACTCACTCGTGAACCGAGGATTCTTGCTTCGTCAATGGGCAACATCACCATCACCTCTATCAATAAGACGACCTACTTTCTTTAAAGCAGACGCAAGATGTAAGTGCGAATTCGTTACTTTAATCGAAAGTCTTGCAAAAATACTGGCTTTTGCATTCTGGATGGAAAAGTGCAAAGCATTTCTCATGACCAGCAATAGCATGAATAAGCTATTTTAGGCCTCTTTGGCGTGGAAATCTCCGTTTATCCATGCTTTAATTTACATGCAATTGGCATAAAATTTGTTGTTTCGGCTCCGCCTTGGACCGCCTTAGTTATCGTCTAACAACTGAACAAAGGACTGCAAAAGCGGAAGCGCACAAACATGCAACCAGGTATGATGCGATAGGGTAAGCAAGGTGAGCCTGGACGGATAGGGCTAGATCAGTTTAGAGTTGAGTTAACTAAAAGCGCTGGTCTGGTTTCGCCGCCATTCGTTGCAGTATCATTAGTCCTGTGGGAGCTCACGAATTGCTTCTACTTATATGCATTCTGATTCATGCATATGCACTAGTTTACCTAAACTTCGAAATGCATCCATCCACCCTTACCTCAAACAACCACCTCATAATGCCAGTTACACCCATAAATACTATCGTTTCGCTTACTTCATGGATCTGAACTAGACACACAAACGCTAAAATTGTCTGCTTTACACATCACCGCATTTTCACACGTGGCATGCATTTCTTAAGGTCTTGGACTCCTATGCAGAACCATGCATCTAAGTGCAATTGCAAATGAATAAGGGTTGACATCTCAAGCGTTTATAACTTTCAGACGAGCTGTGGGCTGCACCATACTATGCACATTGAAGCAGCGATTGAAGTATGAACTCTGCGTATGCTATCGTACGTCCTCATGCTTACCAGTTTTCGTGTCTTTGCTTGCAAGACCACCAGATCATTTGTCCCAGAGAGGCCATAAGGCACTGCATGCAGTTGCTGATAACAATAATTCTGCTAAAAGCTTTGGTCTCTTACTTGTTCGTAAGTAGAACACCTATGCTAAGCCTTAATTAAACGAGCAACTTATTGTAGAATTCAGGACAATTATAGCAGAATAGTTTCTTCATCGCTGTTGAGTTTGATCTGCCCTCAAGCATTGACCCGTGTTCTCTCGACAGAATTATTCGAATATCTGCTGATTTGGAAAAAGCGTAGGCATTCAATATTTTAGAAGAAGCCGTACAACTTTTACTTAATTTCATGTCTTTGATTTTCGACGATTGCTTCGACATTCAAATAACTAGTTAATCGAAAATTTCTCCGATGAGGGGCGATTAATACCCTTTCTGTTTATTCATCGGAGTCACCCATCTTCACCTCTATGTGAGGCGAGGCCTCGAAATCCTCCAAC
Organism: Taenia hydatigena; assembly: GCA_036345935.2. Lineage (NCBI taxonomy): Eukaryota > Metazoa > Platyhelminthes > Cestoda > Cyclophyllidea > Taeniidae > Taenia > Taenia hydatigena. Next base: position 7,181,667 of record JADWOT020000004.1, on the reverse strand, counting down.
CACCATTCGCATCATTCTTGGTAAGCAATGAGTGAAAGGCAAGAATGTGTATGATAAACGATTCCCACCATTTTGTACTAAAAATAATTAGTAGGACTTGCGTAACCACAATACTGCGATTCCTTAAGGGCGCTAAGTACATGAGAGCAAGAAACACTTGATCGTCGCTATCTTAAGCGCTCTCAACGCCATTGAGCTTTGTAATCCCATCTTCGACGAGGTAGGTGGGAATGTTCCGTCGGAGAGAAAGGATGAGAAGGTGAAAGTGACGTGATCCTTATAGACAAGCCCCACATTCACTCTTGATTGTTCCCCATGAAACTGACAGTTCTACCTTATCCAGTCCAAATTGTCATGCTCTTGCATGACAACTACTTTTCGTGATGGCAGTGATCTCTCAAAGGTAAAACGCAGTCCTGCCAACGAAGATGGCCATGATACAAGTAGGGAACGTGGGCTTGGTGCTGGGTTGAGGAATACATGGGCTTTTAATATGACTTTTATTGCACCCTATCTTTCATTGCAAGAACGAACACACTTCTTACATTACAGACCGGTGTGCCAGAAAACAGGATTCACCATCTCTATGCAACCGTAGTTTAGGTTTTCTCAAAGTTTCGGTGTTAGGCTACGCACAAATGTGACTAACTTATTTGTATTGACGGCATAGTCGTCATCAAGAAAGACGAAGATGGGTTTGCAGAGTCGACAAAATCGAGCAGCCCACTGGAATGTGTGGAACATTTTCAGCGTCAAATTATAGTAGGAGTCTTCGTAGTCACAGACAAGTGGGTCATCATATTCGTGCATTTCCCTGGAAAGCATTTCGGCTGTCCTTTGTGGATGCTGTGAATATGCCTTCAGTTTATTTCCTGCTCTGTTATTAAGGGTCACATTGAATCCGTCTCGTTGAAATACGTTGTCCATCGAAGTTCGTGGTAAGCCGATAGAAAAGATGAGGTAAATCTTGACATCCGAGTAGTAGAGATGGTAGAGTTTGCGCAGTTGACTTCTCTCCTCAAAATTGTAGACTCCTGACTTGTAGACAATCACCACGTCAGGTCGAGACAATCCACCGACGAGCCCATCTGTGGCTTGTGGGTGCGTGAGAGGAGAGCATACTCCAGAGGGTACTTGGAGAAATCGAATCCATGGATTGTAAAGGGGAGGCTAAAAGAAGAATGCAAGATCACAGAATAATATTCCTGAGATATTGTTTCATGCAAGACGGTAGAGTATGGGATGTCATGAGTGGAAGAGCAAAAGCATATTCATGCATTCACGTACCCACGCATATTAACTACCATACGGAGGACTGCTAGCCTACTTACAAGAAAAAGGTGTCATGAAAAGCAATGGTAGACGTTCTGCGTACGCGAGAAATGGGTTTGTCATTAATGAGCGACTGCAGTGTAGCCCTCATGGCAGTCGACTGAGGATAAAGCTGGTAGACGCTAGGATCAAAATTTGGCAACCACTCGACACTCGGAATGCTTGCCAACTCCTCAAATCTCAGGCGTCTACTGCTTCCGTTTATTCGAATTTTCGACTCCTCAATCGTGGGTGTTGTGTTCAGTGGGTTGGATTTGTCGAAGACGCTTGTATAGCACAGGCGCAGCCGATAGTAGCCGTTTGGGCTCGCAAAAATACTATCGTTCCATGCGCAGTAAGTACCGTTGAGATTTGGTTGAGTTACCCACCTCTCCGAGGATGTGGTTTTGAAGTAAATGGCATAAATGTAGATAAGGTAAGTTATGGATGCGCAGATGACAATGAAGTGTAACACCGATTTTCGATTTGTAGAATGGAAAGGAAGAGCAGGAGCTCCCATGTTTCATGCCACAATGCAGTGCTTAATTTAACTGCGTACAGTTCATATGTGAGCGCGTCTTACCAGAAACTACTTGGCTATGTGATCTAAAACGATAGGATAGTGTGCAAATGATGCTTGAGGCTGGAGTGATTGTGCTTGCCTCACAGCACCATCTGATAATAAAGCAGGTGAGTGCACGTAAACGCATTTGATTCGCATTTGCCTGCCTCTTCACATCCACGCCCACATCACTTCACCCACTGCCTGACGCACCACACACTGCACAAGTGTGTGCAACACACTGCAACACGGTTGTACTTGCATTTCCTTACTAAAGCGACTGATCTGCCTAAGGCAATGGAGATATTGTGTTTAAATCAGATCTGCGAAATCAGCAAGAATACACACAGAGCTCGATAGGCGCTAAATAACCTACGACGCATCCCATTAAGTAGCATGCTGACAGGACTATCCTCAAGCAAAGTGTTTCCTGAAGAAATAACTTAGGTGTTTGTATAAAATCGCATATACTTTTAAACAAACCCAAATCCGGGTTTAAGATGAGCAATCACACCCCTGTAATCGGGAAGATGGGATAAATTTTGGCGTTTTGTTGAGTAACAGTAGCATTACCATTGGGTATGCATCGTGCATTAATAATGTGCATTTATGTACAACCGAGTGATAGAGATGAATCTTTGAGTTAGACAAATTAATGTTTTATGCAGACTTGATTAGGCGTCTGTGGGAATGATGTTTACCTTTAACGATAGTAATTCTAAGTAGATTTGTGCATGAAAGTGTGTGTCAAATATTCACACGCTTTCAATGATATGAACCGTCATTTACGATAGTGAAATTTAAATCCAAACATGCGAAAGAGTCCCAAAAGTCTCTCTCACCTCTGTCGAGGGCTGTGTACACATTGTCCACAATAGGCAGCAGACAGCAATGTACTGTCGGCTTGGTAAGGTGGCGACCACGTTGGGAAAGGAATGGTTGGAGTGAATCCACCTCCTCCATGTGATACTGCAAAGCCGCAACTGCGTCTCGATACGTGTCTGACGAGGGTCGTGGAAAGAGCATTTCGCACAGATTCTTGTCGAGCCACTTCCACCCACTGATGTAGCGGTTGAGTGCCTCACGCTAACGACGACTTCGTAGTATCCACCTCCAATGCGGGATTGCCTTGCACACATTCGTGAAGTCGGGAGCATTCAGGAAGTGGCAGATTTGTGGTGCCAATTCGGGTGGCAGTTGGGTGATTTTGCGATGTGCAGCATCTTCCTCGGCCTAAATGTCAACGAAAGTGCATCCTGGTTAGTGGCATGAGAAAAGTACGGGTGAGGGGTATTGAAATGAAGTGAGGATGCGTAAAGATGGTGAGGAATGAATGTCGGTAAGTGGCGGGAGTAGAGATAACCGAAACGCAGCATTGTGGGGAAGGTCGGAAGCGTAGAATGACTGCGTGACGCAGACGTTGAGGTTGATATTGCTTCCGTTAGATAGAGAGAGGGCGAGGGCGAGGACAGTCATTTGGCTGATCTCATTGACGTGTTCGCGCATTGATTGCCACGTCGTCGTGGTCGTAGTCGTGGTCGTCTACCCCTTCGGCAGTCACGCCATCAACACGTCTGTCACATAATGCCTTGTCCACCGATAAATAATGCGAGGGTGGAAGGTGGTGAGACACCACACAGTCCTCGCGTCACAGTGATTGCTTGCAACGACAATGGCATCATCCACACCGTTGTCCACTTGGTACTTCGCGGTAGTAGTAGTAGACACCCACCTCATCTAATGGCAAAGCATTTCTGCCTTTCTTAAGCCAAAGTGACAATGCGAGTAACCATGGCACTTGTGCGGTCTGCCTTTGCTTCACTCACCCGCTCACCCACTCAATCACTCAATCACTCATGCTGTAAATCCACGACTGCTTCTCTGCGTTTGTTGCAAAATGTTGGCCATATTAGCTTAGTGAGTAGCCCTGCTGCTCGTGGAATGGGAAAGGAAACACACACACACACACACAACTCAATGTCGATTTGTGTCTTTTCTTGTTGTTCACTTCATCTCATTATGCCAATGTCTTGCTAAAAGGCGGACAGGGCGGACCACATTGCGTGGACAGGGCAGTGCGTGTTGATGTGACAGTGAGGTGGTGCCTCGAGAAGCCGCACGCCTCAATGGCACAGCATTAATACTAGCAACTCTTCGTGCAGACGAGGTGAGTGGCTTTGAGGTTAGGAGAAGAAGAAGAAGAGGAAGAAGGCGCTGTTTTACCGGCCTACACAGTGCCTAACACACACCCACTCCTCACACCATCCACGAAGTAGGCGGACATTGTGCTCTTCCCCCAGTTGTGTGATTACGTGGTGCCACTGTGTGGAGGACGATGTCGTAGACTCCATCTCAACTGCCCCTCCACGTGGCATTGTCGACGCCAATTTTCTGCCCATAGATCCGTTAAGCACAAGAGAACTCTAGTCTGTGTGTGTGTGCGTGTGTGTGTGGTTGTTTTAAGACGATGGAAAGGAAGCCTCAATTCCCAACCCACATGTAGCGATGAGAATGTGAAATGCCAACATTGGGCATTATTATGATTGAGGAGTGTAGCCACATTTGCCGCAGCGTGCGGAGCCGCCAATGCAGTGAGGAGCATTGTTGATTTGTGTAAGGGAAGCTAATCGGATTACATCGCACGCCACATCACACAGACTTGCATGCATTGCATTGCCATCACCACGTGTTCCAACGTGTTGTGGGGCAATTAATTTGCTTCCTCTGTCCACCTCCTCCTCCTCCCCCTCGTGACTTGGTTAAAACAAGTTGACGCAGTGCGATTGCCTCAATTGAGGTCGCTAACCAACAGTGACGGAAGCGCCCTCAGTCCCTGCACGCGTTGTCAGTCGCGAAAACATAAGACATCGCAACCAACCTAGATCGCCCAAACGGTGCAAATCCTGGCCAAGAATTCCAATGCTTCATCCGCATTAAACACTACACACCACCACCACCCCACCACCTACACTCGCTCATCGGCAAGAAACCCGTGTCCCCTTCCCAAACGGGGACCGCTTTTATTGCTGGCGTATGCGCAGCATTGACACGGGAAGGAGGAGGAGGAGGAGGAGGAGTAGTGGGGGAGTGGAGAAGGTGTGGGAGAGGGAGGAGGAGGAGGAGGGCTGGAGGCGATATGGCGTCGATGGATGAGTAGGAGTGGGGATGAATCCAGTTAGCACATGCACATGAAACGCAATGGGGAGCTAGAGAGGAGGAGAGAGAGAGAGCGAGACGAATCCGTTGCTTTTGCTTCTGTGGACGGGAACCAAAGCGACAGAAGTGTAGAAAGGCCATGCCACTCTTGATGCGTATCAGTGGTTACCACCGTGCGTGTAAAATGCACTGGACTTCGATTTTGCCAGACCTGCGTAATGCGAAGACGAAAGGGAAGGGTCGACCTCATGAATGAATGTGAACAAAGTTGTGCACTTGGTGTGAGGGCTACACTCGATGATTGGACATTGATGGGATGGTGCACAGATGGAAGGATCGAGGAGCAGGAGTAGATGGATGAGTGCTTCTTACTTTGTGCTATGCAGAGGTGAGGAGGAGTTGGTTAAGTGGATATGTGACTGTCGCTGCGCCCATTGCATGTAGCTTTACTGTCATGAATGAATCACAGCCATCTTGAAGTTGGGATGGGAAATACCGCGAATGAGACACCAAGAAATCACAGAAGCTCTGTCATTTGCTGATTGGATGGTGGCAAGAGGTGAGAGGAAGGGGTGAACAAAGTGTTCTGCCTGGTTTAAAGATCACTACTTGTCATTGGTTGCCAAATTAGACAATCATTTGTTTGCCAAATGCGAGGCCTATCATCACCTTCCACACACTTCAAGGACGGCATCATTATTCATTACTCTGGTCAATAACTACTGACTTACATTCTGCCATCTTCTCCTACGCTTTCGCTTTCACTGACAAATGGGAAAATCAAATTGTGCAATAATTGGGAGCACAATTGTTTCTTGCATTTGGGGTAAAAATGAATTGAAATGAGTCCTGTTTCTGCTACTTAGTAGTCGAGAAGTAAGGTGTGAATCATTTGGCGATCACATGTGGCTCCTTCGGTGTGAATGAATTCCTTTTTATTTGTCACGTCAAAGTTAGGCATTAATGAAGAGGAAGAGGTGGGGCACAGGACTCGAATAAAAAGTCAGGCCAACTACCAGCCACACAATGAATGATGCTGTCTCCACTGAAAAATTTGGCTACATATCTTGAATCGGTTTACCCAACAGTGGTAAGGATGTGTAAAATTAGGCATCCCATAGATGCGCAAAGTGTGTTCTAAAAGAAAGAAACCGGGGTGTCGCACATGTGTGACGCTGGCATTTTTTGGCCTACCTCAAGGTGAATGGATTGAGTTGCACTGTGGTCAGGAGAGTTTTGTACGTAAAGAGAAACAACTCAGCAGTAGGAGTAATGAGTAGTAAAGTGATTGGTGAATGAAGTCTCTAGTAATAGATGAATTGAGAGATGAGAAGGGAGTGCACCTGCAATGGAAGTAGAAATGAAGGAATGAGTGATAGTGGGAGAGAGAGAGGGAGAGGGAGGGGGAGAGGGAGAGGGAAGGAAAAAGGAGGGTGCGAGTGCGTAAATGAATGAATGAAGGGAAGAGTGCAGTGGAGGTAGAATTATTGCACATCAATGAAAAGGCATTACTTGGAATGAAGGGATAAAAGGAGGAAAGAGGGAGAGAAGGAGTGTTGTTGGAGTAGTGGGGTGGGAGGTGAGGAGGGAAGAGGTCTACTAGCAGCGTATAAGTAGTTGAGAGGAGGGAGGCAAAGTAGTGGGTCTACTGGTAAGTTGTAAGTAGTGGCACCTTAGGTGGTAGTGGTGGTGGTGTTGGCTGATAGCGCATTAAGTAGTTGTGGTGATGGGTGGACGGGGGTGGTTGGGTGAGTGGGTCGAGTGAGTGCAACAGTAGTGGTAGGCGAAGGTGCATCAGTGGGAGCGGAGGCGTGCGTGCGCGCGTGCGTGTGTGCTGTGTGTGTGTGTGTGTGTGTGGGTGCGAGAGGAGGCGTAGAGTGCACCGTGCGAAAGGGTGCATGCGGGCATGGGTGGGCTGTGGGAGAACGACGCGACGAAGGAGAAGGAGAAGGAGAGGGAATTAGAGGGGATATTGGGGATTATACTAGGGGGCAGTGAGTAGGAAAGAGGAGGAAAAGGCTATTAGTGGAAGAAATAGTGGGTGAATGAGAAGGAAATTGGAAAGCAGCGTGAGGAAAGAGTGGAAGAAGGTGTGGGTGAGGTTGAATGGGCCAGTAGAAGGAAGGAGAGGCGTGCGTTGGAAAGCGTGCATTGGAAATGGGCTTGGATGAAGAAGGTGGATGAAATGTGAGGTGGTAGGTGTGGAGGCGGCGAGAGAGCAGGTGTGTGTGTGTGTGTATGCATATATGTATTGTCGTCGTCGGTGGTAGCGGGGGCAGCGGTAGCTTTAACCCCTGGCTCGCTCATACAACTACACCTTAGTTTGCTTTTATGTTTCTATTCCCACTTGCTTTGCCTAAAACAATTATTTTACCTTAATTTGAATTCTCCTTCTTTAGCCTCGGTGTGCTCAAATCTGAACTTGCGGATTTCCACCTAGCTTGACTACAATTGATTTAACTGGGAATTAATGTTCTAAGAAGACGTGGCAGGAGCAACGACAAAGTCATTGCCTTCCTCAAAACAGATGCATTCCATCAAACATTGTGCATCGCATACTTCAGCATTCAGAGGTAGTCGAGATACCTTATCAACACACCGGGAGCGCACATTGGCACGTAGGATTGTGTATGGAGACTTGCGATTGGATGCCACTGAAGGAAATGGAACTGGTGGTTGCGTGGTACCGGGTTTTGTGCAAACATAGGCCCAATAGATTGTCCTGCAATACTTGCGTTATCAGCAAACTGCAGACTCATCTGTTTGTCGTCATAACGCGTCGTTGGTGTGGTTTCTATAATCCTACAGCCGTTTTATTTCTAAAACTCAAACTCTTTTCAATCCAACCCTCTCTGGACTCGCAGGAATCATTTATCGATGGTTTTGTGCTTTTTTAGATGCGGTGGGCAAATTGTGAGACTAAGAACGAAACCATATTCCTTAAAGCCCACGTTTGTGTATTCTGCACAAAATTATCAGCGTTTACAAGTAAATGTAGAAAGAGGAACTTCCTAAACGAGACGGATCTCCCTAGTCACCCTTCAATAAGTCAAAATTACGAAGATCAGAGTGCAGTTAAGTTAATCCGTGCTGTTACGATTATCCTTAGCTTAATGAGGCGCAGTGCAAAGCACATTAGAATCCTGCTTCATTTTGACATGACAGCGTTGGGAACGAAAGTGTTACATGACTGATCCATGTTATTATTACTGGAGGCTCCCACTCAACCACTCCACCACATGCGTGTTGTTAACGCACCAGCATGGATGTAATCAGGGTCTAATTTCTCTGTGGTATCAGTGACCTCTGCTGAGCTACGAAGGTTGCTAATCTGACCGCTCACTACCCAAAACATGCATTCAAAAGGCACTTGCTACAGTTGTCCATGCTTTAAATGAGAATTCCGTCCTCAGTGAGAGCTGCCAACAATCAGTAAAGGTATTTATACACAAAGTACATTTTGGCAGTGAGAAGTCACAAGCCTTCTACGATGTCAAGTAAGTTTTATGCTATTTATTTGACTTCAAGTATTTCATGCTTAACGACATAATGTGCTGCAGAACCATTGATGATCCAAGGACATCTGTTGGTGTGTCTGCAGTCTTTTGTATCTTACACCTTTGCCGAGTTAAGTTGGACTGTTGGCCTGCATGTTCTGATGTAGGCATGTGGTGGAAACATCAAATCAGAAATAACATGAAATGTTCTTTATGTCAGACTTGTCACGATGGAAATAAAATGAAGGTATTCGCTATGAGATCATTAATTGTTTTTCAGCGTCCGAAATTTGTTTTGGCAAGGATAACGATAGTTTCGCTTCAAAATTAGCCTCATTATTTGTGTGGTAGAGCTTCGCGCAAGTTGCTTCTCAAATAAATACGTGACATTGTATTGTTGCATAATATGGCGACACGTAAATGTAATCTACGGGGCCTAGAGAAAACAAACTCGTTCGAGCTATCTAAGAATGAGTTAATGTTTCCTCGTAATGCTGCATTGTGGAGAGGTTTTGCCTCACAAGGCGACAACGGCGACGACCATGAGAACGTCGTAGAACCACGCTGATGGGTCTCGATGGCAAAGGAAAAGTAGTTGACAAAAAGCAAATACGTCTCAAGAATAGGGATGCTAGAACACAGCAATAATTTGTTCTTTGTTGTGGAACACTAACTGGAAAGCGGTTGGGCAATTTCAATGTGTGCAACAAATGTGATGTAGCGTTCAAAGACTTCATGAAAAGCAAAAGAGGGCATAATACTTAAATAGAATATATATACATTCAGCAAGCAGAGTGTAGAGACCGGTGGCGTGGTCCAAAGGCCAGCTCGCCCGTTTGGAGCAACATGGTCACCCAAGTCACCGTAGCCGAAACCGGCAATCAAACCAACAATGCATTAACTTTGAGGTATTGTAGAGAAATCAGAATGTAGTAAATAAATAGCGTAAGAATTAGAAATGCAGAAACAATAGAAGAAATTAGGCATGCGTGTGCAAAGGGTGAAAATCCTCTTGTCATAGAATGCTACACAAAAGGATTGGGTGGCTATCATCAGGTTAATAAGATGAATTGAAGATAAATGTGAATGACACATAACATTATAGGGAGAAAGGGAAACAATGAAGTATTTTTGTTTCGCTCGTGGGGGGTTTAATATGTTTGAATGGAGGGAGGAAAGAGGGAGAAGGAATAAGGTGGGGAGGGAATTAAGCCATATAATTATACATTGCTGCGACGCCATCGTTTTTCCACTTTTCTGACTACACTGTAGTTGCTAACCTTGTTTGATGTTAAAATGCGCTAATTTCTGGAAGTCGCGAGGTTGCTACGACACATTCAACATTGCTGTACCGCATGGAGATGGCATGGTGCAGACTAGTTCAGCTAATTTGAAACAAGTGGTCAATCATGAAAGAGAGCAATTACTGGACAAGAACTCATTGATTTGTTGCTAGAAGATGACGCGACTCAGGTGTAATAAAACACCCTCACTCACTCACTGCCATCGCTTGTTTTCGTACACTTCGCTCCCACCAACATGTCCGCAAAGGCCTGGCACGTCGGAGGCATTTGTCTTTAGCCTTGGCACAGCCGAGCCAATCGCCACAGCGATGGCAGAGATGAGATGGCAGATGAATGCGAAGAGAAAAAGCAGATGGGTTAGAGTCAGTCACGATCTCACGCTTTGCGAATACAGAGCTCATGCTGAACATGTAAGGAATGATTTGCGTATATCATGCAAGATCTTCCATAGGTGTCTCGATGGGCTTTGGCTATCGTCCAAACTTAATGCTCACTTCCGAACGTGTTCGAATAAATAGACGCAGTTAATTCTTCTACCGATGAGCAAATCATGCAATTGAACTACAATGACTGCTTGAAAAAGCCATTGCTCAATTCATCAATTTGAAAAGACTTGAGTTCACTTATCGGGAGTATGCTACTCCCCACAGGGCGAATAATAATGTCCCTCATGAAAGGAACCACAGTGCTGACAATGAGAGGCCTCACGTATTGGCACGATTGTAGCGACTGGGTGCAACACCTTATGGCAGATATGGAGGCTCATCGAAAGGACAGCCCTACCAATAAGGCAATGACTCAAAGTAGAAGTTACTCCTTCAACTGGACCATCTTAAGTCCAACGAGAACTATTTACACCACTTTATCATTCTATCTTACGGCTACCAACCACCGTCTCGCATGTGTGACACATCTAGCCACTTCTTCCTCCCTTCCTTCTTTCCTTCCTCCCTTCCTTCCTTTCTTCCGTCCCTCCTTTCTCTTTCCTTCTCTTCTTCGAAAAGCAAGCCTGCTGTCCCACCGGTGTGGTATGTGTTGGTTCTTTCCTTACCACCACCATCGAAAATGCACATACTGGATATGCTGCATAAATGCCTTCAACACTCGCACCCGTCTTCCCGTCACACGCAGCAACAGAAACCCACTACTCAAGTCATTTGAGTAACACTTTTATTCCACTCGCATTCCAACCGCATTTCTAGCTCACTGGCATTGTGAGGCGACAGTACAGCCTCATCGTTGTGGGTGGTTGCTATCACTTCCACAAGCACATTCAACGCACCTATACCTCACCTACACCACAAAGCGGTACATCTTTCCAGTCGTGCCAGTAATACTTATCATCATTAGCCGCAAACCTGCACCACAATCCAGCGTGAAGGCAGTGTAGTCACCACACGGAAAGCGCTGCTCACTTTCAAATGGTGAGGCTATCGATTGAATCCATTAATCGTGTCACACACTCAAACATACCGCCACTACAATGTTTGCAGATCGGTTGTGTGCAGAAATGCTCTTTCTGTTGGTGTACATTTCGCTTTGGTTTTTCGGTCACTTTGGTTTTTTCCGTTTGCGATTTTTCTTTCTCGTGTGGACCCTCGTGGACATGGCGCAAGCAGTGTCCACGAGGAGAGGTAGGTGCTCGCCTTTACACACACACCTCTACTAACCTCATTGTCATGCAGGTTGCCAAAGACGCCAACAGGCTGTCTCTCACAAAGCACTTCAGACAGATGTTCATGTGGAAGAAGAGCGGGTGGAGCAAGTGGAGAAGGTGGAGCAGGTGGAGGAGATGGAGAACTCGACTGGCGCATCTGATGCGAAGCTGGTGAGGTTCCAACAGATACTGCAATTCTTCGCCTCGCCTCCAAGTCATTCGATGCGGAGGCGGCAGCGACGGTCGGCAGAAACAGAAGGAGATACCGGCGCCGCAGACACGACCTACGGTGTTACCGACCTTCCGGATGAGTACGAATGGAGGGAAGACGGAGGAGGTGGTGGTGGTGGTGGTGGTGTGGATAGCGCAAATGGCCTTTGCGCTGAAAGGAGGAGGAGGAGGAGGATGAGAAGACGGATGGAGACAAAGGGCCGTTCGAAGAGGGACGAGGACGGGCAGCAGGAAGAGGAGGAGGAGGAGGTGTGGGTGGAGCGGGAGGAGCGTGAGCGGGAGCAGGCGCAGGTGCGGGATGGGCAGCGCGAGGAGAACGAGCAGGAAGAGGAGGAGCAGGAGCAGGAGCATGAGGAGCAGGAGGAGGACGGGAGAATGGAGAAGGAGGTGAAGAAGGAGGAGGCGCACAATGTCATCATCGAGAGTGGTCACCACGCACACGGCAAAGCAAAGAAGACACGCAGCGGCAGGTGGCGTCGGCTCTTCACCAACTCAATCGGTGGACTCGCGTGGCACCAACAACACAAGGGACCACCTCACCAACACCCACACCGGTTTACGGACTCCATGATGCATTGATGATGGAGCAAAGTGTGCTTCTTGCCTACCACCAATTCACACCAAGTCAAGTTGGTGAGAGCATTGTCCTTCCTGTATAAGCAGCAGCATCTGCACTATGAGCAGCAGGAGGAGGAGGAGGAGGAGGAGGAGGAGAAGGGCGTTGTTGTTGTCGTTGTTGTTGTGGTTGTTAGGGACACTGTAGTTGTCACGGTTGGCTCAGCAGCAGTAGCAGCAGCAGCAGCAGCAGGTAGATGACGATGATGACCTCCACCCATGCCAAGAGCGAAGGACTTCCGTTCTTCCGTCCATCCGTCCGTCCGTCCGTCCGTCTCCCTTAACTTCCTATTTTTCTTCTTTCCTTTTTCATTTAGTGTTCGGTTGAGATGTCCTGGTGCCAACAATGTCTCGCCCATGTCCACCGTCAGAGTCGACAATTGTGCCCCTGCTGCCATCGCCGATGCCGTTGTTCACCGCCATGCGTGATGTCTCTTCGTTCTTCACTTCCCTCTCCGTTCCGATGCCTCCCCTCTCTCTCTCTCTCTCTCTCTCTCCCTCCCTCCCTCCCTCACTCCCTGCCTCCCTTCCCTCTCCCTGTTTCTCTCCCTCCCTCCCCGCCTTCCCTCCTTCCTTCCTTCCTTTCTCCCTTCCTCTTCTTCCTCGAGTAGCTGCTTGTCTTCCACCGTCGCCCTTCTTTCTTTCGTATTCACATCTCACCCCTCCGCTTCCTCTCATTCGCATTCATCTGGACCTTCGGTCGTGCCGTGGACGTCTGCTGCTGATGCGCCGGCTCCTTCCATTTCGCCACCGTCAGCGACGACTTGCAGTATCCGTTGCAATCTACCAACCTTCACATCAGATGCGACTGCTTGCGAGTTCCCCCTCCGCCCACACTGCCCACCCTGCCCATTCTGTCCCACTTCCTCTGCTTCCACATGAACATTCGTCGTCTGAGGTGCTTTGTGTCAGACAGCTTCTTGGCTTCTTTGGCAACCCACATACCACCTTTCTTATTTGTGTTCTTCTTCTTTTTCGTTCCAATACATCTCTTTTGTTCATCAGACGAAGGCCTTATCTCACTTATCACTTAGTAGGCGGCAGGATGGCTGCGATGCCACAGAATCCACCTTACTGTCGGTTTGAGCTCACTCTTCACCGACCACTTCGAAGCATTCAATACCACATCCCGACTCTGTCTTATGGTCGTTATAACAAGACACGTCGTTCCCAGGCAGCTCTCTCCCTCCACATAAAGTCCACCCGATGGGAAACTGAAGCACATATTTCAAGTCATTCTTGATGAATGACGAGGAAGGAGCGATGGTTGATGGGATGAAAAGAAGCCCACTGCCGTCTGTCTATACCGGCTTGACTTCCATGCATCCAAGCAAATGATGAAGGAGGACGAGCAATTAGGTGATGGCACAGGAACTGACTTCTCCAAACAGGGTCACAAGTGGCGCAATTCCTTGCATCCCCAACTAATTCACTGACTACTTCTTAACAACCTACCAACCAATATCACTTTCGATGGAAATTTCAACTGACATGATCCCTTCAAATTAATCAAGTGACCGAACTCTTCTGCAACAACTGCCTCATTCTCCGCCACCTCACTCAGTGAGGGTTTGCTGCCCTAGTGGTTGCCAATCTATCGGCGTTCGCGTCGTCCTCTCGTCAAGCTTTGGTCCGGTCCCACGCCATTGAATGTGCAACCACAAAAAATAGTCCACCACAACCTTCCTTCCAAAACTGCTCAGAGAAGTCCCAACAATCTTCAGCTGAAATTCAGTAAAGTACTCAAAAGGAAGATTGTTATTTAAGAGCAAGTTCAACACTCAGGCCGATGTTATTGCGCATAGCACTTGCTGTTAAGCCACCCACATCCCATCGCATCGTCGGTCGGTGATGTCCACGCATACGTGGCAGTAGCAGCAGCTGCAGTCGCAGAAGCGGGGCTCTGTGGAGGAGGCGAAGCATAGAAAGGTTGAACTAGCGCCGTCGACGACTCTCCAAATCCCCGTCCTTCAGGCACCTAGAATATTGACAACGAGTTGTCAGATGGAAATGCCTCCTCTTCCTAACAGCAAAGCACAAATCAACACTAACACCAAGGACCACCGCCAGTCTACCCAAGCAGTATACCGCAACCCCACTCCACCCCCATTAAGCACACTCCAAACGTCGTTCAAGGCACAAACAACCCCACAAACCAACAAAACAGTCCCCATTTACCGCCTATCGTGCTATACAGTGACAAAAAATGCACCACGTGAGTAGAAGGACTGATTCCATCGCTCCGAACAACACCTAATCGCCACACTTCCTCATCCAACGACTTTTGAAGTGAAGGCCACAGTCTACCAAACGTGCTCACCCATCCGCCTTTTTCTAACGCCAAGTTAGGCTTTCGCATTAGCGAGGAACCAGAATCCTTCTCTCCGTGATTACAACTGGCAAGAATAAAATCCACACCTTTCAATGCGTCTAAACCTTCTTACCGGTTAGTTCGACCGCAAATCCAAGTCGTTTCTGATGCAAAAAATCAACACTGGCCCCTTACCCAGTTGGGCAGCCAAAAAGGACTGATGAAACTGCTGTTGTTGCGATAGCCATCGTTGGATGAATGAATGAATGAATGAATGAATGAATGAATGAATGTCCCCGTCGGTGATGTCCAGGCATACGCACCAACACAGGCAGAAGCAAAGCTCTGTGGAGGAGGCAGAGAATAGAACCATTGAGTCGCCGCTTCAATCGATGTAGCTGCGTCCACCAACCGTCTGTGCCGTGCAGTATCACAATCCTTCCTTCGCCTTCCAAGCATTCCGAACCGTTGCACCTGCAACATTGAAAAAGAGTAGTAAGACGGAGATGCTTCCTTACTCCCTCTCCTAGCGCAAAGCACAGACAGCAGAGCCACACCCTACCCTCATGCCGACACAAGCGACCACCTCCAATCCATCCAAGCAGTGCACCACAGCCGTATTGCAACCCCAATCCGCCCCCGCCTTGCCCCTCCCACTTCCTCCCCTCCCCTCCCCCTCCTCCTCCTCTCCACAACTACCTACTTGTGCCTTTTCAACCCATTCGCATTCTTAAGGCTACGTCGCAGTAGTAGTGAGAACAGCGCCACCACTCATCACCTATACAGTCAGCAACAAATTAACTGCCACCCTCCCACACCAACAACATCCCCCTACCTTCGAAAGCAAATATGCCGCACTTACCACCAGTGACCTCTCACCCATAGCACTTCCATTCGTCATCGTCGTCGTCGTTGTCGCCGTCGCCGTCGTAAGAGAGCGTCACCTTCACTCTTCCACACATAAGCACGACACGCCTCCCCTAGTCTCTCCCCTCCCTCTCCGCCACCCCTCCCCTCCCCGTCCACCCACTTAACCACCCATGCCCCCCCGGAAGAAAAAGAGATGCTCACATAATAGCAGTAGTAGTCCCTGTCGTCCATGCCTGCCGACACCTACATCGCACAACCCAGACCGAGACGCCGCCACCGCCAACGCCAACGCCGCGAATCACTCCAACATCTCGCACTGCCCACCATCACTCCACACAATCATCAAATGCTACTTCACCATCACCACAATAAGTTTGTAGCATCTGAAAAGGGAAAAAAACCAAGCAATGCAGAGATGGACGTGTGACAGTCCAATGCGCTGCAAAGCTAACACCAACGAACATAACTGCTGATAGGAGAGAAACGACTTAGCAAGCAAATGCTTAAGACTGCTACAAAGTACAGTCTGCGTAGTGATTCCAAAGCTTCCCACTAGCCCCACTCCTGCTGCTGCGTCTACCTCACTCACTCACCCTCTTACTCACTCACCCACTCACTCAGACACCAACTCGTGCCGTCAAAGCTGAAAAAACCTACGATTGAACCATCACCGAGGCCCTCTACACAACACCTTTCGCAGCAAGGATCACATCAACACAACAAATTACCCTCGTCCCGCCCCCAGTCCTCCGCCATCTCTATGCGCTGCTGCTCCAACAGCACGCATATCACAGTCATGACAATAGCGCACCTTTCACCACACAGGTAAACAGGAAAAGCACCTTCCCACCCAACATAAGAACAACGCACATCGGTTCTGTTACTGCACCCAAAATGCACCAACAACTCAATCCAATCTTACCTAGGGAATGCGCGAAGTCATACCGAAGGCGAGGTTCACGCTCATTGCTACAGCTTCATCTCCATCTCCTTCTCCTTCTTCTTCCTCTTCTTCAACGTCTATTCTAGCATGAAAGCGCAAAAGGAAAATGGATAATACGATTTATAAACAAGATGAATACTAGCAAGGAAATAATGAACAACGTTAAAACCCCTCACAAGTCTCTTCATCAAATTCCACCGCATTCATCAAAACTCATTCTTGATTAAATAACTAAGCACTTGGAAACAGCAAAAACGATCCTACTTATTCGCAATAAGGATTGTGTAGTGAAAAATCAACGCGATTAGGCAATGCAAATGGAAAACAAAAAGTCTTGACAGCGACTGCAGCTATTTTTGAAACGATTAGCCTAACATATAGAGTGATAAAGAAAGAACAAATATAAGTACAAACGTATGCACGTAATGGGTGCTTGATCGCACAAAAGCACCAAGCAAGTAATTGCCAAGCACTCGGTAAGATTATAACTCCTCTCAACCAAATTGCACCCCACCAATCAAACTCCAACGTCATTAATACAAAAAATACAGCCTCACACACTGCTAAAACGGTCATAATTTATCACTTATAGTGTCATGTAGCTAAATTGCACCTTAGTAAACGTCTCAACAGTCACATTAAGAGGCCTTTGCGTTTACTCCAGCAAGTACCTTTGTAACAGAAGAAAGTCGACATTTAAAATGCCTATTAACAGCAAAACCACCAAAACTAACCAAAATGCACCAAACGCTTACAAGATTTCCAACTTCTGACGGCGAACAAAGGCTCACTAATCCGAAACAACGGTCGCCGAAACAGGCAGCTCTTACGCGAGCCACGTACAAACATGACCAATCAGGTCAAAGTTCGTTCGGTAAAACAATCAGGCTTTTAATATATATGTGTTTTATACGATGCAACAACTAAAACAAACTAGAGCAGTTTTGTAACAAGCACAAAATTTAAAGTAGAAATACACAAATGAAAGAGCTTACGAATTGCGCACGAGTGAGAGATATGGCAATGAATCTCAGCAGACGACCAAAGCATAAATACTATAGTATAAGGTGCAACAGCGCAAAGCAAAAGTAGTTTCAATAACAACACTTAATTTTAATGTGTCGTCCTCATGGAAAATTTTAATTGTCTTTGGTGTCCAATGCCTTTTTATGGTTCGAATATCTACGCCACTAAGGTCGGTTAAGGTCGTAAATGAATGACTGGCTTGTGCATTCGGCTGAGTGTTGCGTTGTTTTGCTTCTCTTCTCATTCAAATGGGTCGTTTTACTAATGCT
This sequence comes from Taenia hydatigena, assembly GCA_036345935.2. Lineage (NCBI taxonomy): Eukaryota > Metazoa > Platyhelminthes > Cestoda > Cyclophyllidea > Taeniidae > Taenia > Taenia hydatigena. The sequence goes on along the minus strand of JADWOT020000004.1, from coordinate 7,163,915 downwards.
TATGGGCCAACGACTGTTGGGAAATGAATGCCTTGCTATTCGCGACTCAGGACAGTGTTGAGAGTGGATTACGTTAGTTTGTGGCATGTCCACAGTGGATGAATGGAAGTATGGATGAATGGTTGAGAAGGACCACAGATTTGGCGCCATTTCAGTAGAAGCGGAAGAGCTCCCAAAGTGAAAGGTAAGGTAGGAGCATAGATGCTGGTTATTTTGTGTGTCTATCCATGATTTTATTGCGGTACTTGCATGCACAGGATGGGTTAATTGATTTGTTCTCCTCGAGGAATATGGTGTTAACCAATGCGTTTGCATTTTCACAAGTTGATTGAACCTGCTGAAGACGCGTTTGTAACGCGTTGCACCGTGACCACTCTTCTTGTTACGTTGCACCTACACGTGTGGCATGTGTTTCATATCACCAAGTCATGGCTATCCAGAATACCCGATGTATTTAAAGCAATAAAGGTGGTGAGGGACAGTTGTGTTGTGTGGTATTTGAAAAGGAGGAGGAGGAGGAGGGGAGGTCAGTTGATTAGAAGAAGTGAATGCAGTTAGCGTAATTGTATAGGCGAAACAGGCACTACTGTTGGGTGTGGTGATGAGGATTGCTGCTTAGCAGGTGAAGCGTGTTTTGCGTAGGTGTTACCTCTGGCAGCAGGGATTCACAGCGACTGGAGTGGGTCTTGCTGGATTACTTAGTGACGTGGCCTCATGACTATGGGTAAATCGTGGGGTATGCGCGAACAAATAGTGTAGAAGTTGATTGTGAGGGTAAGTGTTGAATTCAGCTCTGCCTTGTGTAGAGTGTTCGGCTGTCTGTTAAGGAGAGGAAGGAGGTAGGGAAGAGGATGGGAGGTGGAGGAGGGCACATACAGTGAAAAGCGCATCATTCCACGCAACACCCTGCCAATTTCGACGCTTGAATCATCTTGAGGTGGAATTAGTCCTTCTACTCACGTGGTGCATTTTTTGTCACTGTATAGCACGATAGGCGGTAAATGGGGACTGTTTTGTTGGTTTGTGGGGTTGTTTGTGCCTTGAACGACGTTGGGAGTGTGCTTAATGGGGGTGGAGTGGGGTTGCGGTATACTGCTTGGGTAGACTGGCGGTGGTCCTTGGTGTTAGTGTTGATTTGTGCTTTGCTGTTAGGAAGAGGAGGCATTTCCATCTTAAAACTCTTTGTCAATATTCTAGGTGCCTGAAGGACGGGGATTTGGAGAGTCGTCGACGGCGCTAGTTCAACCTTTCTATGCTTCGCCTCCTCCACAGAGCCCCGCTTCTGCGACTGCAGCTGCTGCTACTGCCACGTATGCGTGGACATCACCGACCGACGATGCGATGGGATGTGGGTGGCTTAACAGCAAGTGCTATGCGCAATAACATCGGCCTGAGTGTTGAACTTGCTCTTAAATAACAATCTTCCTTTTGAGTACTTTACCGAATTTCAGCTGAAGATTGTTGGGACTTCTCTGAGCAGTTTTGGAAGGAAGGTTGTGGTGGACTATTTTTTGTGGTTGCACATTCAATGGCGTGGGACCGGACCAAAGCTTGACGAGAGGACGACGCGAACGCCGATAGATTGGCAACCACTAGGGCAGCAAACCCTCACTGAGTGAGGTGGCGGAGAATGAGGCAGTTGTTGCAGAAGAGTTCGGTCACTTGATTAATTTGAAGGGATCATGTCAGTTGAAATTTCCATCGAAAGTGATATTGGTTGGTAGGTTGTTAAGAAGTAGTCAGTAAATTAGTTGGGGATGCAAGGAATTGCGCCACTTGTGACCCTGTTTGGAGAAGTCAGTTCCTGTGCCATCACCTAATTGCTCGTCCTCCTTCATCATTTGCTTGGATGCATGGAAGTCAAGCCGGTATAGACAGACGGCAGTGGGCTTCTTTTCATCCCATCAACCATCGCTCCTTCCTCGTCATTCATCAAGAATGACTTGAAATATGTGCTTCAGTTTCCCATCGGGTGGACTTTATGTGGAGGGAGAGAGCTGCCTGGGAACGACGTGTCCTGTTATAACGTGAAGGAGATGGCGTCACACAACTCAACGACCATAAGACAGAGTCGGGATGTGGTATTGAATGCTTCGAAGTGGTCGGTGAAGAGTGAGCTCAAACCGACAGTAAGGTGGATTCTGTGGCATCGCAGCCATCCTGCCGCCTACTAAGTGATAAGTGAGATAAGGCCTTCGTCTGATGAACAAAAGAGATGTATTGGAACGAAAAAGAAGAAGAACACAAATAAGAAAGGTGGTATGTGGGTTGCCAAAGAAGCCAAGAAGCTGTCTGACACAAAGCACCTCAGACGACGAATGTTCATGTGGAAGCAGAGGAAGTGGGACAGAATGGGCAGGGTGGGCAGTGTGGGCGGAGGGGGAACTCGCAAGCAGTCGCATCTGATGTGAAGGTTGGTAGATTGCAACGGATACTGCAAGTCGTGGCTGACGGTGGCGAAATGGAAGGAGCCGGCGCATCAGCAGCAGACGTCCACGGCACGACCGAAGGTCCAGATGAATGCGAATGAGAGGAAGCGGAGGGGTGAGATGTGAATACGAAAGAAAGAAGGGCGACGGTGGAAGACAAGCAGCTACTCGAGGAAGAAGAGGAAGGGAGAAAGGAAGGAAGGAAGGAGGGAAGGCGGGGAGGGAGGGAGAGAAACAGGGAGAGGGAAGGGAGGCAGGGAGTGAGGGAGGGAGGGAGGGAGAGAGAGAGAGAGAGAGAGAGAGGGGAGGCATCGGAACGGAGAGGGAAGTGAAGAACGAAGAGACATCACGCATGGCGGTGAACAACGGCATCGGCGATGGCAGCAGGGGCACAATTGTCGACTCTGACGGTGGACATGGGCGAGACATTGTTGGCACCAGGACATCTCAACCGAACACTAAATGAAAAAGGAAAGAAGAAAAATAGGAAGTTAAGGGAGACGGACGGACGGACGGACGGATGGACGGAAGAACGGAAGTCCTTCGCTCTTGGCATGGGTGGAGGTCATCATCGTCATCTACCTGCTGCTGCTGCTGCTGCTACTGCTGCTGAGCCAACCGTGACAACTACAGTGTCCCTAACAACCACAACAACAACGACAACAACAACGCCCTTCTCCTCCTCCTCCTCCTCCTCCTCCTCCTGCTGCTCATAGTGCAGATGCTGCTGCTTATACAGGAAGGACAATGCTCTCACCAACTTGACTTGGTGTGAATTGGTGGTAGGCAAGAAGCACACTTTGCTCCATCATCAATGCATCATGGAGTCCGTAAACCGGTGTGGGTGTTGGTGAGGTGGTCCCTTGTGTTGTTGGTGCCACGCGAGTCCACCGATTGAGTTGGTGAAGAGCCGACGCCACCTGCCGCTGCGTGTCTTCTTTGCTTTGCCGTGTGCGTGGTGACCACTCTCGATGATGACATTGTGCGCCTCCTCCTTCTTCACCTCCTTCTCCATTCTCCCGTCCTCCTCCTGCTCCTCATGCTCCTGCTCCTGCTCCTCCTCTTCCTGCTCGTTCTCCTCGCGCTGCCCATCCCGCACCTGCGCCTGCTCCCGCTCACGCTCCTCCCGCTCCACCCACACCTCCTCCTCCTCCTCTTCCTGCTGCCCGTCCTCGTCCCTCTTCGAACGGCCCTTTGTCTCCATCCGTCTTCTCATCCTCCTCCTCCTCCTCCTTTCAGCGCAAAGGCCATTTGCGCTATCCACACCACCACCACCACCACCACCTCCTCCGTCTTCCCTCCATTCGTACTCATCCGGAAGGTCGGTAACACCGTAGGTCGTGTCTGCGGCGCCGGTATCTCCTTCTGTTTCTGCCGACCGTCGCTGCCGCCTCCGCATCGAATGACTTGGAGGCGAGGCGAAGAATTGCAGTATCTGTTGGAACCTCACCAGCTTCGCATCAGATGCGCCAGTCGAGTTCTCCATCTCCTCCACCTGCTCCACCTTCTCCACTTGCTCCACCCGCTCTTCTTCCACATGAACATCTGTCTGAAGTGCTTTGTGAGAGACAGCCTGTTGGCGTCTTTGGCAACCTGCATGACAATGAGGTTAGTAGAGGTGTGTGTGTAAAGGCGAGCACCTACCTCTCCTCGTGGACACTGCTTGCGCCATGTCCACGAGGGTCCACACGAGAAAGAAAAATCGCAAACGGAAAAAACCAAAGTGACCGAAAAACCAAAGCGAAATGTACACCAACAGAAAGAGCATTTCTGCACACAACCGATCTGCAAACATTGTAGTGGCGGTATGTTTGAGTGTGTGACACGATTAATGGATTCAATCGATAGCCTCACCATTTGAAAGTGAGCAGCGCTTTCCGTGTGGTGACTACACTGCCTTCACGCTGGATTGTGGTGCAGGTTTGCGGCTAATGATGATAAGTATTACTGGCACGACTGGAAAGATGTACCGCTTTGTGGTGTAGGTGAGGTATAGGTGCGTTGAATGTGCTTGTGGAAGTGATAGCAACCACCCACAACGATGAGGCTGTACTGTCGCCTCACAATGCCAGTGAGCTAGAAATGCGGTTGGAATGCGAGTGGAATAAAAGTGTTACTCAAATGACTTGAGTAGTGGGTTTCTGTTGCTGCGTGTGACGGGAAGACGGGTGCGAGTGTTGAAGGCATTTATGCAGCATATCCAGTATGTGCATTTTCGATGGTGGTGGTAAGGAAAGAACCAACACATACCACACCGGTGGGACAGCAGGCTTGCTTTTCGAAGAAGAGAAGGAAAGAGAAAGGAGGGACGGAAGAAAGGAAGGAAGGGAGGAAGGAAAGAAGGAAGGGAGGAAGAAGTGGCTAGATGTGTCACACATGCGAGACGGTGGTTGGTAGCCGTAAGATAGAATGATAAAGTGGTGTAAATAGTTCTCGTTGGACTTAAGATGGTCCAGTTGAAGGAGTAACTTCTACTTTGAGTCATTGCCTTATTGGTAGGGCTGTCCTTTCGATGAGCCTCCATATCTGCCATAAGGTGTTGCACCCAGTCGCTACAATCGTGCCAATACGTGAGGCCTCTCATTGTCAGCACTGTGGTTCCTTTCATGAGGGACATTATTATTCGCCCTGTGGGGAGTAGCATACTCCCGATAAGTGAACTCAAGTCTTTTCAAATTGATGAATTGAGCAATGGCTTTTTCAAGCAGTCATTGTAGTTCAATTGCATGATTTGCTCATCGGTAGAAGAATTAACTGCGTCTATTTATTCGAACACGTTCGGAAGTGAGCATTAAGTTTGGACGATAGCCAAAGCCCATCGAGACACCTATGGAAGATCTTGCATGATATACGCAAATCATTCCTTACATGATCAGCATGAGCTCTGTATTCGCAAAGCGTGAGATCGTGACTGACTCTAACCCATCTGCTTTTTCTCTTCGCATTCATCTGCCATCTCATCTCTGCCATCGCTGTGGCGATTGGCTCGGCTGTGCCAAGGCTAAAGACAAATGCCTCCGACGTGCCAGACCTTTGCGGGCATGTTGGTGGGAGCGAAGTGTACGAAAACAAGCGATGGCAGTGAGTGAGTGAGGGTGCTTTATTACACCTGAGTCGCGTCATCTTCTAGCAACAAATCAATGAGTTCTTGTCCAGTAATTGCTCTCTTTCATGATTGACCACTTGTTTCAAATTAGCTGAACTAGTCTGCACCATGCCATCTCCATGCGGTACAGCAATGTTGAATGTGTCGTAGCAACCTCGCGACTTCCAGAAATTAGCGCATTTTAACATCAAACAAGGTTAGCAACTGCAGTGTAGTCAGAAATGTGGAAGAACGATGGTGTCGCAGCAATGTATAATTATATGGCTTAGTTCCCTCCCCACCTTATTCCTCCTCCCTCTTTCCTCCCTCCATTCAAACATATTAAACCCCCCAAGTGCGAAACAAATATCCTTCATTGTTTCCCTTTCTCCCTATAATGTTATGTGTCATTCACATTTATCTTCAATTCATCTTATTAACCTGATGATAGCCACCCAATCCTTTTGTGTAGCATTCTATGACAAGAGGATTTTCACCCTTTGCACACGCATGCCTAATTTCTTCTATTGTTTCCGCATTTCTAATTCTTACGCTATTTATTTACTACATTCTGATTTCTCTACAATACCTCAAAGTTAATGCATTGTTGGTTTGATTGCCGGTTTCGGCTACGGTGACTTGGGTGACCATGTTGCTCCAAATGGGCAAGCTGGTCTTTGGACCACGCCACCGGTCTCTACACTCTGCTGGCTGAATATATATATATGCATTCTATTTAAGTATTATGCCCTCTTTTGCTTATAATGAAGTCTTGGAACACTACATCACATTTGTTGCACACATTGAAATTGTCCAACCGCTTTCCAGTTAGTGTTCCACAACAAAGAACAACTTATTGCTGTGTTTTAGCATCCCTATTCTTGAGACCTATTTGCTTCTTGTCAACTACGTTTCCTTTGCCGTCGAGACCCATCAGCGTGGTTTTACGACGTTCTCATGGTCGTCGCCGTTGTCGCCTTGTGAGGCGAAACCTCTCTACAATGCAGCACTACGAAGAAACATTAACTCATTCTTAGATAGCTCGAACGAGTTTGTTTTCTCTAGGCCTCGTAGATTACATTCACGTGTCGCCATATTATGCAAGAATACAATGTCACGTATTTATTTGAGAAGTAACTTGCGCGAAGCTCTACCACACAAATAATGAGGCTAATTTTGAAGCGAAACTATCGTTATCCTTGCCAAAACAAATTTCGGACGCTGAAAAACAGTTAGTGATCTCATAGCGAATACCTTCATTTTATTTCCATCGTGACAAGTCAGACATAAAGAACATTTCATGTTATTTCTGATTTGATGTTTCCACCACATGCTCATATCAGAACATGCAGGCCAACAGTCCAGCATAACTTGGCAAGGGCATAAGATACAAAAGACTGCAGACACACTAGCAGATGTTATTGAAAGGCGTTCGACAATCCAATCTCCCACAATAATCTCCATCCCGTCCGTATGTTCCATCAGCGTTTCATTCAACTCCGCATAGTTGCCCTGTGGTGGCAATAGCTACCACGTCTGCCTAAAAAAACCGCGTGATGGAATGACAACACAACTACCATTTGGAACGCATTGCAGAGGAGATGGTGTTATGAGATTAATCAAGCAGCATGGAGCCTTCCCTCCCTTCTCGCCTACTTAGCATACATGCCCATGTGCAGAGCGGTTGGAGGCATCTTGTCTTCTTTCTTACACAAACATCCCCCTTTCTGCTTCACTCCACACAGTGGGACTACGTTGTCACACAACTGGGGGATGCTTTGCATCCATCAATTTGCTGCACCACCAGTGCGCATTTTGATGGTTCACTCAACACGACCTCCATCAGTTTAAACATATTTTAGAATGGTTTTAGAATGCTTAAGGATGAAGGCATCGACTAGGAAGGTGCTCGTAGATCAAATGGGTAGGTCAATCCAAACATTGTCCTCATTACACTCGCACTACGGTAACTCGTTTGTTGACGAGAATGCACGATTTCATTTAAACACGCTCCAAGTTTTGCAGCACATCGTGTGCTTTGTGCATCCCCAGCAAGTCGTTGGTTTTGAATCACTCATGCAGCACCACATGGAAGCGCACACTGGTGAGTTTGTAGATGTTTTAGTCCAGTTAGCTAAAAATATATTATTGCTTAAGCATGCTTCAGTGGGCATACAAGCCTCTCCAGAATTCATACCTTGTTGTGATATGTTGCAGGTCAAAATAGGGAGTCATCTGGTGCACGCTACTACTGCATGGAATGTTATGGGGACTGTCCAACATGGGAGACACTGAGGAACCACATCCGCCTAAGCCGTCCTTGTACGTTTTCCTCCATTTGTGAGACTCACTTCTTGATGACTAATTTTGCCGGTCATGCCCCTGCCTTGCAGATGTTTGGAGCAAGCTGTACAGTCAAATGGGATAAAATTCCTCCAAGCAGATGAGCTCCGTAAGTCCCAAATGAGTTCATTTATTGCCTTAAAGCATTTTTAGGTGAGCGATGATCACTAAGGTAAAACCAGTTGAGCTCGCACAATTTTAATGGTCCTACGACAACGGATTTGCCTTTGCGGAACTTGCTTTAGTTTGTTGATATTGCGAGAAGCACATGAATCGCAGGGGTCTGCCAGTCGAACTTCTTGAAAATGTCATGTGTTTTGGGAATCACCCTCGGTGTAAGCTCTGCTTGGCTACGCTTCGATTCCGTTCACCGTGCTATCTTCTGTCGCCTTCCTTGGGCAATCGTTTGGGCATATGCTTTAGCATAAACATTAGTGTAACCTGCGCCTATTCCGACGTCCGATGTTCCTGCAATTTGCCACTTTCAAATGTACGGACTCTTGCTTTTCTATTCAATTATTCCTTAATGCTCTTAAGGAAACGCTTAAACATTTGTTTCACCCAGTAAGTAGAAATCCCAATGCAAAATTGATTGGGCATCCAGCTGGATGCAAATCACACCATAAAACTTCTTAACCTTTGGACCAATACAAGGCAAAGACTAATTCCTTCACATATCAATCCTTTTAATCCACGCGGGGCTGCTGCGATAGTCAGCGGGCAACAATGCCGCTCGGTTCAAATGCTAGACTTTAAAAGGCACGCCACGTAAAGCTAGGTAAACTTTCCCCTTAGCTTTCATTCAAAAGGGAGTTCGCGTTCAATTGTAATGCAAATCCTCTTTTAGAATTTTGCCCATCCTTGGAAATTCTTGGAGTCAAATAAATAGCATAAAACTTACTTGACATAGTAGAAGATTTGTGACTTCTCAGCGCCAAAATATACTTTATGTACAAATACCTTTACTGATTGTTGGCAGCTCTCACTGAGGACGCAATTCTCACTTTTAGCATGGACAACTGTAGCAAGTGCCTTTTGAATGCATGTTTTGGGTAGTGAGTAGTCAGATTAGCCACCTTCGTGGCTCAGCAGAGGTCACTGATACCACGGAGAAATTAAACCCTGATTACATCCATGCTGGTGCGTTAACAACACGCATGTGGTGGAGTGGTTGAGTGGGAGCCTCCAGTAATAATAACATGGATCAGTCATGTAACATTTTCGTTCCCAACGCTGTCATGTCAAAATGAAGCAGGATTCTAATGTGCTTTGCACTGCGTCTCATTAAGCTAAGGATAATCGCAACAGCACGGATTAACTTAACTGCACTCTGATCTTCGTAATTTTGACTTATTGAAGGGTGACTAGGGAGATCCGTCTCGTTTAGAAAGCTCCTCTTTCTACATTTACTTGTAAACGCTGATAATTTTGTGCAGAATACACAAACGTATGCTTTAAGGATTATGTTTTCGTTCTTAGTCTCACAATTTGCTTACCGCATCTAGAAATGCATGGATTCATCGCTAAATGATTCCTGCGAGTCTACAGAGGGTTGGATTGAAAAGAGTTTGAGTTTTAGAAATAAAACGGCTGTAGGATTATAGAAACCGCACCGACGACGGGTTATGACGACAAACACATGAGTCTGCGGTCTGCTGATAACGCGAGCATTGCAGGACAAACTATTGGGCCTACGTTTGCACAAAACTCGGTACCACTCAACCACCAGTTCCATTTCCTCCAGTGGCATCCAAGCACAAGTCTCCATACACAATCCTACGTGCCAATGTGCGCTCCCGGTGTGTTGATAAGGTATCTCGACTACCTCCAAATGCTGAAGCATGCGATGCACAATGTTTGATGGAATGCATCTGTTTTGAGGAAGGCAATGACTTTGTCGTTGCTCCTGCCACGTCTTCTCAGAATATGAGTTTCCAGTTAAACCAATTGCAGTCAAGCTAGGTGGAAATTCGCAATTTTAGATTTGAGCGCACTGAGGCTAAAGAAGGAGAATTGAAATTAAGGTAAAATAATTATGTTTTAGGCAAAGCAATTGGGAACAGATACAAGAAAGCAAACTAAGGTGTAGTTGTTTGAGCAGGTTTTGCGAATTGGAATGATTGTACAGTAGATGCTAGGAGTGTTTGCTTGCAGTAAATAATTCCCAATCGCCCAGTGAAATGCGTACACTGACGGATTGTTCTGGCCTCTTGGAGAGCAAATTCTTACGATTTTATTTATCACGTGTGGGATGTACAATCGCCTAGATGTGATATGCGGTCTGCACGGATGTGCACGTAGTGTGTGTCCAGTAGTGAGTGTGAACAATGAGGCCAACTAGCAATGCATGTAGGTTGTCGCGCATGTAAGTTCGTTTGCATTTGTACATCCACAATGCCACGAACCATGCTGCTAACAAAGCCATTTACGCCTCAATTTGGCCTTTTGCACCAAAGACAAGCGAATTCCGCACCACAAGTAACAGGGCAAGATGACGCCTACTTCACTGGAGTAGTCATTTGAGCCCTGCTTTCAGCCTGTCTAGATGTCCGCTAGCAGCACGCTACTACGTAGTACCACAGTCGACGTTAAAAAGCGGCGTTTGGACAACCAACTGGAGCACGATGTGGATACACAATGGCTTCTGACCTCGAGCACGTCTGTGCTTGGAAAATACCTCACTTAAGGATGACACAATCATCATGTTATTTAAAAGGATGCATGCCGCAGTAATGGGTGACGAATTCAGAGTTCTTTGCCAACAACTACTCGTAAGTCATTCGATACGATCGAGATGAGTCTGTACCTCAGCTGATTTCGCGGACTTCATTTAAATATTAGATTTCCCTTACCTTAGGTAAGTCGGTCGCTTTAGTGAAGAAATGCAAGTACAACTGTGTTGCAGTGCGTTGCACACACTTGTGCAGTGTGTGGTGCGTCAGGCAGTGGGTGAAGTGATGTGGGCGTGGATGTGAAGAGGCAGGCAAATGCGAATCAAATGCGTTTACGTGCACTCACCTGTTACATTACCAGGTGGTGCTGTGGGGCAAGCAAAACTACTCCAGCCTCAAGCATTACTAGCACACCAGCCTATCGTTATAGACCACATAGCAAAGTAGTTTCTGGTAAGACGCGCTTGCATATGAACTGCACGCAGTTGAATTAAGCACTGCATTGTAGTATGAAACATGGGAGCTCCTGCTCTTCCTTTCCATTCTACAAATCGAAAACCGGTGTTACACTTCATTGTCATCTGCGCATCCATAACTTACCTTATCTACATTTATGCCATTCACTTCAAAACCACATCCTTGGAGAGGTGGGTAACTCAACCAAATCGCAACGATACTTACTGCGCATGGAACGTGACAAACCCATTTCTCGCGTACGCAGAAAGTCTACCATTGCTTTTCATGACACCTTTTTCTTGTAAGTGGGCTAGCAGCCCTCCGTGTGGTAGTTAATATGTGTGGGTACGGGAATGCATGAACATGCCTTTAATCCTTCACCCATGACATCCCGTCCTCTACCGTCTTGCATGAAACAATATCTCAGGAATATTATTCTGTGATCTTGCATTCTTCTTTTAGCCTCCCCTTAACAATCCATGGATCCGAGTTCGCCAAGTACCCTCTGGAGTATGCTCCCCTCTCACGCACCCACAAGCCACAGATGGGCTCGCCGGTGGATTGTCTCGCCCTGACGTGGTGATTGTCTACAAGTCAGGGGTCTACAATTTTGAGGAGAGAAGTCAACTGCGCAAACTCTACCATCTCTACTACCCGAACGTCAAGATTTACCTCTTCTTCCCTATCGGCTTACCACGAACTTTGCTAGACAAACGTATTTCAACGAGACGGATTTAATGTGACCCTTAATAACAGAGCAGGAAATAAATTGAAGGCATATTCACAGCATCCACAAAGGACAGCCGAAATGCTTTCCAGGGAAATGCACGAATATGATGACCTACTTGTCGGTGACTACGAAGACTCCTACTATAATTTGACGCTGAAAATGTTCCACACATTCCAGTGGGCTGCTCGATTTTGTCGACCCTACAAACCCATCTTCGTCTTTCTTGATGGCGACTATGCCGTCAATGCAAATAAGTTAGTCACATTTGTACGTAGCCTAACAACGGAACTTCGAGAAAACCTGAACTACGATTGCGAAGTGATGGTGAATCCTGTTTTCCGGCATACCAGTTCGTATCTGCAGTGGGCCTTCTCGAAGCGCGAAATTCCTTGGCCATTCCATACACCACAGTACTTGGGTATCTACAGTATGTGGAGCTACCGTCATGTCCACGACTTGGCTCTGGCAATGCACTTCACTAAGCCCATGGCAATTGATGACACGTGGTTGGGGATGGTGCAGTACAAGCTGAATCTCGCACCCAAGAGGATGGAAGGCATGTTCCGCGAGAGTTGGCCGATGCCCAAGCATGTCAACTGCTCCGATATCTTCTTTGCTCTCCTTAGCGAATTTGAACAGCGCAAGTGTGCATTGTAAAAATAGTCCTACTTACTTGCTGTGCTAAAATTAAACAAACCTCTTGAGGCAAATGTTCATACATTAAAAGCCACATATCTGCACTCTCCACCAAGCATTGAAGCAGACCTAATTTCGGAATTCAGCAGGAAGAGGTGAGCACTTCCTGAACATCTCATCCTGATGTGAGGTATTTAGTGAACTTTGAACCAGATGTCTCTGTCACGTGTTTGCGGCGTAACTCCAAAATCCCGTAATAGCAGCTGGAGGAACTGTTATCATATTTAAGAACTTTCTTTTGATCAGGAAAGCATTTCTGCCTCAATGAAGTTGCTCTACTTCTACCGCCAGAGACGTGATGCGTTCTCTTGCCTTCAGGGCCTGGAATATGCCTTGTTCAGATAAACGTCGCCCTGAAAATATTCTTTCCTATTTTCGACCACAGAACTCATTACTTAAGCATTGTCACACTGTTGTTCAAGCTCTGCTTCATTTCTTTCCAATCGAACAGCCAAAAGTTTCATAGTTAGATATTGTGTTATAGAAAACTGCGACCCACAAATATGCGTCGGAAGTGCAGAAATACTGATAAGTTGTAACGCAACAAATCTTTTCTATTGAGCTGTCAGCAATTTAACTGTTGCTGGTTCACTGCCAGATTTTGTGTGCCAAAGGGTAAACTCCATTTAACCTCACTGTCGTGTTTTGCGCCAATTCCAACAGCTAGGGCTCCAATGAAGCGGCTCACTGGCTTCATTTACAATACCTTCTCCATGCATTTACAACCACACACCCACTCGTTCACTCACTCTTCCATTAACACGGCTCTTTGGGCCATTGTCACACGCATACTGTCTGGAGGTAAGAAATACGCTCCTCCACACAATGAAAGAGAGGTTGCAATAAAAATTACACTAAAAGTTTATACATTCCTTATACCGGCACCAAGCCCGCTTTCTCTCTTTGCAGCATTGCTGTCTCTGTTGGCAGTACCCTGAGATACCTTTAAGGTTTTACTGCCAATGCGAATGATAGCCGCCATGCAACAGTAGGACAATTAGGAGTAGAGGGAAATAGAACTGTCCACTTCATTGCGACCATTCAAGCTCAAATATAGGGCTTATCTATTGTAACTGCTGCGATTTTATCTTCCAGTCCATACTCTCTAATAAAATTCGCCCACCTAACCTCATCGAAAATGGAATCTTAAAGCCTGATTGCGTTGATCGCGCCTACGATTCCGATGATGTGGCGTTTTAGCGCTTATTGTATTTAACGTCGCTGTGGTTACGCGAGTCCCACTAACTGTTTCAAGTTAGCACGAATCGACTTTTGAGGGAGAGCAGGAGTTTAGGCAGAAACCGTTCATCATACATGTTTTTGCCTTCACTCATCGTTTAGCAAGAATGATGCGAATGGCGCGTGAAGAATTTCGAGGTGCAACCTCTTGTAGGCGTAAAGAAGGCAACTGCACTAAAAATATTCAGCAACTAAGTTAATGGTCTCTAGCCGTAGGATTTTCCAATTAAATGGTTATTTAACTACCTAAGTAGTGGTGCGAAAGGAAAAGAAAACAGTAACTAAATGGAACGTGTGACATTTCTTTCAACAATATTGCATGTTTGGGTTCCTTTCGAACTGGAACGTACTTAAATAAATCTGTCTACAGAAGACGGATCAACGCTTGAGAGTAGGCTAAATTTAACAGAGATGAAAAACATCTTGCCATAATTATCACGACTGGTGAAATAAAATACTAGTCAAATTAAAGCTCAACATGGGCATTCCAATTACGACGAAGTAAGAAACTAACAAACTACAGCAGAACCATTACCATTAACAGCTGCATTCAGTGCCTCAAGGCCTTTCCAAAACAAATGTTTCTAGTGCTTTTGGGAAGGAAAGGCAAGAAAAGTGGCAAGGATGTGATCTCGCAATAGCATACTCACAATTCATGCTTTGATTGTCGTTCCAATGAGCCTATTCCGGTGCATCAATGTGAAGATGCAAACAATAGACTTAAGTACTTCGCTTCCAACAGCGCTCTGAAATTTAGAGACTTGAGATTTCCAGCTCTTATTTATTAAAAGCTGTGCTTGGATAAATGCGAAACGCATAGGTGTATAGCACAATGGAATTGTATGCCGCGGTGAAAATGCGGTAGTGCATGAAGCAGACAATTTCGCATAGAATGTCACAAGAGCATTCTAGCGTTTCGCATCTAGTTCAGATCCATAAAGCAAGCAAAGCGAAGTCTTTATGGATGCAACTGGCATTTCAGAGTGGAGCTTGAGGCAAGGGTGGATGGATTGGTGCAGTTGGGTCTAGGTAAACGAATACATATGCATGAGTCGAAATGCATATGAGTAGCAGCACTTTGTGAGTTCCTAAGGGATAGAATGAATCTACAATGAATGGCGACAAAACCACATCGGTGCTTCTCGATACCTTAAATATACACTGACCTACCCCTCCATCCCACCCTAACTTGCTTAAACTATCGCATCATACCTGCTTTTTCGTAGCTGCATAGCGACACCTCTTGTGCTTCCGCTTTTGCAGCCCTTTTCTTCCTTGTTAGACGATGATTAACTCAAGAAGTTAGGCCTAAGATGGGGTCAAAATAACAACTATTCCTATGCTATTTTCAGTTAATTGAAAACAGCTAAATGGAGGTCTTCGTACTGCAGTGCCAGACTCACAGCAAAGAGGTTCACAAAAGCTTATTTGTGTTAATGCTGATCTTGCCAAAGGTTTTGCACTTTTCACCTCAAGTGCGAAAATCATTATTTCCTGCAGAGCTTTCAGTCAACACCCCAAAGAGCGTTGTGTAAATAAGTTAACGAACTCGCATTTATAGCTGACATCCACGCCAAAGAAACCGGGTCGTAGTTGTTGATGCAGATGATGACGGTGATGTTGTCTTTTGACGGAATGGGAACCCTTTAAACTCGAGTGTTCCCATTGTGCATCAGTGTTGTGATTAGAAGCTCTCAAGGCATTTTCTTATTCTGAGAGCAAATTAAGGCTTCCGACGATGTTTTAAGATGAATGCTTGGTGAAAAGTGTCACTAAACGCAAAACTTTGCCTAAAATTATTCTTAGATGACTACTGATTTGCTTAGAGGCTGGTACTATTGCGAGGAAAAATTTGATGTAGAGGTAGTTGGTGTGGGAATAAAATGACAGAGCATTTGTTATTATTTTGAGGCTTACTGCTTTAGATTATTTTTTTGCCTTCAATTTTGTAAAATACCAAGCTTCATGTTGGCAAATGGAACGACTCGATTAAAAGTTGTTTGAGCAGTTAAAAGTGTTCGGCATCGGACCAGTTTAATCCATACTGGACGACGGGTGGTAAATGCATCAATGTCCCCCTGATTGCCTAACAATTGATAGGCTTAGTACAAGTGTGCACTTCGAGCATTTGTCGCATGCATTTAGCTGTTAGGAAAAGAAGTTATCAAAGCAAGCGGTGTAGGTGTGAGTGTGTGAGTGAGTGTGTGTGACTGGGTGCAATTGTGGGCATGTGGTACATCATTTAAAACTATGTGAAAGCCATCGAGAGTGGGTGTCCAAAATGTAATCACTCTCTTTTTAGACAAGAAACTCTTATGCAAGAAAGTAAAGTGCGTGTTTCAAATAAATGAGCGTTTAACGCTAAAAAGGCGGGTGAAGGATGTAGTGCGGGCAAAAGGTTATCAAAAAAGGGACATTTTAGCATGAATGCAAAAATAGGCTTTAAATGAGCATGGGATTGCATCGCCATGTGTAGAGGCAGAATACACTGATGCCGTTGCTGTTGGCTGCCATCGAAGATGAAAGAACTTCTTTCTATCGAGACAGAGGGAACGTGATGAAACAAACCTCCACATTTTAACAAGCTCGGAACTCTAATTCTAGCTGCAAGATAAGTTGCAGAACATACACGACTAATCTCAAGTCTTTACAAGATGACAATTGCAACTGGCAATTGTACTTTTCAAAGGCTTTGCTGTTTCAGGTACAGCTTTAAATAAGTTGCAAGTACTGAACAAATTTAGATAGCAACGACTAACTGATGGGGTGATTTCGATGTGCATTGTGAGAAGCTGTCGGATTAGAGCCAAATATGAAGAGGTGACGAGTACAAAGTGGAGTAAAGAACGCCAACCGGAGGCAGCGGAGATGTCAACTCAAAGTAGCCCATCTCCTAAGCCAACATTCGTCTATCCTCCTCCCAGAAATGCGGCAGCTTAGGAGTGCGTGACTCCATCACACGTTGCCTTTGTAACGAGCGGATATTTGTAATGAGCAGGCATTCGGTGCGACTGCAGCCACTTAACGTAAGCACGAGCCAACTTGACATCCGCGGAATGCACTACTGTCCTAATTGTCCCTTCAAACGCGACACGAACATGATGCGGTGGAGTAATGTTTCGGAGGAACTTGATGTGAACGTCATTGCATGTACTGAGGTGTGAACAAGCAGTATTCATAAAAGGAGCACAGTGTGTCTGATTCAGACGGTTACTTCATGTGCAATTCATCAGGTCAGCGTTTAGCTGGAAAATGCCACCCAAGTGCCGTCCGTCCGAAGGATGGGCGGCTATTAAGTTCCTCTTAAAATTGGCACCAATGTTTGCTTAAAGAGAGGCGCACTTTATTCCCTTTAGAAACTACTGCAAGTGATTTACTTACTTTTGTTGGGTGAAGGTATGGCAGTCAAGATGTAAATTAAAGTGGAAATTGGAATTTCCTAGTTGCAATTTGTGACCCTGCTTGTGACACTGATCGCAGTAATCGTGGATTGGTGAGGCGTGAGATTCGACCACCACTGCTCCGTCACGTGGTTCAAATTCTTTTCCCGCCTCTGGCCTACAAAGCACATTTAAAGAATGGAAGTACTACAAACACTCGATTGGTTTGCCCACGTAAATCGTAAAACATTCACTTTTGTGCCCACCATCAGGCAACCACGTTTTGGTGCTGGAGAGGCAAGCCTGCTCAAATTTTCATTCTGTGGCCAATTTTAACACCACACAATGCACTTATATACTTTTCCATAATGAGCACAATAATCATCACTTCTGACTGTCCAAGGATGGAATGCTGTTCTGGTGTCTGACGTCTGCCAAGCCTTCGAAGGTGCAAATCGTTGTGAACGCTTCCATACACTTACCAGTCCTCAAAAAAGGAGACGTCTCCCTATTTATTGACCATCCTAACCAAATCTGTCTTGGTTGTCGTCGTCGTCATCGTCGTCGCCTGCTCTAGTTCGTGGGTGATAATGCGATTGTCTGATGGCTGAGGAGAGTGTTGACCACCTCAAGCGTAGATTTTGCTACACTGCAAAGTTTGCCATTTTTCCGATCCAATTTATTGTCCAATTCGGCTTGTGTACAAGAACTGACTTTATTCTTGCTCGCGTGGAAGAAACAGTAACTTCGGTCCGGGCTATCTACTCGTAGCCATTTGCACGGTGAGAGACTACGTCACCGTCAGGATTTTTTGTGAAGTCCTCTTTCACCAGATAAACATCTGTTCCAGCTGCTTGGGAGCATCTTTTGTTCTGGCACCGGTATGATGTTATTTACTGCTAAGAATGCATTTCTGCAGCAAATAAAAGCCACTTGTCACTTAGTCAACAAATCAGTGGTGCTATTCTATGGCAAGAACTTATCAAATGCTCACTTGTTAATGAGCGGTGAGCAAGTTGCGTAAAGTCGTTTGAAAGTGTGCCACGACTGGCTCGCAGTCCAGACTACCCACTGGTAGTGACGGTCTCGGCGTTCGCATGTCCAGCTTATCGCTAACCTTCTCATCCTACACGAGACCATCCATCCATCCATCACTCCATCAAGTGTCAATCACACAGAGTGAAGGCCAATTATGCGTCCTCTGGTACACAGAGAGCAGAGCAATGTGAGAAGACTGTACTAAGGTGGGGAGGTTGCCACAAGGAGGATTGAAAAAGGAGAGGGAAGAAATCGGAGCCGGATTCAGTGAATTCCCCTCAACGTGTCTCGTACTCCACCACTGCTGCTTCGTGATCATCCAACTGGCATCCTTGTTACCTGTGAAGGTGGCCAAACTGTCGTTAATGTCAGTTGCTGTGGTGTGGAAAAGGCATCTGGTTGAATATCGCAAAGTGAGTGCAGTTGTATCGGTTTTCATCGAGTAGAAGGATCTCGCCTATCAGTGACCTTCAGTCTTCTGTAAGTAAACCATTCACCACCACGAGAAACTCTGTCCACATTCCACCATACGCACACGCTGAAAGCACAGTCCTTGAGACATGAAGTGGTAAATGCTTCAGGTCTATGAGATGACCTCCGTGTTTGGACGATTCGGAGGCAATCCATGATGATGAGATGTCCATTCGCTCAGCAGTCGTGGCACTCCGAGTCAGTCCCACCATACGTCATTCTCCCACTCGGACATTCACTCAGCAAACCACTCTAGACGTGCGTGGAGAAGGTACAGGAAGAACAAATTCATGGTCTGCCAATCCTACTACCCACCACGTACCATGTCATGTCAGCTGGGTGGCAGTCAGCCTCCGCCACACTAATTTCAATGTCCATGTAGGAGTAGTGAATCCAATGTTGCACCATCACTCAGGTTGGATAGCGCTGTTGCTTGCTCCTCGCACACTGATCCCGAATAAAGTTTAAGGCAGGAGAGACATGCACCTCTTCTTCGTTATTCAAAATAGGGAGTCCCACCGGAAGCGATGCCCTTCGAGTGACTAGGCATCACCCGAATTGAACTGTACAAGCCATTTGATCACAAACGATACGCTTCACCAATGTCTACTACTCTCCTTCCAAACATTGTGGAAAACCCTTGTCCCGTAATTGCTGGTAGCAGATTATATCGTAATGAGGGAGTGTTCAGTCTAAGCATTCTTTACTTTCTCACTGTGTGTGTCAACCCGCGCCCTTCTTTCCTAACTTATTCAAGCCTGTCACAATATAGCCTAGGTGGCTAATTTAGCCTGTTATCTTCCAGTGCAATCTAGTGTGATCTAGTTAGGCCTAGTCATGAGCAACGTGCTACACTGCTTCCACAGTGGGACATGGATATCGGGCACTTTGTTGCACTCCACTAGGTCTGCTGCTGCTGCTGCTGCTGCCACTGTTTAGTTAGTGCTCGTCAACACATGTAAGAACCATTGTAAGCAAGTGCAAAACAGTTAACGCAGTGAAAAGTATGCATTAAATTAAAAGAATTCGTCACATACCCCTAAAGGTTTCTATGCAACTAAATAATGGATGCCTCCGGTGCCATTTCGCAATATCGTGCTTAGACGAATCCTTGCATCGCATCACAAACGACACCAGAGGCGCACGCAGTTCATCCACACACGTGAAGTGATCTGCATGTTCATCTGAAAAAGACAAAGGAACGATTGCGGTAGAGGCGAAGCAGAGAGAGTGTGAGAGGGGAAAGAAGGACTGAAAGTGGAAACCGTTGGATGACTCAGAACGGCGCTTCAATGCAGCCCTCTTTATTTCCTCCCTTTCTCCCACCTTTTCATTAATTGTTGCATTTACCCACTCACCAAACCACTTGACTGAGTTAAATATTAAGGATTGAGCTTAATGGAGGGAATATGAATTTCGTGTCAACAACATACTTTAAGAGACTAAGCACAGATTTCCCCTACTACGCGTTTCACATGGGATATGAGATGCGATAATAGCAACGCGACGCACGCAAATGAAGTGGATCTCCACCTCTACTGTCCGGGTGTTTTGGTGGTTGCATGTGGATGGCATTGCAGTGTGCAAGACGTATGAGGGAAAGGAGGAGGAGGAGGAGGGAGTGTGTTGGGTTTATCAGTGCACACTAAGATGTAATCACATGGAAGTGAAGTAGTCGGTGTTTGTATGACGAGGTGTAGGTGTAGGTGATCGGTGTAAGGCAGGACGTTAGGGTTACCGCGTGCATGTGATGCAGGTGTTGAGTGGATGCGCCAGCGGATTCTTTACGAGTAGTCATTTCTTCATATTGACTGCCTGGTCGAGCATGGTCTTAGGGATGTTCTATAACAGAAATATTAATATTTTGCAGGCAGCCAGTGTTGGAGTCGGAGTTGCCTCGAGTGCTGCGTGGCTGCTCCTGGTGTGATCGCGTTTGCGATGCAGTGGGAGATCAGTGAGTGGGGTGGCGATTTGCACTGATGTAAGTGTCGAGTGTATGTATTCCTGCCCACGGACGATTGGTAGTGGGATGGAGCCTGTCTGCATTGACTATTCGACCTTTGCTCATCCTTCTGGGGCCCCTGGGTGTGGATGCTCTACCACTGCAATGGAGCGTGTGCACGAGATGTCACGCAATAGCACATTGTCTTATTTCGACAGTGGCGCGTGGTGTAGTACTCGGCCTTCCATGTGTCGCGATGCCTTTGTTAATTGCGCTGCTGTTGGTTTATACAATGTGCTCATTGTTTTGACGAGGTTGTGGGGATGGTAGAGGATAAGGGTGAACAGTCTCACTGACGGACGCTCGCTCTGTTGCCGCTACCACCTTCAGCAGCATGGGAGATGGGGAGACTGACGATGCAGTAGCCTTACCAAGGAGAGCACGGCGGATGGCGCCGGACAAGGCGAAGTGAACCGTGTTATGCGTTGGTGGTTCATTAAATGACGGATTTTGGTGGTGAGGCCACTTAAATGCGCCATCGTTGTATCTCTTCGCAGTGGTATGTTGAATGCACGCGTATATATTCAACCCGAGTATGATGTCCTCTTTTGTCTTCAGGGGGAAGGCAAATGCTGACAAAACTGCAGTACGTATGTATGAATTAGTGATAGAGATGTTCTATTGTGGATTGAAGGTTCGCTACCCGTAACCCATTTGCTTCAGGATGCGTAGAACTGCTCTTGCTTTGTTGGGTGGCAGATAATTGTTGGCTGTACAGGTAATGAGTGCATTTTGAAGTAGATTGCCCAATGTTGGAGGTGGCATGAGTCTTTAGGGGGAGTGGCATGCTATCACTCAGCCTTAAGAATGGCTTTAGAAGGTGCAGAATGTGTAACTAGTGGGTAATTGGGTCGGTGGGTGTGAAGCAGAAAGGGGGATGTTTGTGTAAGAAGATAAGATGCCTCCAATCGCTCTGCACATGGGCATGTATGCTAAGTAGGCGAGAAGGGAGGGAAGGCTCCATGCTGCTTGATTAATCTCACGACACCATCTCCTCTGCAATGCGTTCCAAATGGTAGTTGTGTTGTCATTCCATCACGCGGTTCCCTTAAGCAGACGTGGTAGCTATTGCCACCCCAGGACAACTATGCGGAGTTGAATGAAAGACTGATGGAACATACAGACGGGATGGGGATTATTGTGGGAGATTGGTTTGTCGAACGCCTTTCAATACCATCTGCTGGTGTGTCTGCAGTCTTTTGTATCTTACGCCTTTGCCAAGTTATGTTGGACTGTTGGCCTGCATGTTCTGATGTAGGCATGTGGTGGAAACATCAAATCAGAAATAACATGAAATGTTCTTTATGTCAGACTTGTCACGATGGAAGTAAAATGAAGGTATTCGCTATGAGATCATTAATTGTTTTTCAGCGTCCAAAATTCGTTTTGGCAAGAATAACAATAGTTTCGCTTGAAAATTAGCCTCATTATTTGTGTGGTAGAGCTTCGCGCAAGTTACTTCTCAAATGAATACGTGACATTGCATTGTTGCATACCATGGCGACACGTAAATGTAATCTACGGGGCCTAGAGAAAACGAACTCGTTCGAGCTATCTAAGAAGGAGTTAATGTTTCCTCGTGATGCTGCATTGGGGAGAGGTTTTGCCTCACAAGGCGACAACGGCGACGACCATGAGAACGTCGTAGAACCACGCTGATGGGTCTCGATGGCAAAGGAAAAGTAGTTGACAAAAAGCAAATAGGTCTCAAGAATAGGGATGCTAAAACACAGCAATAAGTTGTTCTTTGTTGTGGAACACTAACTGGAAAGCGGTTGGGCAATTTCAATGTGTGCAACAAATGTGATGTAGCGTTGCAAGACTTCATTAAAAGCAAAAGAGGGCATAAAACTTAAATAGAATGTACACATATTCAGCAAGCAGAGTGTAGAGACTGGTGGCGTGGTCCAAAGGCCAGCTCGCCCCTTTGGAGCAATGTGGTCACCCAAGTCACCGTAGCCGACACCGGCAATCAAACAAACAATGCATTAACTTTGAGGTATTGTAGAGAAATCAGAATGTAGTAAATAAAAAGCGCAAGAATTAGAAATGCGGAAACAATAGAAGAAATTAGGCATGCGTGTGCAAAGGGTGAAATCCTCTTGTCATAGAATGCTACACAAAAGGATTGGGTGGCTATCATCAGGTTAATAAGATGAATTGAAGATAAATGTGAATGCCACATAACATTATAGGGAGAAAGGGAAACAATGAAGTATTTTTGTTTCGCTCGTGGGGGGTTTAATATGCTTGAATAGAGGGAGGAAAGAGGGAGAAGGAATAAGGTGGGGAGGGAATTAAGCCATATAATTATGCATTGCTGCGACACCATCGTTTTCCCACTTTTCTGACTACACTGTATTTGCTAACCTTGTTTGATGTTAAAATGCGCTAATTTCTGGAAGTCGCGAGGTTGCTACGACACATTCAACATTGCTGTACCCCATGGAGATGGCATGGTGCAGACTAGTTCAGCTAATTTCAAACAAGTGGTCAATCATGAAAAAGAACAACTACTGGACAGCGATGGCAGAGATGAGATGTCAGATGAATGCGAAGAGAAAAACAGATGGGTCAGAGTCAGTCACGATCTCACGCTTTGCGAATACAGAGCTCATGCTGATCATGTAAGGAATGATTTGCGTATACCATGCAAGATCTTCCATAGGTGTCTCGATGGGCTTTTGCTATCGTCCAATCTTAATACTCACTTCCGAACGTGGTCGAATAAATAGACGCAGTTAATTCTTCTACCGATGAGCAAATCATGCAATTGAACTACAATGACTCTGCTTGAAAAAGCCATTGCTCAATTAATCCATTTGAAAAGACCTTAGTCCACTTATCGGAAGTATGTTACTCCCCACAGGGCGAACAATAATGTCCCTCATGAAAGGAACCACAGTGCTAACAATGAGAGGCCTCACGTATTGGCACGATTGTGGCGACTGGGTGCAACACCTTATGGCGGATATGGGGGCTCATCAAAAGGACAGCTCTACCAATAAGGCAATGACTCAAAGTAGAAGCTACTCCTTCAAATGCACCATCTTAAGTTCAACGAGAACTATTTTTTACCACTTTATCATTCTATCTTACGGCTACCAACCACCGTCTTGCATGTGTGACACATCTAACCACTTCTTCCTCCCTTCATTCTTCCCTTCTTTACTTCCTACCTTCCTTTCTTCCGTCCCTCCTTTCTCTTTCCTCCCCTTCTTTGCAAAGCAAGCCTGCTGTCCCACCGGTGTAACATGTGTTGGTTCTTTCCTTACCACCACCATCGAAAATGCACATACTGGATGCGCTGCATAAATGCCTTCAACACTCACACCTGTCTTCCCGTCACACGCAGCAACAGAAACCCACTACTCAAGTCATTTGAGTAACACTTTTATTCCACTCGCATTTCCAGCTCACTGGCATTGTGAGGCGACAGTACAGCCTCATCGTTGTGGGTGGTTGCTATCACTTCCACAAGCACATTCAACGCACCTACACCTCACCTACACCACAAAGCAGCACATCTTTCCAGTCGTGCGAGTAATAATTTTCATCATTAGCCTCCACCATGCACCACAATCCAGCGTGAAGGCAGTGTAGTCACCAGACACAAGCACTGCTCACTTTCAAATGGTGAGGTTATCGATTGAAACCATTGATCGTGTCACACACTCAAACATACCGCCACGATAATGTTTGCAGATCGGTTGTATGCAGAAACGCTCTTTATCTTGGTCTACATTTCGCTTTGGTTTTTCGGTCACTTTGGTTTTTTCCGTTTGCGATTTTTCTTTCTCGCGTGGACCCTCGTGGACAAGGCGCAAGCAGTGTCGACCAGGAGAGGTAGGTGCTCGCCTTTACACACACCTCTACTAACCTCATTGTCATGCAGGTTGCCAAAGACGCCAAAAGGCTGTCTCTCACAAAGCACTTCAGACAAATGTTCATGTGGAAGAAGAGCGGGTGGAGCAAGTGGAGCAGATAGAGCAGGTGGAGGAGATGGAGAACTCGACTGGCGCATCTGATGCGAAGCTGGTGAGGTTCCAACAGATACTGCAATTCTTCGCCTCGCCTCCAAGTCATTCGATGCGGAGGCGGCAGCGACGGTCGGCAGAAACGGAAGGAGATACCGGCGCCGCAGACACGACCTACGGTGTTACCGACCTTCCGGATGAATACGAATGGAGGGAAGAAGGAGGAGGTGGTTGTGTGGATAGCGCAAAGGGCCTTTGCGCTGAAAGGAGGAGGAGGATGAGAAGACGGATGGAGACAAAGGGACGCTCGAAGAGGAACGAGGACGGGCAGCAGGAAGAGGAGGAGGAGGTGCGGTTGGAGCGGGAGGAGCGGGTGGAGCGTGAGCGGGAGCAGGCGCAGGTGCGGGGTGGGCAGCGCGAGGAGCAGGAGGAGGACGGGAGAATGGAGAAGGAGGTGAAGAAGGAGAAGGCGCACAATGTCATCATGGAGAGCGGTCACCACGTACACGGCAAAGCAAAGAAGACGCGCAGCGGCAGGTGGCGTCGGCTCTTCACCAACGCAATCGGTGGACTCGCGTGGCACCAACAACACAAGGGACCACCTCACCAACACCCACACCGACACCGACATCGACACCGGTTTACAGACTCCATGATGCATTGATGATGGAGCAAAGTGTGCTTCTTGCCTACCACCAATTCACACCAAGTCAAGTTGGTGAGAGCATTGCCCTTCCTGTTAATGCAGCATCTGCACTATGAGCGGCAGCAGCAGGAGGAGGAGAAGGGCGTTGTTGTTGTTGTTGTCGTTGTTGTGGTTGTTAGGGACACTGTAGTTGTCACGGTTGGCTCAGCAGCAGCAGCAGCAGTAGCAGCAGCAGCAGGAGGTAGATGACGATGATGACCTCCACCCATGCCAAGAGCGAAGGACTTCCGTTCGTCCGTCCGTCTCTCTTACCTTCCTATTTTTTTTCTCTCCTTTTCATTTAGTGTTCGGTTGAGATGTCGCGGTGCCAACAATGTCTCGCACATGTCCACCATCAGAGTCGACAACTGTGCCCCTGCTGCCATCGCCGATGCCGTTGTTCACCGCCATGCGTGATGTCTCCTCGTTCTTCACTTCTTTCTCCGTTCCGATGCCTCCCCTCTCTCTCTCTCCCTCCCTCCCTCCCTCCCTCCCTCCCTTCCCCCTCCCTGTTTCCCTCCCTCCCCGCCTTCCCTCCTTCCTTCCTTTCTCCCTTCCTCTTCTTCCTCGAGTAGCTGCTTGTCTTCCACCGTCGCCCTTCCTTCTTTCGTATTCACATCTCACCCCTCCGCTTCCTCTCATTCGCATTCATCCGGACCTTCGGTCATGCCGTGGACGACTGCTGCTGATGCGTCGGCTCCTTCCATTTCGCCACCGTCAGCGACGACTTGCAGTATCCGTTGCAATCCATCAAACTTCACATCAGATGCGACTGCTTGCGAGTTCTCCCTCCGCCCCCACTGCCCACCCTGCCCATTTGTCCCACTTTCTCTGCTTCCGCATGAACATTCGTCTGAGGTGCTTTGTGTCAGACAGCTTCTTGGCTTCTTTGGCAACCCACATACCACCTTTCTTATTTGTGTTCTTCTTCTTTTTCGTTCCAATACATCTCTTTTGTTCATCAGACGAAGGCCTTATCTCACTTATCACTTAGTAGGCGGCAGGATGGCTGCGATGCCACAGAATCCACCTTACTGTCGGTTTGAGCTCACTCTTCACCGACCACTTCGAAGCATTCAATACCACATCCCGACTCTGTCTTATGGTCGTTGAGTTGTGTGACAACATCTCTTTCACATTATAATAAGACATTCACTTCATCAGTTGTGTATTTATGATAGAAGAGATAAAAGACTTTGATCCACTTGCTCTTTAATTTGGCACGGGAACACACACACACACACCGAGAGTGTGTCAATTCATGAACAATGACGCCTGGGTGGTGGGAGGAAGAGGAGTGGGAATAATAGAAGACGCAGGCCACATGAATTCAGAAGTGAACGCAAAGCATCAAAATGCAACCGAACAGTTGCTCAAGTAATAAATAAGTACCTCATTATTTGATTGAACTAACCATAGCTGGGTTGCTCAAATGCTACGATGACGACGACGGCGTCGACGGTGTGGCAACCAGGCAGAACGTAGGCACCCAGTGCAGTTGTAAAGTGACAGAATCGCTTTTTGCACCCAATGCTACTAATATGTGCGTCAGCAAATGACAAGTGTCGCCTCCCTCCTTACCGCCTCACTAACAATGTGGGATATGTACCACCACAACCACCATCATCATCACCACCTCCTCCTTATGTGGCTGCCACCGCTGCAGCCGCCGCCACTAGAACGCAAGCCAGACCCTGGCTTTACTACCACTACTGCTACTACTACTCAACAGAGAGAAATTGTGCGCCGTCGAGTTGGTAAAGCTCCACGTACCGAACGCCCTTTCAGTAGTATTGACATCCTACCTCAAGATTCAAACGTCGAAATTGGCAGGATGACGCGTAAAATGATGCGCTTTTCACTGTATGTGCCCTCCTCCACCTCCCATCCTCTTCTCTTCCTCCTTCCTCCCCTTCACAGACAGCCGAACACTCTACACAAGGCAAAGCTGAACTCGACACTTCCCCTTTCAATCAACCTCTCCACCATTTGTCCCGCACACCCCTCGATTTACCCATAGTCATGAGGCCACGTCACTAAGTGATCCAGCAAGCCTCAATCCAGTCACTGTGAACCCTGCTGCCAGAGGTAACACCTACGCAAAACACGCTTCATCTGCTAAGCAGCAATCCTCATCACCACACCCAACAGTAGTGCCCGTTTCGCCTAAACAATGACGCTAACTGAATTCACTTCTTCTACCCAACCGATCTCTCCTCCTCCTCCTCCTCCTCCTCCTCCTCCTCCTCCTCCTCCTCCTCCTCCTCCTCCTCCTCCTTTTCAAATACCACACAACACAACTGTCCCTCACCACCCTTATTGCTTTAAATACATCGGGTATTCTGGATAGCCATGACTTGGTGATATGAAACACATGCCACACGTGTAGGTGCAACGTAACAAGAAGAGTGGTCACGGTGCAACGCGTTACAAACGCATCTTCAGCAGGTTCAATCAACTTGTGAAACTGCAAACCCACTGGTTAACACCATATTTCTAGAGGAGAACAAATCAATTAACCCATCCTCTTCATGCAAGTACCACAATGATATCATTGATAGACACACAAAATAACCAGCATCTATGCTCCTACCTTACCTTTCACTTTGGGAGCTCTTCCGCTTCTACTGCAATGGCGCCAAATCGGTGGTCCTTCTCAACCATTCATCCATACTTCCATTCATCCACTGTGGACATGCCACAAACTAACGTAATCCACTCTTAACACTGCCCTGAGTCGCGAATGGCAAGACATTTATTTCCCAACAATTGTTGGCCCATAATCATTAGTAAAACGACCCATTTGAGTGGGAAGAGAAGCAAAACAACACAACACTCAGCCGAATGCACAAGCCAGTCATTCATTTACGAACTATAAAAAGTCATTAGAAACCATCAAATTCGCAACAAAGTCAGCTAAGTTATTCGAAAAAGCTTTCTCATACACCTCGAAACGTCAAAAATGTTAAAAAATGCATGTCTAAAGGCAATTGAAATTTTCTATAAAGGCGACACATTAAAATTTAAATGCTGTTATGTGGACCACATTTACTTTGCGCTGTTACACCTCTTGATTGGCATCTATGCTTTGATCGACTGTTACGTTTCATTGCCATATGTCTCACTTGTGCAAAATTGGTAAATTCTTTCATCTCTGCGTTTCTACTTTAAATTTTGTGCTTGTTACAAAACTGCTCTAGTTTGTGTTATTTGTTGCATCACTAAAGACACACAAAAATCAAAAGTTTGATTGTTTTACCGAACGAACTGTGACCTGATTGGTCATTTTTGTACGCGGCTCGCGTAAGTGCTGCCTGTTCTGGCGACCGTTGTTTCGGATTAATGAGCCTTTATTTAGCGTCAGAAGTTGGAAATCTTGTAAGCATTTGGTGCATTTTGGTTAGTTTTGGTGATTTTGTTGTTAACAGATATTTTAAATGTCGACTTTCTTCTTTTACACAGGTACTTGCTGGAGTAAACGCAAAGGCCTCTTAATGTGACTGTTGAGACGTTTACTAAGGTGCAATTTAGCTACATGACACTATAAGTGATAAATTATGACCGTTTCAGCAGTGTGTGAGGCTGTGTTTTTTGTATTAATGACGTTGGAGTTTGATTGGTGGGGTGCAATTTGGTTGAGAGGAGTTATAATCTTACCGAGTGCTTGGCAATTACTTGCTTGGTGCTTTCTTGCGATCAAGCACCCATTACATGCATACGTTTGTACTTACATTTCTTCTTTTTTTATCACTCTATATGTTGGGCTAATCGTTTCAAAAATAGCTGCAGTCGCTGTCAAGACTTTTTGTTTTCCATTTGCATTGCCCAATCGCGTTGATTTTTCACTACACAATCCTTCTTGCGAATAAGTAGGATCGATTTTGCTGTTTCCAGGTGGTTAGTTATTTAATCAAAAATGAGTTTTGATTAATGCGGTGGAATTTGATGAAGAGACTTGTGAGGAGTTTTAACGTTGTTCATTATTTCCTTGCTAGTATTCATCTTGTTTATAAATCTTATCCTCCATTTTCCTTTTCCGTTTTCATGCTAGAATAGACGTTGAAGAAGAGGAAGAGGAAGAAGGAGATGGAGATGAAGCTGTAGCAATGAGCGTGAATCTCGCCTTCGCTATGACTTTGCGCATTCCTAGGTAAGATTGGATTGAGTTGTTGGTGCCTTTTGTGGGCGCAGTAAGAGAATCGATGTGCGTTGTTCTTATGTTGGGTGGAAAGGTGCTTTTCCTGTTTACCTGTGTGGTGAAGGATGCGCTATTGTCATCACTGTGATATGCGTGGTGTTGGAGCAGCAGCGCATAGAGATGGCGGAGGACTTGGGGGCGGGATGAGGGTAATTAGTTGTGTTGATGTGATGCTTGCTGCGAAAGGTGTTGTGTAGAGGGCCTCGGTGATGGTTCAATCGTAGGTATTTTCAGCTTTGATGGAACGAGTTGGTGTCTGAGTGAGTAAGTGAGTAAATGGGTGGGTGGGTGAGTGAGGTAGACGCAGCAGCAGGAGTGGGGCTAGTGGGAAGCTTTGGCATCACCACGCAGACTGTACTTTGTAGCAGTCGTAAGTATTTGCTTGCGGCTGTGGTGCACTGCTTGGATGGATTGGAGGTGGTCGCTTGTGTTGGCATGAGGGTAGGGTGTGGCTCTGCTGGTCTGTGCTTTGCGCTATGAGAGGGGTGGGGTGGGGAAGCATCTCCGTCTTACAACTCTTTCCCAATGTTGCAGGCGCAATGGTTCGGAATGCTTGGAAGGCGAAGAATTGTGATACTGCACGGCACAGACGGTTGGTGGACGCAGCTACATGGATTGAAGCGGCGACTCAATCGTTCTATTCTCTGCCTCCTCCACAGAGCTTTGCTTCTGCCTGTGTTAATGCGTATGCCTGGACATCACTGACGGGGACATTCATTCATTCATTCATTCATCCAACGATGGCTATCGCAACAACAGCAGTTTCATCAGTCGTTTTGGGCTGCCCAACTGGGTAAGTGGCCAATGTTGATTTTTTGCATCAGAAACGACTTGGATTTGCGGTCGAACTAACCGGTAAGAAGGTTTAGACGCATTGAAAGGTGTGGACTTTATTCTTGCCAGTTGTAATTACGGAGAGAAGGATTCTGGTTCCTCGCAAATGCGAAAGCCTAACTTGGCGTTAGAAAAAGGCGGATGGGTGAGCACGTTTGGTAGACTGTGGCCTTCACCTCAAAAAGTCGTTGGATGAGGAAGTGTGGCGATTAGGTGTTGTTCGGAGCGATGGAATCAGTCCTTCTACCCACGTGGTGCATTTTTTTGTCACTCTATAGCACGATAGGGGGTAAATGGTGAGTGCTTTGTTAGTTTTTAGGGTTGTTTGTGCCTTGAACGACGTTTGGAGTGTGCTTAATGGGGGTGGAGTGGGGTTGCGGTATACTGCTTGGGTAGACTGGCGGTGGTCCCTCGTGTTAGTGTTGATTTGTGCTTTGCTGTTAGGAGGAGGAGGAGGAGAAAAAGGAGGTATTTCCATCTGACAACTCGTTGTCAATATTCTAGGTGCCAAAAGGACGGGGATTTGGAGAGTTGTCGACGGCGCTAGTTCAACCTTTCTATGCTTCGCCTCCTCCACAGAGCCCCACTTCTGCGACTGCAGCTGCCGCCACTGCCACGTATGCGTGGACATCACTGACCGACGATGCGATAGGATTTGGGTGGCTTAACAGCAAGTGCTATGCGGAATAACATCGGCCTGAGTGGTGAACTTGCTCTTAAATAACAATCTCCCTTTTGAGTCCTTTGCTGAATTTTAGCTGAAGATTGTTGGGACTTCTCTGAGCGGTTTTGGAAGGTTGTGGTAGACTATTATTTTGTAGTTGCACAGTCAGCGGCGTGGGACTAAAGCTTGACGAGAGGACGACGCGAACGCCGATAGCTTGGCAACCACGAAGGCGCAAACCCTCACAGAGTGAGGTGACGGAGAATGAGGCAGTTGTTGCAGAAGAGTTCGGCCACTTGATTAATTTGAAGGGATCATGTCAGTTGAAATTTTTTATCGAAAGTGATATTAGTCGGTGGGTTGTTAAGAAGTAGTCAGTGAATTAGTTGCGAAGGCAAGGAGTTACGCCACTTGTGACCCTGTTAAGAGAAGTCATTTCATGTGCCATCACCTAGTTGCTCATCGTCCTTCATCATTTGCTTGGATGCATGGAAGTCAAGTCGGCATAGACAGATCACAGTGGGCTTCTTTTCATCCCATCAACCATCGCTCCTTCCTCGTCATTCATCAAGAATGACTAAAAAGATGAGCACTTGATGTGGAGGGAGAGAGTTGCCCGGAAATGAAATGTAAGGTGGATTCTGTGGCATCACCTCCATCCTGCCGCCTACTAAGTGATAAGTGAGATAAGGCGTTCGTCTAATGAACAAAAGAGATGTATTTGAACAAACATGAAGAAGAAGAACAAAAATAAGAAAGGTGGTATGTGGGTTGCCAAAGAAGCCAAGAAGCTGTCTGACACAAAGCACCTCAGACGTTCGGTACGTGGAGCTTTACCAACTCGACGGCGCACAATTTCTCTCTGTTGAGTAGTAGTAGCAGTAGTGGTAGTAAAGCCAGGGTCTGGCTTGCGTTCTAGTGGCGGCGGCTGCAGCGGTGGCAGCCACATAAGGAGGAGGTGGTGATGATGATGGTGGTTGTGGTGGTACATATCCCACATTGTTAGTGAGGCGGTAAGGAGGGAGGCGACACTTGTCATTTGCTGACGCACACATTAGTAGTATTGGGTGCAAAAACCGATTCTGTCACTTTACAACTGCACTGGGTGCCTACGTTCTGCCTGGTTGCCACACCGTCGACGCCGTCGTCGTCATCGTAGCATTTGAGTTACCCAGCTATGGTTAGTTCAATCAAATAATGAGGTACTTATTTATTACTTGAGCAACTGTTCGGTTGCATTTTGATGCCTTGCGTTCACTTCTGAATTCACGTGGCCTGCGTCTTCTATTATTCCCACTCCTCTTCCTCCCACCACCCAGGCGTCATTGTTCATGAATTGACACACTCTCGGTGTGTGTGTGTGTGTTCCCGTGCCAAATTAAAGAGCAAGTGGATCAAAGTCTTTTATCTCTTCTATCATAAATACACAACTGATGAAGTGAATGTCTTATTATAATGTGAAAGAGATGTTGTCACACAACTCAACGACCATAAGACAGAGTCGGGATGTGGTATTGAATGCTTCGAAGTGGTCGGTGAAGAGTGAGCTCAAACCGACAGTAAGGTGGATTCTGTGGCATCGCAGCCATCCTGCCGCCTACTAAGTGATAAGTGAGATAAGGCCTTCGTCTGATGAACAAAAGAGATGTATTGGAACGAAAAAGAAGAAGAACACAAATAAGAAAGGTGGTATGTGGGTTGCCAAAGAAGCCAAGAAGCTGTCTGACACAAAGCACCTCAGACGAATGTTCATGCGGAAGCAGAGATAGTGGGACAAATGGGCAGGGTGGGCAGTGGGGGCGGAGGGAGAACTCGCGAGTAGTCGCATCTGATGTGAAGTTTGGTGGATTGCAACGGATACTGCAAGTCATCGCTGACGGTGGCGAAATGGAAGGAGCCGACGCATCAGCAGCAGACGTCCACGGCACGACCGAAGGTCCGGATGAATGCGAATGAGAGGAAGCGGAGGGGTGAGATGTGAATACGAAAGAAGGAAGGGCGACGGTGGAAGACAAGCAGCTACTCGAGGAAGAAGAGGAAGGGAGAAAGGAAGGAAGGAAGGCGGGGAGGGAGGGAGGGAAACAGGGAGGGGGAAGGGAGGCAGGGAGGGAGGGAGGGAGGGAGAGAGAGAGAGGGGAGGCATCGGAACGGAGAAAGAAGTGAAGAACGAGGAGACATCACGCATGGCGGTGAACAACGGCATCGGCGATGGCAGCAGGGGCACAATTGTCGACTCTGACGGTGGACATGGGCGAGACATTGTTGGCACCGGGACATCTCAACCGAACACTAAATGAAAAAGGAGAGAAAAAAAATAGGAAGGTAAGAGAGACGGACGGACGAACGGAAGTCCTTCGCTCTTGGCATGGGTAGAGGTCATCATCGTCATCTACCTCCTCCTCCTGCTGCTGCTGCTACTGCTGCTGAGCCAACCGTGACAACTACAGTGTCCCTAACAACCACAACAACGACAACAACAACGCCCTTCTCCTCCTCCTCTCCTGCTGCTGCTCATAGTGCAGATGCTGCTGCATTAACAGGAAGGACAATGCTCTCACCAACTTGACTTGGTGTGAATTGGTGGTAGGCAAGAAGCACACTTTGCTCCATCATCAATGCATCATGGAGTCTGTAAACCGGTGTCGGTGTCGGTGTGGGTGTTGGTGAGGTGGTCCCTTGTGTTGTTGGTGCCACGCGAGTCCACCGATTGAGTTGGTGAAGAGCCGACGCCACCTGCCGCTGCGCGTCTTCTTTGCTTTGCCGTGTACGTGGTGACCGCTCTCCATGATGACATTGTGCGCCTCCTCCTTCTTCACCTCCTTCTCCATTCTCCCGTCCTCCTCCTGCTCCTCATGCTCCTGCTCCTCCTCCTCCTCCTGCTCGTTCTCCTCGCGCTGCCCATCCCGCACCTGCGCCTGCTCCCGCTCACGCTCCACCCACTCCTCCCGCTCCAACTGCTCCTCCTCCTCCTCCTCCTGCCCGTCCTCGTCCCTCCTCGAATGGCCATTTGTATCCATCCGTCTTCTCATCCTCCTCCTCCTCCTCAGCGCAAAGGCCCTTTGCGCTATCCACACCACCACCACCACCTCCTCCTTCTTCCCTCCATTCGTACTCATCCGGAAGGTCGGTAACACCGTAGGTCGTGTCTGCGGCGCCGGTATCTCCTTCTGTTTCTGCCGACCGTCGCTGCCGCCTCCGCATCGAATGACTTGGAGGCGAGGCGAAGAATTGCAGTATCTGTTGGAACCTCACCAGCTTCGCATCAGATGCGCCAGTCGAGTTCTCCATCTCCTCCACTTGCTCCACCCGCTCTTCTTCCACATGAACATCTGTCTGAAGTGCTTTGTGAGAGACAGCCTTTTGGCGTCTTTGGCAACCTGCATGACAATGAGGTTAGTAGAGGTGTGTGTGTAAGGGCGAGCACCTACCTCTCCTCGTGGACACTGCTTGCGCCATGTCCACGAGGGTCCACGCGAGAAAGAAAAAGCGCAAACGAAAAATGCCAAAGTGACCGAAAAACCAAAGCGAAATGTAGACCAAGATAAAGAGCGTTTCTGCATACAACCGATCTGCAAACATTATCGTGGCGGTATGTTTGAGTGTGTGACACGATGAATGGATTCAATCGATAGCCTCACCATTTGAAAGTCAGCAGCGCTTTCTGTGTGGTGACTGCACTATCACCACGCTGGATTGTGGTGCATGGTGGAAGCTAATGATGATAATTATTACTGGCACGACTGGAAAGATGTGCTGCTTTGTGGTGTAGGTGAGGTGTAGGTGCGTTGAATGTGCTTGTGGAAGTGATAGCAACCACCCACAACGATGAGGCTGTACTGTCGCCTCACAATGCCAGTGAGCTGGAAATGCGAGTGGAATAAAAGTGTTACTCAGATGACTTGAGTAGTGGGTTTCTGTTGCTGCGTGTGACGGGAAGACGGGTGTGAGTGTTGAAGGCATTTATGCAGCACATCCAGTATGTGCATTTTCGATGGTGGTAAGGAAAGAACCAACACATACCACACCGGTGGGACAGCAGGCTTGCTTTTCGAAGAAGAGAAGGAAAGAGAAAGGAGGGACGGAAGAAAGGAAGGTAGGAAGGAAAGAAGGGAAGAATGAAGGGAGGAAGAAGTGGCTAGATGTGTCACACATGCGAGACGGTGGATGGTAGCCGTAAGATAGAATGATAAAGTTGTCAAAATAGTTCTCGTTGGACTTAAGATGGTCCAGTTGAAGGAGTAGCTTCTACTTTGAGTTATTGCCTTATTGGTAGAGCTGTCCTTTCGATGAGCCTCCATATCTGCCATAAGGTGTTGCACCAAGTCGCCACAATCGTGCCAATACGTGAGGCCTCTCATTGTTAGCACTGTGGTTCCTTTCATGAGGGACATTATTATTCGCCCTGTGGGGAGGAACATACTCCCAATAAGTGAACTAATGTCTTTTCAAATTGATGAATTGAGCAATGGCTTTTTCAAGCGGAGTCATTGTAGTTCAATTGCATGATTTGCTCAGCGGTAGAAGAATTAACTGCGTCTATTTATTCCACCACGTTCGGAAGTGAGCATTAAGTTTGGACGATAGCCAAAGCCCATCGAGACACCTATGGAAGATCTTGCATGGTATACGCAAATCATTCCTTACATGATCAGCATGAGCTCTGTATTCGCAAAGCGTGAGATCGTGAATGACTCTAACCCATCTTTCATCGCGCCATTCTGCATCCATGGTAATGGCTTCGCACATTTCGCTTTTGGGTCCATCTGATAAGAAAATGCTTCCCTTTTCATTGCATTGTTTGGAGGCATAAGAGAGGGAGAAAATGGCGATCAATGGAAAGGAAGTGAAAACGAGGTGCCTGTGTATTAGTTTGAAGGCAATTGAATTTAGAAGTAATTGAACGCCTCTGGCCAGGAAGGAAGCTGATACCGTCAGTTATAAATCATCTGCCTACGCCCACTTCATACTGTCTCATAGAGCAGGTGGCTAGTGCAACCGTTGAGGCATGTGAAATGTAAGTACTGATGGGTGGCCATGCTAGTACATCTAATTGCTAAGGATTAACGTGGGTTACAGCACCCCACTCGGATTCACTCTTTATCATATTTTGCCTGCCTTTCCAATGTGCTTACAGGGTGACCTGTTAATGTGCCAAGAATTTGGCTGCGTGGCGAAATGAGTGGCGTGTCCTGATCGACCCTGTATCCGCAAAAAGGTTTGAAGACGGGTCCCGATTGAGGTTCCATACAACTACTACACGGTCACCCAGCCCTTTATTTTTCTCACAACTTCTTGCTGTGAATTTGTTTGTGCATCATTTTGATTGCCCCTGAACTTTCACTGATGAAGACTCACAGCGTAATACGGTCGTTGATGGTGGTAGTCGCAGTAATGCTTGCAAGATTTCTGCTTCAACCAAACAAACGCCAATGAGGGCAGTAAGCTTCTATGTCGGCTTCATACCGCGTAATGCAAATGGATGTCTTGCCTGAAATTCTGTGGCAATACAATTGCGCATCAGTGGATTACCGGTGTATCTTGGTTTGTTCCCAAGCACGGTAAAGCGCAATGCCATAAAAGGATGATAAAGAGCGTAAGGCAGTTCTGTGCCTGTCTGGGCATGTGCAACTCGGATAGCACAACTTGCCAAATAGAGTCTTGAAGTTTTTGCAGGCATTTCGCGTCAAGTTTTGGGATGCACATGGAACCACAGTTGCATACAGGCAAAACGAAGATCCACATGGTGTCTGTATCAACGGTAGCAGCGACAATGTGCTGAAAGCGAAAGTAATGTGGAGACTAGTGGTTTAGTTGGAAAAGCAATTACCTCAAATTACAAGAGCACGAATTTCTGCAATCGAATTCACAGTTGCTACTTCTGCACAAGCGGCCACTGGGAAAGTATCTGGGTGGGTTGAACTGAACAAATCAATGTTAAAAAGCATCATAAGTGTTGAGACGCTTATCTTTATTGCAAACAAGGCGCACTGATGCTTTGCATCTAAACTTGCTATCGCATTGAACAACGCCAACACATTGTCTGCCATAGACACTGCTAGTTTAAGCTTATTATCTTGATGTTCAGCAGATTCAACATGATTTAATATGACTCAAACTGCGCGGCACATGCACCTTATCTAACGGCGCCTTTTTCTTTGCAAGGACTCTCCTGAAAAAAGGCCGTCTTTTTCTTTAAGAAAGCGCTGTTGGGACCTAATGTTAAATTCAGCAGGCAGAATTGGCATGGGCAGACGTGTCTATGAAACTTACTCGAAACGAGTGAGGATAATATGCACGGGGCGCAGCACCAACATCACAAGTGAAATTGCGCCTAGGCTTGCACTCATGTAGTTCGGAGAAAAATGAGTGATGGCATCCTGACTGTGAAATGTACACGATTTGTAAGTTTACTTCACACTAGTGGCATAAGCTGTTACATTCACAACAATAGATCCATCTTTTTGCTGGATGCACTATGGGTACATATGTTCTGTGAGCGTTCGGCGAAGGCACCATGCAGGATGTTTAGCCTAAATGCTGTGTTCACTGGATGTGTGGCTTGAAAATTAACTTATACATTTCGGGATACTTGTGCACTGACTGATGTGGGCATGGAGTGTGCAATGCCATCAAGTCCTGTAGAAGTCAGTCTAAAATGGCCTTTTCCATGAGAGGAGGCGAACCACAGTTTTAGGTAAAATCACATCAAAAATTAAATTGTAAAAGAACGGTAAAATCGCCTTTCGGTGTGGAATGAGATTAATCCAACTTCTATATATGGAGTCGCACAACACCTTCACAAAAAAGTCAGACTTAGGAAGGTCGTTCGCAAATGCCAACAAACAGTATTCGGAGAATAAAATTAGTTTAATGCACCAACTTAGTGCTGATTTTAATTAATATCCAACAATGACATCTGAAGCAGGCGTGCAACAACCCTGACTGACCCAACTCCAATGACCCCACCGTTGCTCAATAGCATAAGCCACTAGAAGAGTAGCCACCATCTCCCCATCAGCAATATCTCAACAGAGTTCCGCGATTCCGGTATGCCGCATCAAATTCGGCCTAGTTATCAAAACGATTAGAGTATCGCGCATTGGTTTCAATGCTATTAGACCCTGTGAATTTTCGGTAAATTGAAAATAGCCTGTCGATGGGACCGTACGACTAAAAGAAAAGGCTCAGAGGAGTGAGCCAAGGAAGGCACTCGTGACTGCGGGGTGAGATGCTGCAGGCAGCTGCATTGCAATGGAATCGTGCATAAATGCGTCATTCATCATTTCATCAACATTAAGCGAGAGTTCTCCAGAGCTTTTACAGCTTCAGTTCCACCGGGATCTACTCTTCGCAATCCTGACGCCACTTGCTATTGCTTTCAACTATGCTTGCAGTGGGCAAAAGCATGCATGCACAAACTGCCACATTCCCACATGCATACAAAGAGGGTCTGCCTCACGAACATTCAGTCTACAACGCAATGCTAACCACACGGCTACATTACTGAATGCGTGCGACTACTGTGCATGCATGCTGGCCAGGCAGAAGCATTTGCACCACTATCAATCTGAGGTGTTGAACCGGTGGTCGATTGTTCTTCATAAAAGACAGTCAATCATGCAAAACTCAAACCAATTGCTTACTTATCTGGACTTTGGCGTGCTAAGCATTCTGTTGACGGATTAGTGCATTTGTAAATGACGACAGCAATTCAGAGAACGAGGCTGCATCAGGATATTAACAAAATCACTGCCCGTATGCGGTATGCAGCAGTATTTGCACGATTGATTTGGGTTCTATGAGCAAAAGCTACAAAATGTCTTTCTTACAAAGATTTGTGGATGTGTGCATTTAATGCAGGCAACTTAGTCAACTCTGGCACCTCACCACAAACGCCATGCGAATGGCAAAGTTGGAGTCTTGATTTTCCACCCACCGGTCACTATACGTCGCAGATTAGACGACATGGGCCTTACTCGCCTTCACTACCTGCAGAATTCAACCGCTGTAATGAACTATCTTTGAGTTGATCAAAGATAGTGAAATCTTTGTTTACCAATTCATTCGGACCTCGAAGTATCTCTCTGTCTAATTTGGAGCACTCTCACTACTTTCCACTCTATTTGCTCCAAAATTCTTCATGCTCTCGCCATATCTTCCATGTTTTCATGCACTCCGACCTATGTAATCATTAGTATTCCCAAAACGAACCTAACTTTGTCCAAGTGAGATCAGAATAGTTGTGTGATAAATCACCCAACGGATAAGGTGGTTACTTAGTCGCCAAATCGAAGTGAGCCTCAAACATGTACATATGCAGCTAGCAAGGAGTAGGTAATCTAATAGTCTGTATGCACTTGTAAAACGCGTCGCACGGCGTGTTCTCTTGGGGAGGTCGTGTCCACACATCTGTCAACTGCTAGTCACGACCAACGACGTTCACTTAAATAAACGTGTGGATGGAACCAATGCGCGTAGTCAGCGCCAGCCACGCAGACTAAAGCAGTCCCTCGTTTGCCGCTATGAATTATTATCCTCTACTTAGTAATAGTTTGTGGCAAAGATAAAACAAACGTAATCCATGCCTGCAGGAGACACAAGTTAAAGGGGATGTGTCAATTCAAACGTACGTAAAACCCCAAGACCGGCGAAAATGCAACGACGCTGTTGGAAGCTAGCTCACGCTACATAACGATAATGAATTGTAGCTAAATACCCAAAGATGAATCAAGCAAAATTACGTCCTTTCTCCCCTTTATGGCAAAGGCAATTTCTTATGTGCCAAAGGTGACCAATTCATGTAGTTATGTTTCACCTATTGCCTAAACTTATGAACTTCTAGTTAGAAACGAGAGCTTACTTAGTCAATGTCTCTGAAGGGACGCAACATGGCTTGTCACGGGACTGTCACATGCTATCAATCGGGAGAATAAAATGGGGAGCAAAGTAACAAGAAACACATTTGTGCTTGAATGCGCAATTCTGTCTTGGGTGGTTGTGCGGTGCACCAGACCTTGCCACACCAGAGTGATGTAAAGCGAAACTTATTGGTTAGGCATAAACGAACTTGGCGTTAGAAGCGAAAATGAGAACCGAAATGCCTGCGTAGAATTGTTGCATGTTCCAACCCAATACCTGTCAGAGTCCATACTGGGTTTAAATTAATGCCTAGGATCGTGGTTTAGTGGGTGTGATTTTATTAATTTACAGATCGTAGAGCCCAATACCGATCAAATCACCTGTATTACTTGCGAAAATCCTAGTAAATACATGCTCCAAATGTAGCTGCTGGTTTACCGACAGTAGGCTATTACTGCGGGGTATGACTGGTGTGCATAGAACAAATAATTGCATTGTCTTCCACGCCCTTTAAATCCATTTGGTCCGATTTGAAGAGATCGAGCAGCGCTTGCGACATTAGCATAAAAATTGTCTCACCATGCCGTAGTCAGACAACCCAGCACCAATTCGCTCTACATATTGCTGCGGTAAGGCTCAACGACATGTTAAAGCGGTCGGCTCGTTTATTGCACAGATCGCACTATGAAATATCCACGTCTACCGTTCTAGGTCCGTCGTGCTTGTGGCTACCACTATCAAGCTAATGTGGGCTATTTAGATGGCCAAGAAGTTGAATAGGTTAAGCACTGCAGATTGATTTAGCTTATTTTGCAGGTGCACGCACCCTACTAATGCGTCTGTCGGTCTTTCTGTCTGTCTGAATGAATTCGCACGTGTGCGTTATTTGTTTCAGCCGGCCCCTTAAGCTGGTGTCATTTGATAAGGGTGAGACTGCATGCATATGCGTGCTCTACCAGATAGACGGTCCTATCTTGGATCAAGTATGACCCCCCTTGATCACCCGTTTGAGGTCTGGAGGATTAGCTCCATCTCACTTCGTCACTTCATCGATGCTCCTCAACGCCCTAATTGCTTGCGATACTTAAATGAAACACGTATGTAAGAAATGGCTACCTAGGCGTATGTTGTTAGTGCATGAAACTTTAAGGAATGCGAGTATTAAAGACCTGTAAAGAAAAGATGTTGCAACTGTGACAATTAATAAATGGCACATTGATTCAAAGCTTGTGCTTCTAGGTCGAGGCTAACTTCTTTCCGCATTACTGACTGTGGCTATTTAGCAATCTGTCTGTTTCACAGTGTCTCAAGCAGCGGACAACTGCTAATCATGCTGCAGTACCTCCGTGCATGTTCTTTCTGAGTAGGACTGTTTCAAGTGTGCACAAGATAAGATGCGCAATTGTCGAGCGTGTAAATTAGCTACGATTTATCCCATGTAGTGTAAGTGTGTGCACGTTTGACTTGCCACGTTTGGAATTAAACTTTGAGCAAGGCAGGTGCCTATATATCAGACTTTAGATTTTATGGGAATAAGAAATGATAATAACGTTGTGTCCTAGGTCGTCCACTGGGTCTCCATGACAGGATTATCCAAATAATTGCGCTATTGTTTAGCAATAAATGAGGCAATAAATGAGGCATAAATTAAACGCACAGTAGCAATGCACAGATGGTCAGACTCATGGGATGCAATCCGTGCTAACAGCAAAAGCATAATCTGCAGCGACTCCAGTGCGAAGTTCTTTAAGCACTGGCGTAAACAAATAACTTAGCAGCCGCATAGATGCCATCAATCAACCTCACCGGGGCATAAATTATTCATTGGATTTTCTAGCCCTTGCGTGTTATCTAAAGGATGCAGAAAACTTAAAGAAATAGCTCACTACCTCTAGAGACCGGTTGGTACTACGCGCTGAGGCATACAAGCCATTCTCCAGTCACAAGAGATTTGACGCGAATCGCAGAGTCGTCTGTTAAGTATGAGGATGTAGAATGATTTTACATGGCACAATAATGCATCTGTGTCTACGGGATGCAGTTCTTCTCGGAGGCAATCTGTAATTGTTCAATTGTCATTTAAATCTGCCGGTGCGCTTTTATGTTTGATGCCGTATTGTGTTCTTAATTTGATAGGCTTGAACCTTACTTGGGTAGCGAAAATGCCTGCTAGTCGTTTTCTCAGCTGTTACATATTGGCTTGGCCAATTTCAGTGTTAGTAATGAAACATTTATCGTCCAGATTGTTAAAGAAGATCATTAGAGGCTCTCGAAAGGAAGTATCGCACCATTTTTCGAAGCACAGTCCAGTGTATCACTATATTGCCAACCCATTCATTTCAATACAGTCAAATGAGCTTGATAGGTATCTTTCATTTGATGATGAAAATGACCTCCGGTGACAAGCATCGCACGATTGTAAAGGGTCGCAATTCTTCACAATGGATCACGTGCACCTATGCATCAACGATTGACGTTATGCACAAGTGTAGCCTTATGCTTTCATTTCTGCACACTCTGCCCACTTTTGGAAAAGATGGATCAATCTCACTGAAGCCGAAATCAGCCATTATATTTCCCGGCAACCTAATGCAATTGGAGCAGAAGTGGTAAAAGAAGGGGCGTTGAATCTGAACTGCTCAGGTTCGATTAAGGCTTTAGTCCAAATAAAGCACGTGAGCCGTTCCCTGTTTGTAAAGGCGGCATCTTAAAAGCAGATTGTTGCATAGCATTATTAGCAAAAGAGGTGTTACACGAAATATCGATACGCGTCTGCATGGGGCAAAGGTTGTGTTTAAATTTGAATTGGGAAAGACTTGTAGTTAGAAGGTGCATCATCACTCAATTAAACTCAATATATTTCGACATTAATCACGAGAGAAATCTGACCTGGTCATTAAGTAGTGCCACTTTGAGAACAAAGCCTTGATAATCAAAATACAGCTCCCGAATGCCTTCTGTCCTACATATTTCGACAAAAATGTCACTGCACAGTAGTCCGCCTTCTTTAATGCTTTAATGCGTACAGTGTAAAAATGGAAGAGTTTACTAATTTTCCTTCTTAAACTTACAATTCAGCCTCTTCACTCAGGAAGTGTATTTGCAAGCGATGCAAGAGAACATGCGGTAGAATTGTATCGACCAAAAAATTAATTTCACTGTAGAAATCAAGTTCAGACGAATAGATGGATCGTCAAAATCGCCTATGTGAATGTGCATGCAAGCAAGTAGACTGGCATCAGGATGCAATCAATGGCAGATGGCGGAACGATTTACTCATCTGAGGAATTATGTATTGATACTACTGTCCATGTCTGTAACACGAAAACAGAAATTTTAACAATGTAGCAACATGCAGTTGGTTTTGCACGCACATATTCACCACGTAAATTACCCTTTGCACTTGTCATGGCTTTATGTTCTGGGAATCGCACTAAGGCTCAAAACTTAATAACTGCCATTGCTAATCTTTGAAGCACCTTCCTGCGTAAGTCAAGTGATCCCGTCATTTTGAGTTATAGCAATCATAGACTGTGGTAATGTCGTTGCAACTCAATAGACATTAAAGTGTGCGAGATGCACATGTGCCTCACCTTGCCATCAATGCAGAACAATTTTATTATCATGTCGAGTCTACTTATTTGAAGCAGTTCCTTTCATAATACTTGAATGCCTTTCGGCTATTTCCACCGAACACAAAACGAAATGATTGATGCTACGCTCTTTTGTGTGTATGAACTGAATTTCTAATCAATCGCAACGTCTACACCATCCGACAATCCCATTTTGAATGCCAGGAATTTGCATCTCCCATGTGGGGATGATGAGGCCTAATAGAACTGAACACGCGTTTCATAGAGTGAGCACTATAAGTTGCACAAAACCTGCAAAATTTTTAAATTCTCGCTGTAATGTAACTCACCTATTGCGGATGACATTGAGGCGACTGTACGGAGAAAGTAAGAGGCACCACACATATTCATGTGTGTGTCTGACCTTGTGAATCACGATGGCGCTGAGCAATGATTGCAGTGATTGCAGTCTCATAATTTGGTGACGCGCTCATAACGCTACACTTTACCCCGAATAACGTGAGTCCGTAAGATGTGCACATTGTCTGATCTCGTGGACTTTACACTCCTCGCGACCCGACACTTTTACCTCCTCATCTTACTATTCTTCAACGCTTCACTATTGGGTGCTACGCTAAATTCTTCCCTTCGGACACAATAACTCCACACCATCACTCGTTTGTCGTTGTCGTCATGGTTGTAATGATAAGTAAGTAGGTTTCTCTGTTGCATCAATGCGTAGAACGCTTACAACTTCAAACGAATATAATTGCCAAATGAGATTATTGCTTTGTTGAACCTCCTCAGTTGTGCTAATTTGGCCGCACTTCACTCCATGTGGTAGTCATTGTAACAAGTTTCCGGTTGCCTTGAGTCTACGCCAAACTCGGTGTTTTTCTGTGTTAGTGGAAGAGGATTTGCATCCCACGGAAGAATTAACCGTACACTGCTATGCCATAGCAACCACTGCACACCTAAGCAAAGTTGCAGCACTACGTATGCATCTGCGCCAACAAATTACCCAACCAACTTCCACATGCGTGCATGTAAATACCAAAAGACCAAATAAAATGAGTTGAGTGCAGCTTTAGCCAAATAATCCAAACTGGTGCAGCGCGTCACTTCACTTCTAGCATTAAAACGTGTAAAGAGCGTTTGGAGATAGAAACTTAGTTATCAACCAGTTAGTTGTGGTTGATGGTGAATGGTGTGCCTAATGGGGAAGACAGTATGCTTATCACGTGAGTGGATTGAGATCAGTCAATGTGGTTTTAATTGGGAAACATGTAAAGCAAAATGTGTTATCTTGGTGGGATGCAAAACAGCCGCAAGCAATGACGTCCCAATGATATCAGATGCGCTTGTGATCGCATCACAGGCTGAGTAGTGGTGAGGGAGGTCAAATCAACGTGTGA
Organism: Taenia hydatigena; assembly: GCA_036345935.2. NCBI lineage: Eukaryota > Metazoa > Platyhelminthes > Cestoda > Cyclophyllidea > Taeniidae > Taenia > Taenia hydatigena. The sequence continues at coordinate 7,119,170 of JADWOT020000004.1, read as the reverse complement.
GAGGAAATACAACATTTCTCTCATGCTCACTACGGCTCGATGCAGAATGAAGGGAGGCAAGGGCAGAGACAGTGCTTACGCTGAGCTAAGCCGATACAACCTGAGTCGCTCCAAACCTCACTACTTCAACTCACACTTCTCCATGCCACATCCCTCTATCCCTAAACAGCGAGAAGTGTTGCAGACTGTCGAGAAAAGTAGGTCATCCTGTCCAGCTGTCTGACAGTGCAACAAACGCTGCTGCCCAGCTTGCTGAATGGGAACAGTGGAGAGTAGTTGACGCTAGTTATGTGAGCGTCAACGCCTTTCTTCATCGTTTCCTTCCTCCTCTTTCGCCCTCTTTCCAAACCCTACTTTTTACCCCTCCGATTGTATGGCTGTCAGTCAGCCCCACCATCACTCCTACTTGCATCTGTATCTTCTTTCTGACATTGCTTCTCCAACTTCTTGATTGCTGAGTGTGGACACATATCCGCATAAATTAAGACAAATAACAATGAACGGTGCAACTGTAACGAGGAAATAAAAGACCTTCACATAAAGTGAGCAACACCTGATTTTCCACATTTACAAGTTGCGTACACAAGGTGGGCATGCCATGAAAATGCAACCGGTAAAGTTGTCGACCTCATTTTAGGGTAAGCACCTGTAATAATTCCCATTGAAGCGGTTACGAGTACCTTAGTAGCGCCATATTCGTTTCCAAGCCTAGAGGTTGGACAAGCGTTTTCTGACAACAACAGATGTAAACAAAGAGTCCCTCAATGCCCTCGCTTTGTGTTGGCTTCGAGCACATACTTTTGTTAGTAAAGTATCCTAGTTAGCTGGGTAAAATATTGGAAGTGCTGCAACACGTGCGCTGTAGTTAGTGCTGAACGAACGAACACTGCCGGACCTGTGTCCAGGCTTAAATATGGGGTTAGAGCAGATGTGATCCCCGTTCGACAAATTGGTTAGCCATGTTTATTAAATACAACCCAAATAAACGATTCGTATGTGGTTTGCCCACAGCATGACTCCTATATTTCACATATTCTTTAAAAAGCCTTATTTTCCAACCCATACGTAGCGTGCCGAGAATTTATTTAAGGCAGAAGAGGGCATAATACTAGGGCTGCCAGCATGGCCCGAGGCCAGCCCATTATACTAGTTGGGCAAACAAATATTTCGCCGGAAGTTGTTTGGCAGCAAGCATGTTTTTAAGCGAGAGCCTCCCTGTGACGTCTACAATCAATCGCGAAACGCTGGGTAGATTAAGAATTGACGCCTCAGTACAAATGGAAACTATTGTCAATTATAAGAATGGCCACTGTGCGTCGAACTTCTCCATCCGCACGCTAACACTCCAAATGTTGACTACTTTAAAGGCAATATTCCGGAAATTTTACCCCAATGAAAATAACTGCTTAAGTGCAATTAAAACCGTGTAACTGGGACCTCTCATGGAAGTGTTTGGCATAATCAAGTAAAATTGATGGTCTCTATTTTGGTTCCCACCCGACACTTCTTGTTAAGGTTAGAACCGTCTACCTGACATCGGTTCAATGGTGTGACATAGTAGAGATTTTGCAAAATCGTGCCTTTTACATTTGTAGCGTTACGACACAATAAGGCATATAGCTGACTGGTAATACTGCTTCTCATAGAATCTCTCCCCACAATGTCAATGCGAGTTTTGTTTTTGTGCAGTTCCTACACATGTATATATTTATATGTGTATGTCATAAGTCACATGCTATGATTCTAATTGCTAAGGAATAGTGTGGGTTACAGCACCCCATCAGATTTACTCTGTATCACATTTTGCCTGCCTTTCCAATGTGCTTACAGGGTGACCTGTTAATGTGCCAAGAATTTGGCTGCGTAGCGAAATGAGTGGCGTGTCCTGACCGACCCTGTATCCGCATAAAGGTTTGAAGATGTGTCCCGATTGAGGTTCCATTAAACTACTACACGGTCACTCAGCCCTTTATTTTTCTCACAAGTTCTTGCAGTAAATTGGTATGTTTATCATTTTGATTGCCCCTGAACTTCCACTGATGAAGACTCACAGCGTAGTACGATCGTTGATGGTGGTAGTCGCAGTAATGCTTGCAAGATTTCTGCTTCAACCCAACAAACGCCAATGAGGGCAGTAAGCTTCTATGTCGGCTTCATACCGCGTAATGCAAATGGATGTCCCGCCTGAAATTCTGTAGCAAAACAATTGCACATCGGTGTATTACCGGTGTATCTTGGTTTGTTCCTAAGCACGGTAAACACGTAATGCCATAAAATGGTGATAAAGCGCGCAAGGCAGTTCTGTGCCTGTCTGAGCATGTGCGACTCGGATAGTACAACTTGCCAAATAGAGTCTTGAAGGCTTTGCAGGCATTTCGCGTCGAGTTTGGGGATGCACATGGAACCACAGTTGCATTCAGACAACACAGAGATCCACATGATGTCTGTATCAACGGTAGCAGCGGCAATGTGCTGAAAGTGAAATTAACGTGGAGACCAGCGATTTAGTTGGAAAAGCAATTACCTCAACTTACAAGAGCACGAATCTCTACAATCGAATTCGCAGTTGCTACTTCTGCACAAGCGGCCAATGAGAAAGTATCTGGGTAGGTTGAACCGAACAAATCAATGTTAAAAAGCATCATAAGTGTTGAGACGTTTATCTTTATTGCAAATAAGTCTCACTGATGCTTTGCATCTAAACTTGCTATCGCATGGAACCACGCCAACACATTGTCTGCCATAGACACTGCTAGTTTAAGCTTATTATCTTGTTGTTCAGCAGATTTAACCTGATTTAATATGACTCAAACTGCGCGGCACATGCACCTTATCTAACGGCGTCCTTTTCTTTGCAAGGACTCTTCTGAAATAAGGCCGTCTTTTTTCTTTAAGAAAGCGCTGTTGGGACCTAATGTTAAATTCAGCAGGCAGAATTGGCATGGGCAGACGTGTCTATGAAACTTACTCGATTCGAGCGAGGATAATATGCACGGGGCGCAGCACCAACATCACAAGTGAAATTGCGCTTAGGCTTGCACTCATGTGGTTCGGAGAAAAATAAGTGATGGCATCCTGAATGTGAATCTTACATGATTTGTAAGTGTACTTCACGCTAGTGGCAAAAGCTCTTACATTCGAAACAATAGACCCATCTTTTCGCGAGATGCACTACGGGTACATATGTTCTGTGAGTATTCGGCGAAGGCACCATGTAGAATGTTTAGCCTAAATGCTGTGTTCACTGGATGTGTGGCTTGAAAATTAACCCAAGCATTTTGGGATACTCGTACACTGACTGATATGGGCATGGAGTGTGCAATGCCATCAAGTCCTGTAGAAATCAGTCTAAAATGGTAAAAATCGCCTTTTAGTGTGGAATGAGTTAAGTCTAACTTCGATGCATAGAGTCGCACAACACGTGCACAAAGAAAATCAGACTAATGGAGGTCGTTCGCAAATGCCAGGACCAACCAGACAAAAGGCAACTTAAGGCATTTAGGGATGTTTCGATAAAGAATTCTAATGCGGTTATAGAACCTAAAGTCTTTAGGATGGCTTAGCACTATGCACGTGAGGTGGAGCTTAGCTACGAATCGTCGGGTCGGATTTACATAATCGAGGTCATCCGTGTTGTGCTTTGCAGAAGGATTAATAGTGTTATGTAGAAAGATCGCAGTTGGTTGATTTGGGCAAACATAACACATAACACATTGGAAGACGTTAATGTTTCAGCAAACTTGATGTTGGTATCAGCCCACGCATTTGCTTATCTTCCTTGGCCTCCATTTATCGCTCGCCTCTTCTTCACCTCATTCTATCCATTCGACGCACTATCACCTATACCTCAGTGCAGTCGGTCTTCGTACAACTCACGCATCGCGCACGCTCAACGAGGTCAAATGACACAGACACACAAGCACACACACACACACACGTGTGAGGTGTGGTCACGCCGTCCTCCTCCCCACTCACTCACCCACTTCCACAGGGATGATTTCGCAGGCCAGCCCACGCTCATGTCTCATGTTTTAAGGCCAACAACGCCAGCATTACCAAACTCGTATAAATCTACACGTTATGATTTTATGTACATGGCCTGCGTCTCCCTCCCAACATCTGCGTATGCCTCAGTGCATTCAGCTATTCTTCTGCATTCTCTAACGCACTCATTCATCCATCCACCCACCCACACGTACCAGTCACTTCGTCTCGTCACAGGGCCACCATCACTGTCTTTTCACATCGCCTCTCCTCTTCGCATTCCACAACCCATAACCACGTCAGCCACTGAGACTACAGTCCCTGCTCAATCACACGCCACCCTCTTCCACTCCCAACACTTCACCCTCCTGCTCTCTCAAACATTCTGCATCGCAAACCAACCTGCACTGCCACACTCTGCCATGCAGTAGGAAAGTACACTCCATCATTACATCCTCTCTCCACTCGTCTCACAAGACTCTTTCTTTATTCCTCCATTCAACCATCCGAATCAGCCTATTCGATATGTGAAGGTGAAGGTGGAGACGGAGGTGGTGGTGGTGGTTCACGATGCACGAGCAATTCACGTCCTTCGTCTGGTGGCTCCCACGCAGATGACGACGTGGTGCTGTCAGCACTCCTCCTCAAGCTCCAATCGTAGCACGCAAACTCCAACAACTCCATTGTGTTGCAGTAGTTGGGTTCGAAGCACTTGCAGCAACGAAGGCACAAGTTTACACTCGTGGTGGCCAGTGGACTATTCTCAATGTCCTCCATACTGTCCACGAAAGCGGAGAGCACCTGCATTTCTTCTTCCGCATCATACACGTCGTCTGTCAAAACTGCAATGACTAGTACTTGATGCCGTTTTATAATGTCAAGAAAGCTAATGAGGTTGTACATCAAGTCAAAATCCCTTTCCAGTATGTAGATAAATCAATCATGGTGGCGGAAGTAATCATTAAAGTCCTCTTTTAAAATGCGCACTTTAGGCATAAATTTGCCTCTTGTCGGGTAATATTCAACCCAGGAACAATTTAATGTAAAGTTGTGGGCCATAACAAAGGGGCTTCCCTCCAATAAACTGCCAGTGGCGAGAGTGAAGTTGAATCCAAACATGCGAGGAGAATCCGAAAATGCTCTTTCACCTATGTCGAGGGCTGTGTACTTATTTGCTGGAATAGGTAGCAGACACCAATGTACTGTCGGCTTGATAATGTGGTGACCACGTTGTGAGAGGAATCGTTAGAGTGAATCCACCTCCTCCATGTGATACTGCACTGCCGCAACTGCGTCTCGATACGTGTCTGACGAGGGTCGTGGGAAGAGCATTTTGCACAGATTCTTGTCGAGCCACTTCTATCCACCGATGCAACGATTAAGTGCCTCACGCTAACGACGACTTCGTAGTATCCACCTCCAATGCGGGATTGCCTTTCACACGTTCATGAAGTCGGGAACATTCAGGAAGTTGCATATTTGTAGTGCCAATTCGGGTGGCAGTTGGGTGATTTTGCGATGTGCAGCATCATCCTGGGCCGAAATGTCAACGAAAGTGCATCTTGGTTAGTGGCATGAGAAAAGTATAGGTGAGGGGTATTGAAATGAAGAGAGGATACGAAAAGATGGTGTGGAAGAAATGTCGGTAAGTGGCGGGAGTAGAGATAACCGAAACGCAGCATTGTCGGGAAGGTCGGAAGCGTAGAATGACTGCGTGACGCAGACGTCGAGGTTGATAGAGCTGCAGTTAGAGGAAGGGAGGGAGGGAGGTAGGGAGGGAGGGGGAGAGCGAGGGCGTGGCCAGTCATTTGGCTGAACTCACTGATGTGTTAGCGCACTGGTAGTTACGTCATCGTGGTCCCAATCGTGGTCGTTGTCGTGGTCGTGGTCGTCTACCCCTTCGGCAGTCACGCCATCAACACGTCTGTCAAATAATGCCTTTCCGCCGATAAATAATGCGGAGGTGGGAGGTGGTGAGACACCACACAGTCCTCGCGTCACAGTGATTGCTTGCAATGACAATGGCATCATCCACACCGCTGTCCACTTGGTACTTCGCGGTAGTAGTAGTAGTAGTAGTAGTAGTAGACACCCACCTCATCTAGTGGCAAAGCATTTCTGCCTTTCTCAAGTCAGAGTCACGATGCGAGTAACCATGGCACTTGTGCGGTCTACCCTTGCTTCACTCACTCAATCACTCATGCTGTAAATCCACGAGTGCTTCTCTGCGTTTGTTGCAAAATGTTGGCCATATTATCCCAGTGAGTAGCCCTGCTGCTCGTGGAATGGGAAAGGACACACACACACAACTCAATGTCGATTTGTGTCTTTTCATTTTGTTCACTTCATCTCATTATGCCAATGTCTTGCTAAAAGGCGGACAGAGCGGACCCCTTGGCGTGGACAGGGCAGTGCGCGTTGATGTACCAGTGAGGTGGTGCCTCGAGAAGCCGCACGCCTCAATGGCACAGCACCAATACTAGCAACTCTTCGTGTGGACGAGGTGAGTGGCTTTGAGGACAGGAGAAGAAGAGGAAGAAGGCGCTGTTTTACCGACCTACACAGTGCCTAACACACACCCACTCCTCACATTATACACGAAGTAGGTGGACATTGTGCTCGTCCCCCAGTTGTGTGACAACTTGGTGCCACCGTGTGGAGGACGATGTCGTAGACCTCATCTCAACCGCCTCTCCACGTGGCTTTGTCGACGCCAATTTTCTGCCCATAGATCAGTTAAGCATAAGAGTACCCTAGCCCGTGTGTGTGTGTGGTGGTTTTAGACGATGGAAAGGAAGCCTCAATCTCCAACCCACCTGTAGCGACGAGAATGCGAAACGCCAACATCGGACATTATTATGATTGAGGAGTGTAGCCACATTTGCCGCAGCGTGCGGAGCCGCCAATGCAGTGAGGAGCATTGCTGATGTGAGAAAGGAAAGCTAATTGGAAAACATCTCACGCCACATCACACAGGCTTGCGTGCATTGCATTGCATTGCCATCATCACGTGTTCCAACGTGTTGCGGGGCAATTAATTTGCTTCCCCTGTCATCCTCCTCCTCCTTCCCCTCATGACTTGATTAATGCAAGTTGAAGCAGTGCAATTGCCTCAATTGAGGCCGCTAACCAACAGTGACGGAAGCGTTCGCAGCCCCTGCACGCGCTGTCGGTCGCGCAAACATGAGACTTCGCGACTCACCTAGATCACCCAAATAATGCAAAACCTGACCAAGAATAGCAACGCTTCATCCTAATGAAACACTCTACACCACCCTACCACCTACACTCGCACATTGGCAAGAAACCCGTGTCCCCTTCCCAAACGGTGACCGCTTTTATTGCTGGCGTGTGCGCAGCATTGACACTGGCAGGAGGAGGAGGATTGGAGGAGTGGAGAAGGGGTGGGAGAGGGAGGAGAAGGAGGAGGGCTAGAGGCGATATGGCGTCGATGGATGAGTAGGAGTGGGATGAATCCAATCAGCACTTGCACATGAAACGCAATGGAGAGCTAGAGAGGGGGATAGGGAGAGAGACGAAGCCGTTGCTTTTGCTTCTGTGGACGGAAACCAAAGCGACAGAAGTGTAGAAAGGCCATGCCACTCTTGAAGCGTATCAGTGGTTACCACCGTGCGTGTAAAATGCACTGGACTTTGATTTTTCCAGACCTGCGTAAAGGGAAGATGAAAGGGAAGGGCCGACCTCATGAATGCATGTGAACAAAGTTGTGCACTTGGTGTGAGGGCTACACTCGATGATTGGACATTGATGGGATGGTGCACAGATGGAAGGATCGAGGAGCAGGAGTAAATGGATGGGTGCGCAGTGAGACGAAGGATCTTAGAAGTAGAATAAATGAATGGCTGCAGGATGAACAGAAATGAATATGAAAAAGGTAGTTAGGCAGGTAAGTGGGTGGGTGAATGGGTAGAAAAGGATTGTGAAAGGGAACAGGGGATCACTTACAAGGCAATGTAGGCGACAATGCGAGCGTCAGCGTGTTCGTTAAGGAAGTAGCGCCTATCAGTGGTGGCCTTAACTAACATGGCATGTGGGATAGAGAAGAAGTCCTCTGCGCAGCCAGGCTTGCAGCTGCTACAGATGAATGCTTACAAATGCAATCCAACCTGATTAGTTGCGCCACAGTCATCACTGTCTGTCTTGCCCATCCTTCCCTTATAGGGAAGAGGGAGGTAGCATGGCTTCATTGGACATGGTAAGTGTGCATTCACGTACAACCGTTCGCGCAACAGCAGCGTAAGAAATGCAGTAGGAAAGTGAGAGACAAGAGGCCGTTTAGAAATAGTGGAAGGCGTCGAATACTTAAAATGGGTATGGAAACAATTGGTAGGTTTGTTAAAATATCTAGTGATGTATGCCAAACCTCCAAAGTGAGCTACGGTACTGTGTCGTTACCGTCGAATGAAGGAGGAGGAGGAGGAGGAGGAGGAGAAGGAGAGCCTAACTTTGCGTCTGAAATTAAGGGTCAATGGAAATAATAGTAGAAAGAAGGGGATAGAACATACGCTTGCAAAGAATGTAGAAACGATGGAATGAGGAAAAGTAGAGAAAGGGAAGAAATAAGGAAAGAAGGAAAGGGGGTGAAAATGAATGAATGTGTTGGAAGCAAAGTAAACACTAATGAGTGGAGTAGAAATTATTGAAAGGGAAAGAGAAAAGAAGGAGTGCTGCACGAGTAATGGAGGTGGGAGAGAGGTGAGAAAGGAGGAGGAGAATGAGTGGGAAGAAGTCTACTAGCAGTGCATAAGTAGTTGTGAGAGGGGAAGAATGAAACAGGTCTACTGGCAAGTTGTAAGTAGCGCCGCCTTAGTTTTGGTGGTGTTTGCTAAGATAGAGAAAGGGAGCCTGTGTGGGTGCGTGTGTGTGTGTGTGTGCAGCGCATGACATGGATGAAATGAATGAATGAATGAGAGGTTGAGAAAGAGAGTGGGTTGTTAAAAGACAGCATGGATGATGAATGAGTGGGAGGAAAAAAAGGAAAAAGAATGCGATGAAAGTAAAGAGAGGCAGTCAGCAAGGTAGAGGAAGGAAGAGAGGGAGAAAGATGGAGAGAATGCTCTATGAGTGGTGATAGAGGTGGCAGTAGTGGTGGTGGTGGTGGTGGTGGTGGGGCGTCTACTAGCAGCCTATAAGTAGTTTCGGTGATGGGGATGGTTCAGTGGATGGGTCAACAGTAGTGGTAGGAGTGGATACATCGGTGGGAGTGGGTGCATGAGTGGGTGAATGGGTGGGCGGGCTATAGGATAACAAGACGACGTAGGAGGAGGAGAGGAAATTGGAGGGGATATTATGGATAATACCAGGAGCGAATGGGTAGGGGAAAGAGGAAAGAGGGTGTAAAAAGGGGAACTGGAGTAAATGAGAAGGAGATTGTGAGGCAGTGTAAGGAATAAGTAGAGAAAGGTAAGGGTTGTGATGATTGGGACAATAGGAAGAGGGATGGTATGTACTAGAGGATGAGGCGTGGATGAGCAGGTAAGCAGGTAGGGTGAAAAGTTAGTTGAAAGGCAGATACAGGCAACTTCCAGTAGGCTTTGAATCGTAAGCCCCCAGTTGTTTGCCACCTTCAAAACCATCAAGGGCACACATTCAATGGAGTTTCAGTGGACGGGGAGACAAGTGGAGGTAGGGCGCGCCCATTCAGCCTCTGGAGGCAACAAATGAACAAAGGCCGGGGTCGCAATTTGATTTAGGTAACTTGTCACTCCTTGTTACTTTTTTGTATGCTTAACGGTGGATGGTTCCTTTTTTCCAAGATTTACACGCTAACCATTGAAGATTACTGACTGGATTAGCAAACCATCGATTTCCGCGTCACTTCAGCTGCAAGATCTGAATCTACCTTTTTCTTAAATGTAGGATTTGCCATGTAGTCATCTTTGATTACTGTCAGAATTGAGAGAGACAGAGGGTGCGATACGCTCCCCTCATTTGAAGAGGATGGGTAATGCCTGACTGTGTCATCGCTATGCCGTTCCCAAATTTGCGTTCCATTATTGCAGCGAGGTGTGCCAATCTGCCACAAATGACGTGACGGAAGTCACCACAGTATCTGCTAGCATAAATAAAGGCAGGACTGAGGGTCGTCCAGACGTGTTTAAAACTACCAAAGAGGGTCAGTGGCCAGGCGATACAGCCTATCCATTTCTTTGTCTGCAAATCAAAACGCGTCTCTTTCCATGTGGCGCTCGTCTCTTGGTTTTGCTCCGAGGCATGGGACAATAAGAGAAAGGTGAGTAATAAAAAGGAAAGGAAAACGTGTGTGCTTGTACAGTAATTAGAAGAAGATTGAATTCAGAAGGTCACACTACTGCCAAATAAAGGCGTGAGGCAGTCTGAAAGCGAGTATCAGCTTCCACGCTTACAATGGTGCAAAAAAGCGACATATATTCTCCTCTTACTGACACACGACCTGCTTATCTACTGGTTTTTCACACTATGCACGATCAGTGAGTGCTGCAATTGTCAAAAGAGCTAAGGCACCCTTGTCTACGCAACTTATTCCACTCAAGATATCAATTAATGGTGTTGAGCACCAGAGAGAGAAAAAGAGAGAATTCTAGCGCATAGTCAGACTAGCGCATTTCTCAGTTGGAGAGGCTTGGTTTGAATCACGCATGCCAATTCTAATCACTCAAGCACCACTATCGACTGAACTACAACAACGCATTGCACAGATTGGCTACTCCACCACAAGAATGGCACCATGAAAGTGGCGAAAGTGCTTTGTGGTTTGGATTTGTAGCGTAAAAAGCACACTGCCACTTGAACTGAGAAAATTGTGGCGCAGCGATGGACCCAACTGGCACTCACCTCATTTGTGGAGTATGCGAAAAGTCGTGAGTTATTTGTGCAATAAATGACTTTATTGTGGTACTAAGAGGTAAAAGTCAAGTTTGGGCAGCATCGATGAGTAACATCGAATGCGAGTCAAGGAGGTACAAGCTCAAGTTAGCAGTAACCTAATTTAAAGTGATACAATGGACCTAAAAGTGTAGAAAAAACCAACCTTTGAACAAACTAAAAGGTCATGAGGAGGTGTAGGAGGTAGAGCACAGCTTAAGGGAAGCCATGAGGATAAGTAGAAGTAAGAATTATAAAATCTGAGTAATCCGAGGAGTTAAAAGCAGAGTAAGGTAATGCAAGAAAAGTCTAAACGATTGTGGACGTAGTCCTTCATGAATTCGTGCCAATTCTTCCCAGCGTCTACTTATGCTTGCAGTGATTTATGTGTTTCCTCTCGTATAGGCTTCCTTTCCAGCGGTGCCAGCAGCAGTAGGGTAAAATTTGCATCGTGTTCGCACCCAAATGTGTGTGTGCTGTATTTGAAGGCCACATCACCCAACTTAATGAGAATGCACATATTCCTGTGTAGCATTTCAGTTTATCCTATTTTCATTTCCATTATATCGCGAAGGATGAGTGATCCCTATAGCTTGTCATGCAAACCTACCTTCGGTTCGCAACCACGTCTGCTGCCAAGCACCGCAGCCGAGACAGCATGCTGCATCCATTGTCATGTGGCGCTTGACGTGGCCGAACTGCGTCCCAAACACATCAGTGTGGAGCAGCTCAGTCGGGAGCAGAATCACGAGCGGGACCGGAAGGAGGATCAAGAGGAGGATAGTGCACAAGAGCATGTCCTGAAGCATCAGGTGGGAAATGCATTTGATGTTGCACTTGTCTTCCCATCAGTTAAACACAAATTAAGGAGTGATCCATTGTTTATTGTTTGGAGTGGACAAATCCGTGTGGTGACTTTGTACCCATGCATTTTGGCATATGAGCTACACGTGACTGTTCGATGTGGTTAGTGAGGAAGATGCCGTGTGGCTCAATGACTGTGATTTCAAATTCAAGGCATTGTAGCGGATAGTTGTTAGCGACGTGTAAAAGTAAAGTAGTTCTTGTGGCATGACATTGTTCTCGCACCTTTGACGTGGCGAGGTGGTCGACACATGTTTTGCGGAATGGAGCAGCGTTGTTGGCGAAACTGTACCCAATGCATCTGGCTCTCTTTTCTCCCATCACTCAGTACAACCTAATGCTGCGTTCCAAGCTGCATGATCTGTNAACTGAGAAGACTGTGGCGCAGCGATGGACCCAACTGGCACTCACCTCATTTGTGGAGTATGCGAAAAGTCGTGAGTTATTTGTGCAATAAATGACTTTATTGTGGTACTAAGAGGTAAAAGTCAAGTTTGGGCAGCATCGATGAGTAACATCGAATGGGAGTCAAGGAGGTACAAGCTCAAGTTAGCAGTAACCTAAGTTAAAGTGATACAATGGACCTAAAAGTGCAGAAAAAACCAACCTTTGAACAAACTAAAAGGTCATGAGGAGGTGTAGGAGGTAGAGCACAGCTTAAGGGAAGCCATGAGGATAAATAGAAGTAAGAATTATAAAATCTGAGTAATCCGAGGAGTTAAAAGCAGAGTAAGGTAATGCAAGAAACGTCTAAACGATTGTGGACGTAGTCCTTCATGAATTCGTGCCAATTCTTCCCAGCGTCTACTTATGCTTGCTGTGCTTTATGTGTTTCCTCTCGTATAGGCTTCCTTTCCAGCGGTGCCAGCAGCAGTAGGGTAAAATTTGCATCGCGTTCGCACACATGTGTGTGTGCGCGTGTGTGTGCTGCATTTCAAGGCCACATCACCTAACTTAATGAGAATGCACATATTTCCGTGCAGCATTTCAGTTTATCCTATTTTCATTTTCACTATGTCGCGAAGGATGAGTGATCCCTATAGCTTGTCATGCAAACCTACCTTCGGTTCGCAACCACGTCTGCTGCCAAACACCGCAGCGGAGATAGCACGCTGCATCCATTGTCATGTGGCGCTTGACGTGGCCGAACTGCATCCCAAACACGTCAGTTTGGAGCAGCTCAGTCGGGAGCAGAATCACGAGCGGGACCGGAAGGAGGATCAAGAGGAGGATAGTGCACAAGAGCATGTCCTGAAGCATCAGGTGGGAAATGCATTTGATGTTGCACTTGTCTTCCCATCAGTTAAACACAAATTAAGGAGTGATCCATTGTTTATTGTTTGGAGTGGACAAATCCGTGTGGTGACTTTGTACCCATGCATTTTGGCATATGAGCTACACGTGACTGTTCGATGTGGTTAGTGAGGAAGATGCCGTGTGGCTCAATGACTGTGATTTCAAATTCAAGGCATTGTAACGGATAGTTGTTAGCGAGGTGTAAAAGTAAAGTAGTTCTTGTGGCATGACATTGTTCTCGCACCTTTGACGTGGCGAGGTGGTCGACACATGTTTTGCGGAATGGAGCAGCGTTGTTGGCAAAACTGTACCCAATGCATCTGGCTCTCTTTTCTCCCATCACTCAGTACAACCTAATGCTGCGTTCCAAGCTGCATGATCTGTCTCACCAAGGGGCGATGCTAAAGTCGCGTAAGGAGCAGTTAGAGGAAGTGAAGTCATCGACGTCAGAGAGGGAGAAGAAAGCGAAGGATGAAATTATTGTGGTCATGGAAGGAGCAGTGCTGCAGTTTTGTTTGGCGGCGAACACAGCCCTGAATGCTGCCATGGCGAAAGTGGAGAGGGCGAATGAGGCTAGCCACGAGAGCATAAGCAAACTCGTGCGAAAGATCTTGGACCTCGTCACAGAAGTGAGTAGAACGCAAAATGTGCTCGTGTTGATGAGTGGAATAGTGAATGCTGAGTCGTGTGTTGAGAAGTGTTCTGCTTGGATGTTCCAACTCTTCCCTTCGATCTTGCCCTCCCTCTCTCCTCCATCTAATGCTTCATTTGCACCTTCCCTGCTATAGCATTTGCAGGAAGCATTGGCGAAACAAAAGTGGTTGGAATGGCTCCGTCGTGAAGCAATGCTTTTAAAAGAGGAGGAAGTGGTGGCGGAAAATGAAAGATCTACGTCCATTACACAGATGCAGGTGTCTGATGGATTTACCATGGTAAGTAACTAAACACGCATGTAAACATTGGCGAGTAAACACCACTTGTGATGGAGTTGCATTACTTCCACAATCCCTGCCTGGCTTCAACATTAAAGACGAAGGGTATTTGACCGTACTGACGCGTCTTATTTGCATGTCAAGCGACTAAGCAAGAAACAAGGGAAAGAGACAAATGAGAGAAAAAAACACTAGAGGTGTAGTGAATGCTGTATAAGGACAGAATGTAACAGCACCAACGACATGATAGATGTCGCAATAGTAAAATTCGGAAAGAGCAGACACAAAAGAAACAGTGATACAAAATCATAAGACTGGCGATGCGCAAAGTTGAAAAAATACCGCAAGTGTGACAATTTCCATTACAATTAAGAAGGGAGGACAGAAAAGTTTGGGAAAGCATAGAAGGAGAAAGCGTTAGGGAATGAACTAAAAAGCAGTTAAACAAAAGAAATTAATAGCCGCAAATAAAGGAGTTACATAATCTAGGAGATAAGAAGTGGGTTCTGGCATCATCGCGGCACTCCATGACATGTGTCTGCGAGCGCAATCAGCTGTCCATTCGCATTACAGAAAAGGAGTGTATCCACCAAATTTTGCTAAAAGTAGGCATTATTTGGGTGCAAAATGACTTCAAATATGGCTAACAAAAAGGGCCTTAGCAAACACTTTGGACAACACGATAACGTCACCAATGTGGGAGTGGAAGGAAACAATCACACAGCTACCATAGCATTCTCCACTGCAAATGCAGCCCAAATGACAGTGGCAGCACCTCCTCCTCCTCCGCTCTACCTTAAGGGTGCAGAGCTGCATGCCAACTTGCCTGAACGTTATGAATGCAAGTGTGCTCAGAATAGATCATTCACCTTCATTTCTCAGTTGTTCTATCTCTCGTAATGTCGCAATGCCGTAAATCCCATGTATTTCACACACAAAAGCCGCAATTGGCGACGCTTCCTGATGTCTTATTGCGGTTCGTGGTGCGTGTTAGCGCTCTGATGGGTAAATCTTTAGAGTCTACAAGCGGAAGGTTGATAGTGCCGTCTGTTTCTCATCAATGACCATATTTTCGTGTTTGGCAGGATTGCTATTCACAAAGGAGAAAACGGCATAACGTTGATGTGTACGTTCCTTTTATCAGTGAAGCCGTCAATCAAGTGATCGCTTGACACTCTCTCCTGCCCATTGCCTTTGCACAACATGGATAGGTGTATGGCTGGACAACATGGAAGTTGGTGCAAACCGGTAAGGATGAACAGACGCAAGGCGTCACCTGCAAGAGACCATTTGGAGTCCGACTTTATTCACATGACCCTACTTTTAGGCCAGTGTGCTTATGACCATCCCATAAAATGGAGCCAGGGATGATTTAGGGGAATTGGGTTACCGAAAGAATCCTGCTTATTAGTTGCTTGAGACTACCGATTGAGCTGATTGCGGTGGGTGAAAGAGAGCTACTGTGTTGGCATGATAAAAAGCGCCCTGAAAGCCCAAACACCAACCCGGTCTTGCAGCAATTCGAAAGTTAGTAATGACTCAGACTCGGCTGATCTCATTGTGCCACGTATGAGGTGATAAACAGTACTGGCTTAAAAGACCATATTATTAAGGTCCACTTTTGACTCAATTCTCATTATCAGAATCCGGACTCTACAGCCAAGGTAGGGTAACTGTGCTGAAAACACAATGCGTCCAGGTCGACTGGCGTAAAATTACGTGTAACAAAAGATGTGCTTACAACCGCATTACGAGCGCTGTTCTTTCCAATCATTCCACTCACTTCCAGTTTATTTACCGCTCTCGTGGCAGGATTTGCAACATCTTCAAAAATGCACGCTTAAAAGATTAAATAGATCATTTTCTCATTACGATTTCATTGAATAGCCAATTTATGGCATTAAGCTTATGTCGAGCATTATCCACGACTATAAATTCTGGCCATAGGATGTGTTAACTAGGATAGACTAAACGTTTGGCACAAGGTAAGCCAGCTTTCTCCCTCCATTCCACCTGTTCGACATCACTAAACAGAGCCATTTTAAAATCAACATCGCTAAATGAATAGGACGTTACATTTGCCATAAATTTGATGTTTAAATGAGACTGCTCAATGTAGTGTTTGCGTTTTGAGTACTGAGCTTTCCAGCCCAATGGAATAAATTCAACGTAGTCATTAGCAAGATCGAAGGCATTTCTCCGTTTCCTTGCAGCAGAGTCTACTGCATCGTGTTTGATGGTGACCGAATTCGGCAGTTTCATGCGTATTTTTGAAGTAATGACTCGCGAGTAATTATCATTTTCCGACGACAATGTTTGTGTAAGCGAAAAGCCTTTTGATATCAGTCGCGTATATGTGAACGTTGGCTGACTTGACGCTTACGATGTGTTGACATCTATTGACGCTGTCAAACAAATCACATTCTATAAGAAAGTTACGCACCGTGTTTCTAACATGGTTTCAAATCATTCGCAATAAATTCTACAGGCTTGTAAAATTGGTGCTTTTTCCATTGTCAAAATAAAAAGAAGTGCATGATTTCAGTAGCACCACCTGTTCTGCAATTTATGATTACAGTGTTGGGGCACTTATCCCTACCAGAGTAAGCCTTACTTGCATCACTTGTCATCGTCGACTTACAACGGCACAGGTTGATTTGAAAAGCTGTTGCATCGACCCAAGTCATCCTCAGATAAATAAGTTAGCAAAGGAAAACTTGTTGAGAATCGCGGTCAGAGGGAGCTAAAAGTAAGTGTTTCCACTCTACTACTTGCAGCACTGCAAAAACTTAGATGGGTTTAAGGAAAAACTAGATAGGAGCAATTGCTAGCACTGCGAAAACTTACTAAAGCAAAAAGCGTGTTTTAGTTTATTGTATTTATAGTTCATGAAAGACAAGGCTTAATTAGAATGGTCCTCGTTTGCTTATTTAAAAGTCCCAAGCTTTAGTTTCAGCATCCTGCTCATATAGCAATGTAAAGGATTTTAGCCATAAATTATTTAAAAACGACAAGAGCTCACTAGTGCTGCCGATGGCGCCTCAATTGTTTGAAAGAGAACAGAGACTATTCGACTACCATTCCAGCCACATTAAATAATGACGGTTGCAATTAATCGCGCATAAAAGCTCCAAATATTGGTATTCAAAACATTCAAAGGGAGTCTACACATAACAAAAAAGAATTCAGGTCAATCATAACGGATGCCACTTCATTTCTACAATTACAAAGGAAAGGTATTTTACACTCACCAAAACACGGCACAGAGTACAACAGTAACGATGGAATCGGCAAAAAGCAACAACTAAAGCACTCAAGTATACCAAATATAAATGCTGAATAAGCAACACTTTATGTGTGTAAGTAGCACCAGGTTGGGTGAAGTAGGAAAGAACACAAAGACAGTAATGTGGTTTTCACTGGACCTCATCAAGTCTGTGGAATGGGAGAGACGGAAGAAGTGAGAGGTGGGGGTGAGCAGTCAAGTGTGAGCGCACCTGCATTTGTGACTTTCAGGCAGGCTGACACACAGCCGTGCACCCTTCAGCTGACGAGGAGGAGTCTCCACTGCCAATTGAGCCGCATTCGCTGTGGAGAATGTGGCCACGGCTCTGTGCATTCCTTCGTCCACACTCGTCTCGGTGACTTCATCGAATCTCCTGAAGAGGTTTTGATCATCGCTTTGTGTGACGTTCTTTTTTAGCCTTGTTTTGAATTAAGAATGAAGAGGTCTTTACAGCGAATAATCCTTACTCTAACTTTTAATATTTTTTCGATGTTCTCTGTTTATCACTTAATCTCGAGTTTGCTGTTATTTTGTGTTTCCTTTTTGTATTTGTTTGGATCTTTTTTGATTTGCATTTTTGCCAAGTTTATTTTTCTTATTTTTCTTTACACTTTGACTTTATTTTCCTGTTTTAGCACCTTTTTTTGTAATTTTGCTTGTCTTTTTCGTTATGGCTACTCCCCTCTGTCTATTATGTATGTTTGTTTCCTTTGGTATCACAAATTTTTGGTTTGTTTCCACGCTGACGTTATGCTTTTAGGCATGTGAAAATGCATCACCACTACATTGCACTTACCCTTTCTCTTCAATATTGCAGCTCGGCTGGGTTTTGGGAAGTAAAGCTATTCCTTCGCAAGAGATGAGACCAAAGTCACCCAGATTTTTGTGAATCTGAACAAATGCACACACATCAGATGAATTCTTACTTCACTAATGCGATCTATTTCATCAACCGCGCAGGAAAAACACTTTCTGTATCAAATCCTGTTTTATGTTCCATTCACGACATTTGGTTCTCATTTTATTGCCATTGTCGCAATTCGATGGTCTCACTGCAGCTGAATCAAGGCCTAAATAGCAGAAATCTGTCTAACATTTGTCCTCGCATTTCTGCTTGCCTTAATTTAATCTCGGCAATCGGCTACTCAAACTACCGAGTCAAAACTCTTCGGAAAATTCAAGCCTCCTCGTAAAAGATGAAGGCATGAAACGCGCTTTTTCACCGTCTCTCCCCACTCCTTACTAATCCGCTGACGGATAGCGAGTGTTTCATGGGATACCTAATTTTGGTGAACGCGTGGCTACCGTGAAGTGCAATGCCATGTACTCCACAACCCATCAACTCAGCAGACGTCTCTCTTCGCAAAACCACAATCTACTCTACTTTGGCATGTCGAAATTGACTTCGCCCCGTACGCATACTTTACTTTGACTGAAACTGATAGATTTGTTTCCCCAGTCGAATCCTTGCTTCCCCATCTCTTGATCCATCGCGAAAGGCAAAACTCGCAGGTTAAATTTAATAAGTCAACTTTTACTCACACGTTTGGTAACTTACTTTAGCGAATCCGTCAGACACGTGCATCCGAATGATGGACGTAGGTCTTTGGTGTTCCATCATCACCTCTCCCTCCAAAAGCGTGACTTCGCGACGGAGCCATTCCAACCACTTTTGTTTCGTTAATGCTTCCTGCAAATGCTATAGCAGGGAAGTAACAAATAAGGCGCAAAATAGAGAAGGCAGAAAGGATAGGATGCAAGAAGAGGAATTGGAAGGACCAGTTGGAAGACTTTTCAACATAATATGCAACAACAGTCACTGCCACTCACTGTAATCCCATTCAGCGACGCGCAGATATCTTGAAACTTGCTTGCTTCTGAATCCAGGTCCAAGGTCTTTCGCACGAGTTTGCTTATGCTCTCATGGCTAGCCTCATTCGCCCTCTCCACTTTCGCCATGGCAGCATTCAGGGCTGTGTTCGCCGCCAAACAAAACTGCAGCACTGCTCCTTCCATGACCTCAATAATTTCATCCTTCGCTTTCTTCTCCCTCTCTGACGTCGATGACTTCACCTCCTCTACCTGCTCCTTACGCGACTTTAGCATCGCCCCTTGGTGAGATAGATCATGCAGCTTGGAACGCAGCATTAGGTTGTACTGAGTGATGGGAGAAAAGAGAGTTAGATGGATTGGGTACAGTTTTGCCAACAACGCTGCTCCATTCCGTAAAACATGTGTCGACCACCTCGCCACATACAAGGTGCGAGAACAATGTCATGCCACAAGAACTACTTTACTTTTACACCTCGCTAACAACTATCCGCTACAATGCCTTGAATTTTAAATCACAGTCATTGAGCCACACGGCATCTTCCTCACTAACCACATCGAACAGTCACGTGTAGCTCATATGCCAAAATACATGGGTACGAAGTCACCACACGGATTTGTCCACTCCAAACAATAAACAATGGATCACTCCTTAATTTGTATTTAACTGATGGGAAGACGAGTGCAACATCAAAAGCATTTCCCACGTGATGCTTCAGGACATGCTCTTGTGCACTATCCTCCTCTTGATCCTCCTTCTGGTCCTGCTCGTGATTCTGCTCCCAACTGAGCTGCTCCACACTAACGTGTTTGGGACGCAGTTCGGTCACGTCAAGCGCCACATGACAATGGATGCAGCGTGCTGTCTCTACTGCGGTGTTTGGCAGCAGACATGTTTGCGAACCGAAGGTAGGTTTGCATGACAATCTATAGGGATCACTCATCCTTCGCGACATAGTGAAAATGAAAATAGGATAAACTGAAATGTTGCACAGGAATATGTGCATTCTCGTTAAGTTGGGTGATGTGGCCTTCAAATGCAGCACACACACATTTGGGTGCGAACACGATGCAAATTTTACCCTACTGCTGCTGGCACCGCTGGAAAGGAAGCCTAGACGAGAGGAAGCACATAATACACTGCAAGCAGAAGCAGACACTGGGAAGAATTACCACGAATGAATGAAAACTACGTCCACAATCGTTTAGACGTTTTACATTTTACCTTACTCTGCTTTTAACTCCTCGGATTACTCAGATTTTATAATTCTTACTTCTACTTATCCTCATGGCTTCCCTTAGGCTGTGCTCTACCTCCTACACCTCCTCATGACCTTTTAGTTTGTTCAAAGGTTGGTTTTTTCTACACTTTATGTCCATTGTATCACTTTAAATTAGGTTACTGCTAACTTGAGCTTGTACCTCCTTGACTCCCATTCGATGTTACTCATCGATGCTGCCCAAACTTGACTTTTACCTCTTAGTACCACAATAAAGTCATTTATTGCACAAATAACTCACGACTTTTCGCATACTCCACAAATGAGGTGAGTGCCAGTTGGGTCCATCGCTGTGCCACAATTTTCTCAGTTCAAGCGGCAGTGTGCTTTTTACGCTACAAATCCATACCACAAAGCACTTTCGCCACTTTCATGGTGCCATTCTTGTGGTGGAGTAGCCAATCTGGAAATGCGTTGTTGTAGTTCAGCCAATAGTGGTGCTTGAGTGATTAGAATTGGCATGCGTGATTCAAACCAAGCCTCTCCAACTGAGAAATGCGCTAGTCTGACTATGCGCTAGAATTCTCTCTTTTTCTCTCTCTGGTGCTCAATACCATTAATTGATATCTTGAGTGGAATAGGTTGCGTAGACAAGGGTGCCTTAGCTCTTTTGACAATTGCAGCACTCACTGATCGTGCATAGTGTGAAAAACCAGTAGATAAGCAGGTCGTGTGTCAGTAAGAGGAGAATATATGTCGCTTTTTTGCACCATTGTAAGCGTGGAAGCTGATACTCGCTTTCAGACTGCCTCACGCCTTTATTTGTCAGTAGTGCGACCTTCTGAATTTAATCGTCTTCTAATTACTGTACAAGCACACGCGTTTTCCTTTCCTTTTTATTAATCACCTTTCTCTTATTCTCCCATGCCTCGGAGCAAAACCAAGAGACGAGTACCACATGGAAAGAGACGCGTTTCAGTTTGCGGACAAAGAAATGGATAGGCTGTATCGCTTGGCCACTGACCCTCTTTGGTAATTTTAATCACGTCTGGACGACCCTCAGTCCTGCCTTTGCTTATGCTATCAGATACTGTGGTGACTTCTGTCACCTCGTTTGTGGTAGATTGGCACACCTCGCTGCAATAACGGAACGCAAAGCTGGGAGCGGCATAGCAATGACACAGTCAGGCATTACCCATCCTCTTCAAATGAGGGGAGTGTATTGCACCCTCTGTCTCTCTCACTTCTGGCAGTAATCAAAGATGACTACATGGCAAATCCTACATTTAAGAAAAAGGTAGATTCAGATCTTGCAGCTGAAGTGACGCGGAAATCGATGGTTTGCTAATCCAGTCAGTAACCTTCAATCGTTAGCGTGTAAATATTGGAAAAAAGGAACCATCCACCGTTAAGCATGCAAAAAGTGACAAGGAGTGACACGTTACCTAAATCAAATTGCGACCCCCGCATTTGTTCATTTGTTGCCTCCAGAGGCTGAATGGGCGCGCCCTACCACCACTTGTCTCCCCGTCCACTGAAACTCCATTGAATGTGTGTCCTTGATGGTTTTGAAGGTGGCAAACAACTGGGGGCTTACGATTCAAAGCCTACTGGAAGTTGCCTGTATCTGCCTTTCAACTAACTTTTCACCCTACCTGCTTACCTGCTCATCCACGCCTAATCCTCTAGTGCATACCCTCCCTCTTCCTATTGTCCCAATTATCACAACCCTTACCTTCCTCTACTTATTCCTTACACTGCCTCACAATCTCCTTCTCATTTACTCCAGTTCCTCTTTTTACACCCCCTTTCCTCTTTCCCCTACTCATTCGCTTCTAGTATTATCCATAATATCCCCTCCAATTTCCTCTCCTACGTCGTCTTGTTATCCCATAGCCCGCCCACCCATTCACCCACTCATGCACCCGCTCCCACCGATGTATCCACTCCTACCACTACTGATGCACCCATCCACCCAACCATCCCCATCACCGAAACTACTTATAGGCTGCTAGTAGACGCCCCACCACCACTACTGCCACCTCTATCACCACTCATAGAGCATTCTCTCCTTCTTTCTCCCTCTCTTCCTTCCTCTACCTTGCTGAATGCCTCTCTTTACTTTTATCGCATTCTTTTTCCCTTTTTTTCCTCCCACTCATTCATCATCCATGCTGTCTTTCAACAACCTACTCTCTTTCTCAACCTCTCATTCATTCATCCATTCATTCATTTCATCCATTTCATGCAATACACACACACGCATCCAAACACAGGCTCCCTTTCTCTATCTTAGCAAACACCACCTAAACCAAGGCAGCACTACTTACAACTTGCCAGTAGACCTGCTGCCTTCCTCCCTCCTCACAACTACTTATGCACTGCTAGTAGACTTCTTCCCACTCCTCCTCCTCCTCCTCCTTTCTCACCTCTCTCCCACCTCCATTACTCGTGCAGCACTCCTTCTTTTCTCTTTCCCTTTCAATTATTTCTACTCCATTCATTAGTGTTTACTTTGCTTCCAACACATTCATTCATTTTCACCCCCTTTCCTTCTTTCCTTATTTCTTCCCTTTCTCTACTTTTTCCTCATTCCATCGTTTCTACATTCTTTGCAAGCGTATGTTCTATCCCCTTCTTTCTACTATTATTTCCATTGACCCTCAATTTCAGACGCAAAGTTAGGCTCTCCCTCTCCTCCTCCTCCTCCTCCTCCTCCTCCTCCTCCTCCTCCTCCTCCTTCTCCTCCTTCATTCGACGGCAACGACACAGTACCGTAGCTCACTTTGGAGGTTTGGCATACATTACTAGATATTTTAACAAACCTACCAATTGTTTCCATACCCATTTTAAGTATTCGACGCCTTCCACCATTTCTAAACGGCCTCTTGTCTCTCACTTTCCTACTGCATTTCTTACGCTGCTGTTGCGCGAACGGTTGTACGTGAATGCACACTTACCATGTTCAATGAAGCCATGCTACCTCCCTCTTCCCTATAAGGGAAGGATGGGCAAGACAGACAGTGATGACTGTGGCGCAACTAATCAGGTTGGATTGTATTTGTACGCATTCATCTGTAGCAGCTGCAAGCCTGGCTGCGCAGAGGACTTCTTCTCTATCCCACATGCCATGTTAGTTAAGGCCACCACTGATAGGCGCTACTTCCTTAACGAACACGCTGCCGCTCGCATTGTCGCCTACATTGCCTTGTAAGTGATCCCCTGTCCCCTTTCACAATCCTTTTCTACCCATTCACCCACCCACTTACCTGCCTAACTACCTTTTTCATATTCATTTCTTTTCATCCCGCAGCCATTCATTTATTCTAGTTCTAAGATCCTTCGTCTCACTGCGCACCCATCCATTTACTCCTGCTCCTCGATCCTTCCATCTGTGCACCGTCCCATCAATGTCCAATCATCGAGTGTAGCCCTCACACCAAGTGCACAACTTTGTTCACATGCATTCATGAGGTCGGCCCTTCCCTTTCATCAACCCTTTACGCAGGTCTAGCAAAATCAAAGTCCAGTGCATTTTACCCGCATGGTGATAACCACTGATACGCTTCAAGAGTGGCATGGCCTTTCTACACTTCTGTCGCTTTGGTTCCTGTCCACAGAAGCAAAAGAAACGGCTTCGTCTCTCTCTCTCTCTCTCTCTCCCCCTCTCTAGCTCCCCATTGCGTCTCATGTGCATGTGCTAATTGAATTCGTCCCACTCCTACTCATCCATCGACGCCGTATCGCCTCTAGCCCCCCTCCCTCTCCCACCCCTTCTCCACTCCTCCAATCCTCCTCCTCCTCCTGCCAGTGTCAATGCTGCGCACATGCCAGCAATAAAAGCGGTCCCCGTTTGGGAAGGGGACACGGGTTTCTTGCCAATGTGCGAGTGTAGGTGGTAGGGTGGTGGTGGTGGTTTAGAGTGTTTCATTAGGATGAAGCGTTGGTATTCTTGGTCAGGTTTTGCATTATTTGGGTGATCTAGGTTGGTTGCGAAGTCTCATGTTTGCGCGACCGACAACGCTTGCAGGGGCTGCGAGCGCTTCCGTCACTGATGGTTAGCGGCCTCAATCGAGGCAATTGCACTGCGTCAACTTGCATTAATCAAGTCATGAGGGGGAGGAGGAGGAGGATGACAAGGAAAGCAAATTAATTGCCTTACAACACGTTGGAACACGTGATGATGGCAATGCAATGCAATGCACGCAAGCCTGTGTGATGTGGCGTGAGATGTGCTCCAATTAGCTTTCCTTTCTCACATCAGCAATGCTCCTCACTGCATTGGCAGCTCCGCACGCTGCGTCAAATGTGGCTACACTCCTCAATCATAATAATGCCCTATGTTGGCATTTCACATTCTCATCGCTACATGTGAGATGAAGATTGAGGCTTCCTTTCCATCGTCTAAAACCACTACACACACACACACAGGCTAGGGTACTATTGTGCTTAACTGATCTATGGGCAGAAAATTGGCGTCGACAATGCCACGTGGAGAAGCGGTTGAGATGAGGTCTACGACATCGTCCTCCACACGGTGGCACCACGTTGTCACACAACTGGGGGAAGAGCACAATGTCCGCCTACTTCGTGGATGGTGTGAGGAGTGGTTGTGTGTTAGGCACTGCGTAAGCCGGTAAAGCAGCGCCTTCTTCTTCTTCTCCTGTCCTCAAAGCCACTCACCTCGTCCACACGTAGAGTTGCTAGGATTGGTGCTGTGCCATTGAGGCGTGCGGCTTCTCGAGGCACCACCTCACTGTCACATCAACGCGCACTGCCTTGTCCACGCCTGTGTGTGTGTGTGTGCGTGTCCTTTTCCATTCCACGAGCAGCAGGGCTACTCACTGGGCTAATATGGCCAACATTTTGCAACAAACGCAGAGAAGCACTCGTGGATTTACAGCATGAGCGATTGAGCGATTGAGTGAGTGAAGCAAGGGTAGACCGCACAAGTGCCACCGTTGCTCGCATTGTGACTTTGACTTGAGAAAGGCAGAAATGCCTTGCCATTAGATGAGGTGGGTGTCTACTACTACTGCGAAGTACCAAGTGGACAGCGGTGTGGATGATGCCATTGTCGTTGCAAGCAATCACTGTGACGCGAGGACTGTGTGGTGTCCCACCACCTCCCACCTCCGCATTATTTATCGGTGGAAAGGCATTATTTGACAGACGTGATGATGGCGTGACTGCCGAAGGGGTAGACGACCACGACCACGACAACGACCACGATTGGGACCACGATGACGTAACTACCAATGCGCTAACACGTCAGTGAGTTCAGCCAAATGACTGACCACGCCCTCGCTCTCCCCCTCCCTCCCTCCCTCCCTACCTCCCTCCCTACCTCCCTACCTCCCTCCCTCTAACTGCAGCTCTATCAACCTCGACGTCTGCGTCACGCAGTCATTCTACGCTTCTGACCTTCCCGATAATGCTGCGTTTCGGTTATCTCTACTCCCGCCACTTACCGACATTTCTTCCACACCATCTTCATGTATCCTCACTTCACTTCAATACCCCTCACCTGTACTTTTCTCATGCCACTAACCAAGATGCACTTTCGTTGACATTTCGGCCCAGGATGATGCTGCACATCGCAAAATCACCCAACTGCCACCCGAATTGGCACCACAAATATGCCACTCCCTGAATGCTCCCGACTTCATGAACGTGTGCAAGGCAATGCCGCATTGGAGGCGGATACTGCGAAGTCGTCGTTAGCGTGAGGCACTCAATCGCTACATCAGTGTGTGGAAGTGGGTAGACGAGAATCTGTGCTAAATGGTCTTTCCACGACCCTCGTCAGACACGTATCGAGACGCAGATGCGGCAGTGCAGTATCACATGGAGGAGGTGGATTCACTCCAAGTAATCCTTACCCAACGTGGTCGCCACCTTATCAAGCCGACAGTACATTGGTGTCTGCTACCTATTCCAGCAAATAGGTACACAGCCCCCGACATAGGTGAAAGAGCATTTTCGGATTCTCCTCGCATGTTTGGATTCAACTTCACTCTCGCCACTGGCAGTTTATTGGAAGGAAGCCCCTTCGTTATGGCCCACAACTTTACACTAAATGGTTCCTGGGTTGAATATTACCCGACAAGAGGCAAATTTATGCCTAAAGTTCGCATTTCAAAAGAGGACTTTAATGATTACCTCCGCCACCATGATTGTTTTATCTACATACTGGAAAGGGATTTTGACTTGATGTACAACCTCATTAGCTTTCTTGACATTATAAAACCGCATCAAGTACTAGTCATTGCAGTCGTGACAGACGATGTGTATGATGCGGAAGAAGACATGCAGGTGCTCTCCGCTTTCGTGGACAGTATGGAGGACATTGAGAATAGTCCACTGGCCACCACGAGTGTAAACTTGTGCCTTCGTTGCTGCAAGTGCTTCGAACCCGACTACTGCAACACAATGGAGTTGTTGGAGTTTGCGTGCTACGATTGGAGTTTGAGGAGGAGTGCTGACAGCACCACGTCGTCATCTGCGTGGGAGCCACCAGACGAAGGACGTGAATTGCTCGTGCATCGTGAACCACCACCACCACCTCCGTCTCCACCTTCACCTTCACATTTCGAATAGGCTGATTCGGATGGTTGAATGGAGGAATAAAGAAAGAGTCTTGTGAGAAGAGCGGAGAGAGGATGTAATGATGGAGTGTACTTTCCTACTGCATGGCAGAGTGTGGCAGTGCAGGTTGGTTTGCGATGCAGAATGTTTTGTGGGAGAGCAGGAGGGTGAAGTGTTGGGAGTGGGAGAGGGCGGCGTGTGATTGAGCAGGGACTGTAGTCTCAGTGGCTGACGTGGTTATGGGTTGTGGAATGCGGAGAAGAAAGGCGATGTGAAAAGACAGTGATGGTGGCCCTGTGACGAGACGAAGTGACTGGTACGTGTGGGTGGGTGGATGGATGAATGACTGCGTTAGAGAATGCAGAAGAATAGCTGAATGCACTGAGGCATACGCAGATGTTGTGAGGGAGACGCAGGCCATGTACATAAAATCATAACGTGTAGATTTATAGGAGTTTGGTAATGCTGGTGTTGTTGGCCTTAAAGCATGAGACATGAGCGTGGGCTGGCCTGCGAAATCATCCCTGTGGAAGTGGGTGAGTGGGTGGGGAGGAGGACCGCGTGACCACACCTCACACGTGTGTGTGTGTGTGTGTGTGTGTGTCTGTGTCATTTGACCTCGTTGAGCGATCGCGAATCGTGAGTTGTAGGGAAACCGACTGCATTGAGGTATAGGTGATAGTGCGTCGAATGGATAGAATGAGGTGAAGAAGAGGCGAGCGATAAATGGAGGCCAAGGAAGATAAGCAAATGCGTGGGCTGATACCAACATCAAGTTTGCTGAAACATTAACGTCTTCCAATGTGTTATGTGTTATGTTTGCCCAAATCAACCAACTGCGATCTTTCTACATAACACTATTAATCCTTCTGCAAAGCACAACACGGATGACCTCCATTATGTAAATCCGACCCGACGATTCGTAGCTAAGCTCCACCTCACGTGTATAGTGCTAAGCCATCTTTAGGATTTTAGCTTCTATAACCGCATTGCAATCCTTTATCGGAACATCATTAAATACCTCAAGTTGCCTTTCGTCAGGTTGGTCCTGGCATTTGCGAACGACCTCCATAAGTCTGATTTTCTTTGTGCACGTGTTGTGCGACTCTATGCATCGAAGTTAGACTTAACTCATTCCACACTAAAAGGCGATTCTTACCATTTTAGACTGATTTCTACAGGACTTGATGGCATTGCACACTCCATGCCCATATCAGTCAGTGTACGAGTATCCCAAAATGCTTGGGTTAATTTTCAAGCCACACATCCAGTGAACACAGCATTTAGGCTAAACATCCTACATGGTGCCTTCGCCGAATACTCACAGAACATATGTACCCGTAGTGCATCTCGCGAAAAGATGGGTCTATTGTTTCGAATGTAAGAGCTTTTGCCACTAGCGTGAAGTAAACTTACAAATCGTGTACGATTCACAGTCAGGATGCCATCACTTATTTTTCTCCGAACCACATGAGTGCAAGCCTAAGCGCAATTTCACTTGTGATGTTGGTGCTGCGCCCCTGTGCATATTATCCTCACTCGTTTCGAGTAAGTTTCATAGACACGTCTGCCCATGCCAATTCTGTCTGCTGAATTTAACATCAGGTCCCAACAGCGCTTTCTTAAAGAAAAAGACGGCCTTATTTCAAAAGAGTCCTTGCAAAGAAAAAGGCGCCATTAGATGAGGTGCATGTGCCGCGCAGATTGAGTCGTATTAAATCATGTTAAGTCTGCTGAACAACAAGATAATAAGCTTAAACAAGCAGTGCCTATGGCAGACAATGTGCTGGCGTTGTTCCATGCGATAGCAAGTTTAGATGTAAAGCATCAGTACGCCTTGTTTGCAGTAAAGATAAGCGTCTCAACACTTATTATGCTTTTTAACATTGATTTGTTCAGTTCAACCGACCCAGATACTTTCTCATTGGCCGCTTGTGCAGAAGTAGCAACTGTGAATTCGATTGCAGAAATTCGTGCTCTTGTAATTTGAGGTAATTGCTTTTCCAACTGAACCGCTGGTCTCCACGTTACCTTCGCTTTAAGCCCATTGCCGCTGCTACCGTTGAAACAGACATCATGCGGATCTCTGTGTTGCCTAAATGCAACTGTGGTTCCATGCGCATCCCCAAACTTGACGCGAAATGCCTGCAAAGCCTTCAAGACTCCATTTGGCAAGTTGTATTATCCGAGTTGCACATGCTCAGACAGGCACGGAACCGCCTTCCGCTCCTTATCCTCATTTTATGGCATTACGTTTTTACCGTGCTTGGGAACAAACCAGGATACACCGGTAATACACTAATGCGCAATTGTTTTGCTACAGAATTTCAGGCGGGACATCCATTTGCATTACGCGGTATAAAGCCTACATAGTGGCTTACTGCCCTCATTGGCGTTTGTTGGGTTGAAGCAGAAATGGATACAGGGTCGATCAAGACACGCCACTCATTTCGCCACGCAGCCAAATTCTTGGCACATTAACAGGTCACCCTGTAAGCACATTGGAAAGGCAGGCAAAATATGATAAAGAGTGAATCCGAGTGGGGTGCTGTAACCCACGTTAATCCTTAGCAATTAGATGTACTAGCATGGCCACCCCTCAGTACTTACATTTCACATGCCTCAACGGTTGCACTAGCCACCTGCTCTATGAGACAGTATGAAGTGGGCGTAGGCAGATGATTTATAACTGACGGTATCAGCTTCCTTCCTGGCCAAAGGCGTTCAATTAATTCTGAATTCAATTGCCTTCAAACTACTACACAGGCACCTCGTTTTCCCTTTCTTTCCATTGATCGCCATTCTCTCCCTCTCTCATGCCTCCAAACAAGGCAATGAGGCGGGAAGCATTTTCTTATTAGAAGGAACTAAAAGCGAAATGTGCGAAGCCATTACCATGGATGCAGAATGGCGCGATGAAAGATGGGTTAGAGTCAGTCACGATCTCACGCTTTGCGAATACAGAGCTCATGCTGATCATGTAAGGAATGATTTGCGTATACCATGCAAGATCTTCCATAGGTGTCTCGATGGGCTTTGGCTATCGTCCAAACTTAATGCTCACTTCCGAACGTGGTGGAATAAATAGACGCAGTTAATTCTTCTACCGCTGAGCAAATCATGCAATTGAACTACAATGACTCTGCTTGAAAAAGCCATTGCTCAATTCATCAAATTGAAAAGACTTTGGTTCACTTATCAGGAGTATGTTACTCCCCACAGGGCGAATAATAATGTCCCTCATGAAAGGAACCACATTGCTGACAATGAGAGGCCTCACGTATTAGCACGATTGTGGCGACTGGGTGCAACACCTTATGGCAGATATGGAGGCTCATCAAAAGGA
Source organism: Taenia hydatigena (assembly GCA_036345935.2). NCBI lineage: Eukaryota > Metazoa > Platyhelminthes > Cestoda > Cyclophyllidea > Taeniidae > Taenia > Taenia hydatigena. The sequence goes on along the minus strand of JADWOT020000004.1, from coordinate 7,088,960 downwards.
CAGCCCTACCAATAAGGCAATGACTCAAAGTAGAAGCTACTCCTTCAAATGGACCATCTTAATTTCAACGAGAACTATTTTGACCACTTTATCATTCTATCTTACGGCTACCAACCACCGTCTCGCATGTGTGACACATCTAACCATTTCTTCCTCCCTTCCTTTCTTCCCTTCTTTCCTTCCTTCCTTCCTTCCTTCCTTCCTTCCTTCCTTCCGTCCCCCCTTACCCTTTCCTTCCCTTCTTTGCAAAGCAAGCCTGCTGTCCCACCGGTGTGGTGTGTGTTGGTTCTTTCCTTACCACCATCGAAAATGCACATACTGGATGTGCTGCATAAATGCCTTCAACACTCACACCCGTCTTCCCGTCACACGCAGCAACAGAAACCCACTACTAAAGTCATTTGAGTAACACTTTTCCACTCGCATTTCTAGCTCACTGGCATTGTGAGGCGACAGTACAGTCGCATCGTTGTGGGTGGTTGCTATCACTTCCACAAGCACATTCAACGCACCTACACCTCACCTACACCACAAAGCAGCACATCTTTCCAGTCGTGTTAGTAATAATTTTCATCATTAGCTTCCACCATGCACCACAATTTAGCGTGAAGGCAGTGTAGTCACCAGACACAAAGCGCTGCTCACTTTCAAATGGTGAGGTTATCGATTGAATCCATTGATCGTGTCACACACTCAAACATACCGCCACGATAATGTTTGCTGATCGGTTGTATGCAGAAACGCTCTTTATCTTGGTCTACATTTCGCTTTGGTTTTTCGGTCACTTTGGTTTTTTCCATTTGCAATTTTTCTTTCTCGCGTGGACCCTCGTGGACATGGCGCAAGCAGTGTCGACGAGGAGAGGTAGGTGCTCGCCTTTACACACACCTCTACTAACGTACTTGTCATGCAGGTTGCCAAAGACGCCAACAGGCTGTCTCTCACAAAGCACTTCAGACAGATGTTCATGTGGAAGAAGAGCGGGTGGAGCAAGTGGAGCAGGTGGAGCAGGTGGAGGAGATGGAGAGCTCGACTGGCGCATCTGATGCGAAGCTGGTGAGATTCCAGCAGATGCTGCAATTCTTCGCATCGCCTCCAAGTCATTCGATGCGGAGGCGGCAGCGGCGGTCGGCAGAAACGGAAGGAGATACCGGCGCCGCAGACACGACCTACGGTGTTACCGACCTTCCGGATGAGTACGAATGGAGGGAAGAAGGAGGAGGAGGTGGTGGTGTGGATAGCGCAAAGGGCCTTTGCGCTGAAAGGAGGAGGAGGAGGAGGATGAGAAGACGGATGGAGACAAAGGGCCGTTCGAAGAGGGACGAGGACGGGCAGGAGGAGGAGGAGGAGGTGCGGTTGGAGCGGGAGGAGCGGGTGGAGCGTGAGCGGGAGCAGGCGCAGGTGCGGGATGGGCAGCGCGAGGAGAAGCAGGAGGAGGACGGGAGAATGGAGAAGGAGGTGAAGAAGGAGAAGACGCACAATGTCATCATGGAGAGCGGTCACCACGTACACGGCAAAGCAAAGAAGACGCGCAGCGGCAGGTGGCGTCGGCTCTTCACCAACGCAATCGGTGGACTCGCGTGGCACCAACAACACAAGGGACCACCTCACCACACACACCACACCGACACCGACACCGACACCGGTTTACAGACTCCATGATGCATTGATGATGGAGCAAAGTGTGCTTCTTGCCTACCACCAATTCACACCAGGTCAAGTTGGTGAGAGCATTGTCCTTCCTGTTAATGCAGCAGCAGCAGCAGCAGCAGCAGCAGCAGCAGCAGCAGGAGGAGGAGAAGGGCGTTGTTGTTGTCGTTGTTGTGGTTGTTAGGGACACTGTAGTTGTCACGGTTGGCTCAGCAGCAGTAGCAGCAGCAGCAGGAGGAGGAGGAGGTAGATGACGATGATGACCTCTACCCATGCCAAGAGCGAAGGACTTCCGTTCGTCCATCCGTCTCTCTTACCTTCCTATTTTTTTTTCTCACCTTTTTCATTTAGTGTTCGGTTGAGATGTCCCGGTGCCAACAATGTCTCGCCCATGTCCACCGTCAGAGTCGACAATTGTGCCCCTGCTGCCATCGCCGATGCCGTTGTTCACCGCCATGCGTGATGTCTCCTCGTTCTTCACTTCTTTCTCCGTTCCGATGCCTCCTCTCTCTCTCTCTCTCTCTCTCCCTCCCTCCCTCACTCCCTGCCTCCCTTCCCTCTCCCTGTTCCCCTCCCTCCCCGCCTTTCTTCCTTCCCTCCTTCCTTCCTTTCTCCCTTCCTCTTCTTCCTCGAGTAGCTGCTTGTCTTCCACCGTCGCCCTTCCTTCTTTCGTATTCACATCTCACCCCTCCGCTTCCTCTCATTCGCATTCATCCGGACCTTCAGTCGTGCCGTGGACGTCTGCTGCTGATGCGTCGGCTCCTTCCATTTCGCCACCGTCAGCGACGACTTGCAGTATCCGTTGCAATCCACCAAACTTCACATCAGATGCGACTGCCTGCCAGTTCTCCCTCCGCCCACACTGCCTACCCTGCCCATTCTGTCCCACTTCCCTTGCTTCCACATGAACATTCGTCTGAGGTGCTTTGTGTCAGACAGCTTCTTCGCTTCTTTGGCAACCCACATGCCACCTTTCTTATTTTTGTTCTTCTTCTTCTTCTTTGTTTGTTCAAATACATCTCTTTTGTTCATTAGACGAACGCCTTATCTCACTTATCACTTAGTAGGCGGCAGGATGGCGGTGATGCCACAGAATCCACCTCACATTTCGTTTCCAGGCAACTCTCTCCCTCCACAGAAAGTGCTCATCTTTTAAGTCATTCTTGATGAATGACGAGGAAGGAGCGATGGTTGATGGGATGAAAAGAAGCCGACTGGGATCTGTTTGTGCCGACTTGACTTCGATGCATCCAAGCAAATGATGAAGGAGGACGAGCAATTAGGTGATGGCACAGCAGCTGACTTCTCTTAACAGGGTCACAAGTGGCGCAACTCCTTGCCTCCGCAACTAATTCACTGACTACTTCTTAGCAACCCACCAACCAATGTCACTTTCGATGGAAATTTCGACTGACATGATCCCTTCAAATTAATCAAGTGGCCGAACTCTTCTGCAAGAACTGCCTCATTCTCCGCCACCTCACTCAGTGAGGGTTTGCTGCCCTAGTGGTTGCCAATCTATCGGCGTTCGCGTCGTCCTCTCGTCAAGGTTTGGTCCCACGCCATTGAATGTGCAACCACAAAAAATAGTCCACCACAACCTTCCAAAACCGCTCAGAGAAGTCCCAACAATCTTCAACTAAAATTCAGTAAAATACTCAAAAGGAAGATTGTTATTTAAGAGCAAGTTCAACACTCAGGCCGATGTTATTGCGCATAGCACTTGCTGTTAAGCCACCCACATCCCATCGCATCGTCGGTCGGTGATGTCCACGCATACGTGGCAGTAGCAGCAGCAGCTGCAGTCGCAGAAGCGGGGCTCTGTGGAGGAGGCGGAGCATAGAAAGGTTGAACTAGCGCCGTCGACGACTCTCCAAATCCCCGTCCTTCAGGTACCTAGAATATTGACAACGAGTTGTAAGATAATAATGCCTCCTCTTTCTTCTCCTCCCCCTCCTCTTCACAGCAAAGCACAAATCAACACTAACACGAGGGACCACCGCCAGTCTACCCAAGCAGTATACTGCAACTCACTCCCCCATTAAGCACACTCCAAACGTCGTTTAAGGCACAAACAACCCCACAAACCAACAAAACAGTCCCCATTTACCACCTATCGTGCTATACAGTGGCAAAAAATGCACCACGTGAGTAGAAGGACTGACTCCATCGCTCCAAACAACACCTAATCGCCACACTTCCTCATCCAACGACTTTTTGAAGTGAAGGCCACAATCTACCAAAAGTGCTCACCCATCCGCCCTTTTCTAACGCCAAGTTAGGCTTTCGCATTAGCGAGGAACCAGCGTTCTTCTCTCCATGATTACAGCTAGCAAGAATAAAATCCACACCTTTCAATGCGTCTAAACCTTCTTACTGGTTAGTTCAACCGCAAACCCAAGTCGTTTCTGATACAAAAATTCAACATTGGCCACTTACCCAGTCGGGCAGCCCAAAACGACTGATGAAACTGCTGTTGTTGCGATAGCCATCGTTGGATGAATGAATGAATGTCCCCGTCAATGATGTCCAGGCATACGCACCAACACAGGCAGAAACAAAGCTCTGTGGAGGAGGCAGAGAATAGAACGATTGAGTCGCCGCTTCAATCGATGTAGCTGCGTCCACCAACCGTCTGTACCGTGCAGTATCACAATCCTTCGGCTTCCAAGCATTCCGAACCATTGCACCTGCAACATTGGGAAAGAGTTGTAAGACGGAGATGCTTCCCCACCCCGCCCCTCTCCTAGCGCAAAGCACAGACCAGCAGAGCCACACCCTACCTTCATGCCAACACAAGCGACCACCGCCAATCCACCCAAGCAGTGCACCACAGCCGCAAGCAAATACTTACGACTGCTACAAAGTACAGTCTGCGTAGTGATGCCAAAGCTTTCCACTAGCCCCACTCCTGCTGCTGCGTCTACCTCACTCACCCACCCACCCATTTACTCACTTACTCACTCAGACACCAACTCGTTCCATCAAAGCTGAAAATACCTACGATCAAACCATCACCTAGGCCCTCTACACAACACCTTTCGCAGCAAGGATCACATCAACACAACAAATTACCCTCGTCCCGCCCCCAGTCCTCCGCCATCTCTATGCGCTGCTGCTCCAACAGCACGCATATCACAGTGATGACAATAGCGCATCCTTCACCACACAGGTAAACAGGAAAAGCACCTTTCCACCCAACATAAGAGCAACGCACATCGATTCTGTTACTGCACCCACAAAAGGCACCAACAACTCAATCCAATCCTACCTAGGGAACGCGCGAAGTCATAGCGAAGGCGAGGTTCACGCTCATTGCTACAGCTTCATCTCCATCTCCTTCTCCTTCTTCTTCCTTTTCCTCTTCTTCAACGTCTATTCTAGCATGAAAGCGGAAAAGGAAAGTGGAGGATAAGATTTATAAACAAGATGAATACTAGCAAGGAAATAATGAACAACGTTAAAACTCCTCACAAGTCTCTTCATCAAATTCCACCGCATTCATCAAAACTCATTCTTGATTAAATAACTAACCACTTGGAAACAGCAAAAACGATCCTACTTATTCGTAATAAGGATTGTGTAGTGAAAAATCAACGCGATTAGGCAATGCAAATGGAAAACAAAAAGTCTTGACAGCGACTGCAGCTATTTTTGAAACGATTAGCCTAACATATAGAGTGATAAGGAAAGAACAAATATAAGTACAAACGTATGCATGTAATGGGTGCTTGATCGCACAAAAGCACCAAGCAAGTAATTGCCAAGCACTCGGTAAGATTATAACTCCTCTCAACCAAATTGCACCCCACCAACCAAACTCCGACGTCATTAATACAAAAAAACACAGCCTCACACACTGCTAAAACGGTCATAATTTATCACTTATAGTGCCATGTAGCTAAATTGCACCTTAGTAAACGTCTCAACAGTCACACTAAGAGGCCTTTGCGTTTACTCAAGCAAGTACCTGTGTAAAAGAAGAAAGTCAACATTTAAAATATCTGTTAACAACAAAACCACCAAAACTAACCAAAATGCACCAAACGCTTACAAGATTTCCAACTTCTGACGGCGAATAAAGGCTCACTAATCCGAAACAACGGTGGCCGAAACAGGCAGCTCTTACGCGAGCCACGTACAAACATGACCAATCAGGTCAAAGATCGTTCGGTAAAACAACCAGGCTTTTAATATATATGTGTTTTATACGATGCAACAACTAACACAAACTAGAGCAGTTTTGTAACAAACACAAAATTTAAAGTAGAAACACACAAATGAAAGAATTTACGAATTGCGCACAAGTGAGAGATATGGCAATGAATCTTAGCAGACGACCAAAGCATAGATACTACAGTATAAGGTGCAACAGCGCAAAGCAAAAGTAATTCAAATAACAACACCTAATTTTAATGTGTTGTCTTCATGGGAAATTTTAATTGTCTCTAGACATGTATTTTGTAGTATTGTTGACGTTTCGAGGTGTATCAAAAAGCTTTTTCGAATAACTCAGCTGATTTTGTGGTGAGTTTGATGGTGTCCAATGCCTTTTTATAGTTCGAATATCTATGCCACTAAGGTCGGTTAAGGTCAAAGTTCGTTCGGTAAAACAATCAAACTTTTGATTTTTGTGTGCCTTTAGTGATGCAACAAATAACACAATCTAGAGCAGTTTTGTAACAAACACAAAATTTAAAGTAGAAACACACAGATGAAAGAATTTATGAATTTTGCATGAGTGAGACATATGGCAATGAATCGTAACAGTCGATCAAAGCATAGATGCCAATCAAGAGGTGCAACAGCGCAGAGTAAATGTAATCCACATAACAGCATTTAAATTTTAATGTGTCGCCTTTATGGAAAATTTCAATTGCCTTTAGACATGCATTTTTTACATTTTTGACGTTTCGAGGCGTATCAAAAAGCTTTTTCGAATAACTTAGCTGACTTTGTGGCGAATTTGATGGTTTCTAATGACTTTTTATAGTTCGTAAATGAATGACTGGCTTGTGCATTCGGCTGAGTGTTGTGTTGTTTTGCTTCTCTTCCCACTCAAATGGGTCGTTTTACCAATGATTATGGGCCAACGATTTTTGGGGAATGGATGCCTTGCCATTCGCGACTGAGGGCAGTGTTAAGAGTGGAGTACGTTAGTTTGTGGCATGTCCGCAGTGGATGAATGGAAGTATGGATGAATGGTTGAGAAGGAACACCGATTTGGCGCCATTGCAGTAGAAGCGGAAGAGCTCCCAAAGTGAAAGGTAAGGTAGGAGCATAGATGCTGGTTATCTGGTGTGTCTATCTATGATGTTATTGTGGTACTTGCATGCACAGGATGGGTTAATTGATTTGTCCTCCTCGAGGAATATGGTGTTAACCAATGCCTTTGCATTTTCACAAGTTGATTGGACCTGCTGAAGACGCGTTCGTAACGCGTTGCACCGTGACCACTCTTCTTGTTACGTTGTACACACACTCGTAGCATGTGTTTCATATCACCAAGTCATGGCTATCCAGAATATCCTATGTATTGAAAGCAATAAAGGTGGTGAGGGAAAGTTGTGTTGTGTGGTATTTGAAAAGGAGGAGGAGGAGGAGGAGAGATCGGTTGGGTAGAAGAAGTGAATGCGGTTAGCGTCATTGTTTAGGCGAAACGGGCACTACTGTTGGGTGTGGTGATGAGGATTGCTGCTAAGCAGATGAAGCGTGTTTTGCGTAGGTGTTACCTCTGGCAGCAGGGTTCACAGCGACTGGAGTGGAACTTGCTGGATTACTTTGTGGCGTGGCCTCATGACTATGGGTAAATGGTGGGGCATGCGCAAACAAATGGTGTAGAAGTTGACTGGAAGGGGAAGTGTTGAATTCAGCTCTGCCTTGTGTAGAGTGTTCGGCTGTCTGTGAAGGGGAGGAAGGAGCAGGAGAAGAGGATGGGAGGTGGAGGAGGGCACATGCAGTGAAAAGCGCATCATTCCACGCGTCATCCTGCCAATTTCGACGTTTGAATCTTGAGGTAGGATGTCAATACTACTGAAACGGCGCTCGGTAGGTGGAGCTTTACCAACTCGACGGCGCACAATTTCTCTCTGCTGAGTAGTAGTAGCTGTAGTGGTAGTAAAGCCAGGGTCTGGCTTGCGTTCTAGTGGCGGCGGCTGCAGCGGTGGCAGCCACATAAGGAGGAGGAGGTGGTGGTGGTGATGATGGTGGTTGTGGTGGTACATACCCCACATTTTTAGTGAGGCGGTAAGGAGGGAGGCGACACTTGTCATTTGCTGACGCACATATTAGTAGCATTGGGTGCAAAAAGCGATTCTGTCACTTCGCAACTGCACCAGGTGCCTACGTTCTGCCTGGTTGCCACACCGTCGACGCCGTCGTCGTCATCGTAGCATTTGAGCAACCCAGCTATGGTTAGTTCAATCAAATAATGAGGTACTTATTTATTACTTGAGCAACTGTTCGGTTGCATTTTGATGCTTTGCGTTCACTTCTGAATTCACGTGGCCTGCCTCTTCTATTATTCCCACTCCTCTTCCTCCCACCACCCAGGCGTCATTGTTCATGAATTGACACACTCTCGGTGTGTATGTGTGTTCCCGTGCCAACTTAAAGAGCAAGTAGATCAAAATTCTTTCATCTCTTCTATCATAAATACACAACTGATGAAGTGAATGTCTTATTATAATGTGAAGGAGATGGTGTCACACAACTCAGCGACCATAAGACAGAGTCAGGATGTGGCATTGAATGCTTCGAAGTGGCCGGTGGAGAGTGAGCTTAAATTAGCAGCACAGTCAGCGGCGTGGGACTAAAGCTTGAAGAGAGGACGACGCGAACGCCGATAGCTTGGCAACCACTAGGGCAGCAAACCCTCACTGAGTGAGGTGGCGGAGAATGAGGCAGTTCTTGCAGAAGAGTTCGGCCACTTGATTAATTTGAAGGGATCATGTCAGTCGAAATTTCCATCGAAAGTGACATTGGTTGGTGGGTTGCTAAGAAGTAGTCAGTGAATTAGTTGCGGAGGCAAGGAGTTGCGCCACTTGTGACCCTGTTAAGAGAAGTCAGCTGCTGTGCCATCACCTAATTGCTCGTCCTCCTTCATCATTTGCTTGGATGCATCGAAGTCAAGTCGGCACAAACAGATCCCAGTCGGCTTCTTTTCATCCCATCAACCATCGCTCCTTCCTCGTCATTCATCAAGAATGACTTAAAAGATGAGCACTTTCTGTGGAGGGAGAGAGTTGCCTGGAAACGAAATGTGAGGTGGATTCTGTGGCATCACCGCCATCCTGCCGCCTACTAAGTGATAAGTGAGATAAGGCGTTCGTCTAATGAACAAAAGAGATGTATTTGAACAAACAAAGAAGAAGAAGAAGAACAAAAATAAGAAAGGTGGCATGTGGGTTGCCAAAGAAGCGAAGAAGCTGTCTGACACAAAGCACCTCAGACGAATGTTCATGTGGAAGCAAGGGAAGTGGGACAGAATGGGCAGGGTAGGCAGTGTGGGCGGAGGGAGAACTGGCAGGCAGTCGCATCTGATGTGAAGTTTGGTGGATTGCAACGGATACTGCAAGTCGTCGCTGACGGTGGCGAAATGGAAGGAGCCGACGCATCAGCAGCAGACGTCCACGGCACGACCGAAGGTCCGGATGAATGCGAATGAGAGGAAGCGGAGGGGTGAGATGTGAATACGAAAGAAGGAAGGGCGACGGTGGAAGACAAGCAGCTACTCGAGGAAGAAGAGGAAGGGAGAAAGGAAGGAAGGAGTGAAGGAAGGAAGGCGGGGAGGGAGGGGAACAGGGAGAGGGAAGGGAGGCAGGGAGTGAGGGAGGGAGGGAGAGAGAGAGAGGAGGCATCGGAACGGAGAAAGAAGTGAAGAACGAGGAGACATCACGCATGGCGGTGAACAACGGCATCGGCGATGGCAGCAGGGGCACAATTGTCGACTCTGACGGTGGACATGGGCGAGACATTGTTGGCACCGGGACATCTCAACCGAACACTAAATGAAAAAGGAGAGAAAAAAAATAGGAAGGTAAGAGAGACGGATGGACGAACGGAAGTCCTTCGCTCTTGGCATGGGTAGAGGTCATCATCGTCATCTACCTCCTGCTGCTGCTGCTACTGCTGCTGAGCCAACCGTGACAACTACAGTGTCCCTAACAACCACAACAACGACAACAACAACGCCCTTCTCCTCCTCCTGCTGCTGCTGCTGCTTCTCATAGTGCAGATGCTGCTGCATTAACAGGAAGGACAATGCTCTCACCAACTTGACTTGGTGTGAATTGGTGGTAGGCAGGAAGCACACTTTGCTCCATCATCAATGCATCATGGAGTCTGTAAACCGGTGTCGGTGTCGGTGTCGGTGTGGTTGTTGGTGAGGTGGTCCCTTGTGTTGTTGGTGCCACGCGAGTCCACCGATTGAGTTGGTGAAGAGCCGACGCCACCTGCCGCTGCGCGTCTTCTTTGCTTTGCCGTGTACGTGGTGACCGCTCTCCATGATGGCATTGTGCGTCTTCCCCTTCTTCACCTCCTTCTCCATTCTCCCGTCCTCCTCCTTCTCCTCGCGCTGTCCATCCCGCACCTGCGCCTGCTCCCGCTCACGCTCCACCCGCTCCTCCCGCTCCAACCGCACCTCCTCCTCCTCCTCCTCCTGCCCGTCCTCGTCCCTCTTCGAACGGCCCTTTGTCTCCATCCGTCTTCTCATCCTCCCCCTCCTCCTTTCAGCGCAAAGGCCTTTTGCGCTATCCACACCACCACCTCCTCCTCCTTCTTCCCTCCATTCGTACTCATCCGGAAGGTCGGTAACACCGTAGGTCGTGTCTGCGGCGCCGGTATCTCCTTCCGTTTCTGCCGACCGTCGCTGCCGCCTCCGCATCGAATGACTTGGAGGCGATGCGAAGAATTGCAGCATCTGCTGGAATCTCACCAGCTTCGCATCAGATGCGCCAGTCGAGCTCTGCATCTCCTCCACCTGCTCTACCTGCTCCACTTGCTCCACCCGCTCTTCTTCCACATGAACATCTGTCTGAAGTGCTTTGTGAGAGACAGCCTGTTGGCGTCTTTGGCAACCTGCATGACAAGTACGTTAGTAGAGGTGTGTGTAAAGGCGAGCACCTACCTCTCCTCGTGGACACTGCTTGCGCCATGTCCACGAGGGTCCACGCGAGAAAGAAAAAGCGCAAACGAAAAATGCCAAGGTAACCGGAAAGACAAACCGAAATGTAGACCAACAGAAAGAGCATTTCTGGATACAGCCGATTTGCACGCATTGTTGTGGCGGTATGTTTGAATGTGTGACACGATCAATGTATTCAATCGATAACCTCACCATTTGAAAGTCAGCAGCGCTTTGTGTCTGGTGACTACACTGCCTTCACGCTGGATTGTGGTGCATGGTGGAAGCTAATGATGAAAATTATTACTGGCACGACTGGAACGATGTGCTGCTTTGTGGTGTAGGTGAGGTGTAGGTGCGTTGAATGTGCTTGTGGAAGTGATAGCAACCACCCACAGCGATGAGGCTGTACTGTCGCTTCACAATGCCAGTGAGCTAGAAATGCGGTTGGGATGCAAGTGGAATAAAAGTGTTACTTGAATGACTTTAGTAGTGGGTTTCTGTTGCTGCGTGTGACGGGAAGACGGGTGTGAGTGTTGAAGGGCTTTATGCAGCACATCCACTATGTGCATTTTCGATGGTGGTGGTAAGGAAAGAACCAACACATGTTACACTGGTGGGACAGCAGGCTTGCTTTGCAAAGAAGGGAAGGAAAGGGTAAGGGGGGACGGAAGGAAGGGAGGAAGGAAAGAAGGAAAGAAGGAAGGGAGGAAGAAGTGGCTAGATGTGTCACACATGCGAGACGGTGGTTGGTAGCCGTAAGATAGAATGATGAAGTGGTGAAAATAGTTTTCGTTGAACTTAAGATGGTGCATTTGAAGGAGTAGCTTCTACTTTGAGTCATTGCCTTATTGGTAGGGCTGTCCTTTTGATGAGCCTCCATATCTGCCATAAGGTGTTGCACGCAGTCGCCACAATCGTGCTAATACGTGAGGCCCCTCATTGTAAGCACTGTGGTTCCTTTCATGAGGGACATTGTTATTCGCCCTCTGGGGAGTAACATACTCCCGATAAGTGAACTCAAGTCTTTTCAAATTGATGAATTGAGCAATGGCTTTTTCAAGCAGAGTCATTGTAGTTCAATTGCATGATTTGCTCAGCGGTAGAAGAATTAACTGCGTCTATTTATTCGACCACGCTCGGAAGTTTGGACGATAGCAAAAGCCCATCGAGACACCTATGGAAGATCTTGCATGGTATACGCAAATCATTTCTTACATGATCAGCATGAGCTCTGTATTTGCAAAGCGTTAGATCGTGACTGAATCTAACCCATCTGCTTTTTCTCTTCGCATTCATCTGACATCTCATCTCTGCCATCGCTGTGGCGATTGGCTCGGCTGTGCCAAGGCTAAAGACAAATGCCTCCGACGTGCCAGGCCTTTGCGGGCATGTTGGTGGCAGCGAAGTGTACGAAAACAAGCGATGGCAGTGAGTGAGTGAGGGTGTTTTATTACAGCTGAGTCGCGTCATCTTCTAGCAACAAATCAATGAGTTCTTGTCCAGTAATTGCTCTCTTTCATGATTGACCACTTGTTTCAAATTAGCTGAACTAGTCTGCACCATGCCATCTCCATGCGGTACAGCAATGTTGAATGTGTCGTAGCAACCTCGCGACTTGCAGAAATTAGCGCATTTTAACATCAAACAAGGTTAGCAACTACAGTGTAGTCAGAAATGTGGAAAAACAATGGCGTCGCAGCAATGTATATTTATATGGCTTAATTCCCTCCCCACCTTATTCCTTCCCCCTCTTTCCTTCCTCCATTTAAGCATATTAAACCCCCAGGTGCGAAACAAAATACTTCATTGTTTCCCTTTCTCCCTATAATGTTATGTGTCATTCACATTTATCTTCAATTCATCTTATTAACCTGATGATAGCCACCCAATCCTTTTGTGTAGCATTTCATGACAGGAGGATTTTCACCCTTTGCACACGCATGCCTAATTTCTTCTCTTGTTTCCGCACTTCTAATTCTTACGCTTTTTATTTACTGCATTCTGATTTCTCTGCAATACCTCAAAGTTAATGCATTGTTTGTTTGATTGCCGGTTTCGGCTACGGTGACTTGGGTGACCATGTTGCTCCAAACGGGCGAGCTGGCCTTTGGACCACGCCACCGGTCTCTACACTCTGCTTGCTGAATATATATACATTCTATTTAAGTATTATGCCCTCGTTTGCTTTTAATGAAATCTTGGAACGCTGCATCACATTTGCTGCACACATTGAAATTGCCCAACGGCTTTCCAGTTAGTGTTCCACAACAAAGAACAACTTATTGCTGTGTTTTAGCGTCCATATTCTTGAGACCTATTTGCTGTTTGTCGACTACTTTTCCTTTGTCATCGAGACCCATCAGCTTGGTTTTACGACGTTCTCATGGTCGTCGCCGTTGTCGCCTTGTGAGGCAAAACCTCTCCACAATGCAGCACTACGAGGAAACATTAACTCATTCTTAGATAGCTCGAACGAGTTTGTTTTCTCTAGGCCCCGTAGATTACATTTACGTGTCGCCATATTATGCGACAATACAATGTCACGTATTTATTTGAGAAGTAACTTGCGCGAAGCTCCACCACACAAATAAGGAGGCTAATTTTTAAGCGAAACTATCGTTATCCTTGCCAAAACAAATTTCATTTCATTTCCATCGTGACAAGTCTGACATAAAGAACATTTCATGTTATTTCTGATTTGATGTTTCCACCACATGCCTACATCAGAACATGCAGGCCAACAGTCCAACATAACTTGGCAAAGGTGTAAGATACAAAAGACTGCAGACACACCAACAGATGCTATTGAAAGGCGTTCGACAAACCAATCTCCCACAATAATCTCCATCCCGTCCGTATGTTCCATCAGCGTTTCATTCAACTCCGCATAGTTGCCCTGTGGTGGCAATAGCTACCACGTCTGCTTAAGGGAACCGCGTGATGGAATGACAACACAACTACCATTTGGAACGCATTGCAGAGGAGATGGTGTTATGAGATTAATCAAGCAGCATGGAGCCTTCCGTCCCTTCTCGCCTACTTAGCATACATGCCCATGTGCAGAGCGGTTGGAGGCATCTTATCTTCTTTCTTACACAAACATCCCCTTTCTGCTTCACACCCACCGACCCAATTACCCACTTGTTACACTTTCTGCACCTCCTGAAGCCATTCTGAAGGCTAAGTGACAGCATGCCACTCCTCCTAAAGACTCATGACACCTCCAACAGTAGGAAATCTACTTCAAAATGCACTCATTACCTGTGCAGCCAACAATTATCTGCAACCCAACAAAACAAGAGCAGTTCTACACATCCTGAAGCAAATGGGTTACGGCTAGCGAACCTTCAATCCACAATAGAACATCTCTATCACCAAATAAATACATAGGTACTGCAGTTTTCTCAGCATTTGCCTTCCCCCTGAAGACAAAAGTGGACATCATACTCGGGTTAAATGCATACACGTGCATTCAAAATACCACTCCGAAGAGATACAGCGATGGCGCATTTGAGTGGCCTCACCACCAAAATCCGTCATTCAATGAACCACCAACGCATAACACGGTTCACTTCGCCTTGTCCAGCGCCATCCGCCGTACTCTCCTCGGTGAGGCTACTGCATCGTCAGTCTCCCCATCTACCATGCTGCAAGCTTATTCCGTATGCGATAAGGGGCAAATGTGTTAACCACCACGCGTGTCCATCATCAGTAGAGAAAACATTGGTCTGAAAGGGATTAATCAAACTCATGTCAACGGTACGGCACCACAACAACTACAGTGACAGTTTTTAAGCCTATAACACTGGACAAGTGATTATCGAATATGACAATGAGTCGCGCAGGGAATCATTCGTGCATATCAAAGCATCATAACTACACTTCCAATTACTCCACACCTACTTCACACTGGCATCACCTCATTTCACAGTGGTAAAAGCGACAATGCCTGAGCATCTTAGATTTAAAAATGAATCGGCAAAACCAGCCATTGTAAGAAGATAATAACATCTGACTTATCTAGCATGCTTACCAGGCCACAGGTTCGCACCTGTTTCGCTCTTGCATGGCACTCACACCTCACTCACCGTTTCCAACACCTCCAATCAGAAAACCGTGTCTCTTATATCCTGCATGAACGAATAGTTCGCATTTAGGAAGGTAACATTCGGTACACTCAATCCGCCGAATGATTGCGACTCCACAGCTGTCGACGATGAGTTCAAAGGCGCTTAGTGTGCAGTCTTAGCGGCCTCCCTCCTATTGGTCTGCTTCTACATCAACATTCCTCTTTGCCATTGCCACCGACGGCAAAGATGGGTGTTGTTGGCAGCCTGATGAGTCAGTCTGTGGTGTCCTTAGAGAGCGACCCATAACCAGCGTTGAAGGTGGTAGCGGCAACAGAGGGAGTGTCAGTCAGTGAGATTGCTCACCCTCATTCTCTACCATCCCCACAACCTCGTCAAATCAATGAGCACATTATAAAAACCAACAGCAGCGCAATTAAAAAGGCATCGCGACACATGGAAGGCCGAGTGCCACACCATGCGACACTGTAGAAATAAGACAATGTGCTATTGCGTGACATCTCGTGCACACGCTCTATTGCAGTGGTAGCGCATCCAAACCCAGGAGCCCCAGAAGGATGAGCAAAAGTCGAATAGTCAATGCAACTCCGACTCCAACACTAGCTGCCTGCAAAATATTAATATTTCTGTTATAGAACATTCCTAAGACCATGCTCGACCAGGCAGTCAATATGAAAAAATGACTACTCGTAAAGAATCCGCTGGCGCATCCAGTCAACACCTGCATCACATGCACGCGGTAACCCTAACGTCTTGCCTTACTTTGAGCACCTACACCTCGCCTTACAAACACCGACTACTTCACTTCCATGTGATTACATCTTAGTGTGCACTGATAAACCCAACACACTCCTCCTCCTCCTCCTCCTCCTCCTCCTCCTCCTTTCCCCCATACGTCTTGCACACCTCAATGCCATCCACATGCAACCACCAAAACACCCGGGCAGTAGAGGTGGAGATCCACTTCATTTGCGTGCGTCGCGTTGCTATTATCGCATCTCATATCCTATGTGAAACGCGTAGTAGGGGAAAGTTGTGCCACTTCATGTCTCAAGGACTGTGCTTTCAGCGTGTGCGTATGGTGGAATGTAGACGCAGTTTCTCGTGGTGGTGAATGGTTTACTTACAGAAGACTGAAGGTCACTGATAGGCGAGTTCCTTCTACTCCATGAAAACCGATACAACCGCTTTCCACTTTGCGACATTCAAGTAGATGCCTTTTCCACACCACAGCAACTGGCATTAACGACAGTGTGGCCACCTTCACAGTCAACAAGGATGCCAGTTGGATGATCACGAAGCAGCAGTGGTGGAGTAGGAGACACGTTGAGGGGGATTCACTGAATCGTGCTTCGGTTTCTTTCCTCTTTGCTCTGCTCTCTGTGTACAAGAGGACGCATAATTGGCCTTTGCTCAGTGTGATTGACACTTGATGGAGTGATGAGTGTATTATCCCTCACCTTTTGTCATTTATCAATCAAGTGTTGTGTACTGAACGCGATTTTGTGGCTTGAATTCTCTGATTCGCATACATCACTACTGACGTCTGGCAGTGATTACTCGATGGTACTTAATCCTCGTCACGTTTATCAAGGTCACCGTATTTATATTTATTTGGGAGCCTTTCTCTTCAGAGGGTGTATTTAAGGTCGAGGTGTTGTGGTTGTGGACTAGAGCAGAAGTAATCAATCAACTTCTAGGTGACTGCTGGAGGTCTAAGGTAGAGGAGCTCGTGTAGGATGAGAAGATTAGCGATAAGCTCAAGGACTTCCTACGGAGCGTTGTCCACGACATGCGAATGTCGAGACTGTCACTATTTGTGGATAGTCTAGATTGTGAGCTATTCGTAGCACATTTTAAAACGGCTTTACACAACTTGTTCACCATTCATTAGCAATTAAGCATTTGATAAGTTCTTGCCATAGAACAGCACCACTGATTTGTTGACCAAGTGACAAGTCGCTTTTATCTGCTCGAGGAATGCATTCTTGGCAGCAAATAACAACATGCTGGTGCCAGAACAAAAGATGCTCCCAAGCAGCTGGAACAGATGGTGATGGTGAGCACAAAAATGAGTGTTTTGCGATTTACGTAGGCAAACCCATCGAGTGTTTATAAACACCACACCTCCGAAATTCTGCTTTAAAACCTTTTAGAAATCAGGTGAGTTAAAGCAAATCGACATCATTTGTTTCCGGGTTTTATCACCTTCTAGCAAAGCATCGTCGTCCCAATCATGAATTCTGTTGAAAATCCTCACTCATTTCACTTGACAAGGTGTGAAGAGGAGTATGCAAGGCCGAAATGTGTCAAGTTGGGGAAAGTAATGCACTCCCTTTGGAGGTCTGGGCATGATTTGCCAAGTGGCATTTAAAATGTTGTTGCTAAGGTAAAGAGGGTTGAGCCAGTGCGTGGCTGTAGTTTGTACACATCAAACTCGAAGGCAAGACATCAAAAACAAAGGTTCATAAGGTGTTTTCCAAGCGGATTGCCTTAATTCACATGGCATTATATTATGGTTGAATTGCATGATTAGCCAAGCGATTGAAGAATAAGCAGCGTCTGTTATTCACGGTTATCCTCAACTGACCTTACTGACCAGACGATAGTCACTCATTCGTCTTGCATACCAGTTTCAAACAAACAAATTTCATCCTTTTCACATGCGTGCTTCACCTCTTTTACTATTTCCACTTTCCTTAGTCCTCCACTTTGTATTTGCGACATTCTTTTACTCTACAACACCTCACATTTGTTGCCCACATTAAAATTGCTCAACCGCTTTCGAGTTTCATTCCATAACAAAGAATTTATTGTTACGTTCTAGCATCCCTATTCTTGAGACTTAACTCCTTTTTACGGGCTACATTTCCGTTGCCATCGCGACCCATCGGCGTGGTATTATGATGCTCTCAAGGTCTTTGCCATCCTCGATTTGCGAGGCAAAAGCTCTCCACTCTGAAGCACTGCGAAGCAACATCAACACATTCTTAAATCGCTGGAAACATTTGGTTTTCTCTAAGCCCCGTAGACCGCAGTTACATGTCCCAGATCACACAACAATGCAACGTCACGTGTTTGTTTTAGAAGTAATTTGCCCAAAACTCAACCACACGCAAATGATGAAGCTAATTTTTTAAACAAAACTGTCCGTCAGCCTTGCTACTACCAAGCTAGCCTTCACTCCACTTTCATCCTGACAAGTCTGACCTTATAAAAATGCGTTTCAGGCTATTTTCGGTTTGATATTTCTATCACATACTTGCATCGCAACGTACAACGAACAGCTCCACTCGGTTTAAAGACCAATGTTGACAAGCGCAGGGAAGTATCAATGCCATGCCAGCAAGGCAGATGAAAGGCCAGCGGACCAACAGAGATTTGGGCAAGGGCAAAAGATACAAAGTACTGCAGACAGACCAACAGATGTTATCGAAAGGCGTTCAACAAACAGATCTCCCACCACAATCTCTATTTTATCTGGCTACTTCTGTCAGCATATCATTCAAATCCAATAGTGGTACTAGCTACCACGTTGGCTCAAGGGAACCGTGTGCTGAAATGACAACATAACCCCATTTCGAGCCGCCCTGCGGAGGGGATGGTGTTACGACACCAATCAGGCAGTATGCAGCCTTCCCTCATTCCCGCCTACTTGGCATACATGTCCCTGCATAGAGTGGTTGGGGTCGTCTTGTCCTCTTCTTTTCACAAACATCCCCTTCCGCCTCTCAACCACGTACCCAACCACCGACTAGTTACACATTCTGCACCTTCTAAAGCCATTTTCAAGGCTGTGACAGCATGTCACTCCTTCTAAAGACTCATGACACCTCCAACAGTAGGCGATCTACTTCAAAATGCACCCATCACCTGTGCAGCCAACAATTAACTGCAACCCAACAAAGCAAGAGCAGTTCTACACCCTCTGAAGCAGAGTATGCCGCACCTGTCACACAGTCATGCAAATGGGCTGCAGCTAGCGAACCTTCAATCCACAATAGAACATCTCTATCACCAATTCATACATACGTACTGCAGTCTTCTCAGCATTTCCCTCCTCCCTGAAGGCGAAAGAGGACATCATACTCGTGTTGAACATTTGCGCGTGCATTCAACATACCACTCTCAAAAGGTACAACAATGACGCAGTTAAGTGAACTCATCACCAAAATCCGTCATTCAACAATCCACCAACGCATAACCCGGTTCACTTTGCCTTGTCCAGCGCCATCCGCCGTGCTCTCCTCGGTAAGGCTACTGCGTCGTCAGTTTCCTCATCTCCCATGCTGTAAGCCAATCCTGTATGGGATAGGGAGGAAATTCGCCAACCATCACGCGTGTCCATCACCAGTAGAGGAAACATTGGCCTAAAAGCGATTAGTCAAACTCCTCCTGTCAACGGTATGGCATCACAACAACTATAGTTGCAGTAATTAAGCTCTGATATGGCTATCAGTCTAAAATCCACTGTCACATTGCAAGCATGCAAAGGCAAGCCAAACCACTTCTCTCAGACAGCGGAAATACACTCGCTACCATCAAGTGGCAGATCGCCGTTTCTCGTATAAATTAATCACACTCGGGCAATAGGTGGTCGTCCACTCACTGCAACGCCCACATGCAGACGTCATTAAAAATGCCCCCTGCATACGCGTCGACAGCTCGTGGCGAATATGACAATGGGTCGTACAGATCATAATGCGTACACATCAAAGCATCATAACTACACTCCCAATTGCTCCACACCTACTTCATATCGCCACCACCTCATGTCATAGCGCCAAAAGCGACAGCATCCAACCATCTTAGGTTTAACAAACGAGCAAAACCAATCATTGTAAGAAGACGATAGCATCTGATCGACTTATCTGACATGCTTACCAAATTACAGGTTCGACCTTGTTTCGCTCTCGCGTGCCACTCAGACCACACTCATCGTTCATGAGGCCTCCTCCACACTGGGGAAGGTAACTTTTGGTCATTCTAATCGGTCGAATAACTGCGACCCCACAGCCGTCGGCGACGGCATCCATATTTCCCCTTGCCATTGCCACCGACGCCGAAGATAGGTGTTGTTGGCAGCCTGATGAGTCTGTGATGCCGTTAAAAATAGACCCATCGTCATTCGCCATCCCCACAATCTCAGCAAATCACTGAGCATACCAAAAAAGCCAACAGCAGCCCAATTAAAAAGGGCATTGCAAAACATGGAAGGTCGAATATTACACCAAGCAACGCTGTCAAAACAAGTCAATGTGCTATTGGGTGACATCTCGTCTTCGCGTTCCATCACAGTGGTAGAGCACCTGCACTCAAGGGCCATAGGAAGATGAGCACCAGCAGCGTAGTCAATGCAGACGGGCTTCGTCTCACTCCCTATGGCCAGTGGGCAGGAGCACATGCGCTTGCAATTTACCTCAGTGCAAATCGCCACCCCACACACCGATCACCCATCGCATCACAAACGCAATCACATCAACAGCAGCCACGCACCACCCCAGACAACTTCGACTCCAACGCTGACTCTGCAAAATACTCACACTTCCGCTACAGGACAGTCCTAAGCCCACACTCCACCAGACAGTCAACATTATAAAAACTGCTACTCGTAAAGAATCCACTGGCACATCCAGTCACCACCTGCATCTCATGCATGCGGCAACCCTAACGTCCTGCCTCACACCCACCATATACCCCTCGTCATCAACTCCCAAACGGTAAACAACAGGCACCCACTGCTTCACCTCCATGCAATCACATCACAGTGCAAACTGATAAACCCAACACATCCCCTCATCCCCCCCCCCTCCACCTCCTCATACGGCTTGCATACCACAATCCCATCCACATGCAACCACCAAAACACCTGGACAGTGGAGGTGGCTACCCACTTTTCCTTTGAAACAGACAGACATAAACAACCATTCGTCATGACAGACTTCCCAGATCCGCTCGATACCGTGCAAGGTGCAATCTACCAGTGACCTACGTCAACCGATGCCACCGAAATCTACTTCCGCACCCACGCACCACCGCGGCACTATGCTCCTCACAGACCCGTGCAAAATAAACAAACAAATAACCAAACAACCCAATCCCAAAAATATGCGCTTCAACATGGGATAAGCTGCATATAGTAGGCAGGGGACAATTTTACTGGATCTACTCAATATTTTGTCTGATAGAAAAACATCTTACCACCTGGTTGGTTCTTCATTCTCCTGCGCGTCACATATTCAATTTGTTCCATTCTTCATGTCTGCCCACCTCCTGCAACATATGCACTCGCTTCTCCACCACGTCCTACCTCGTCAATACCTGCCCAATTACGCCAAACTTGTAGGAGCCAAAACCAGTAGACCAGTAGCTGCTCCATCCCCTTGCAGCCTCTAACAACCTGCGATAAAGAAATGAAAGCACCACATCTGTACAGACCTGTTCAATCACTTCGTGTTTACCAACATATCGCGCATGGTTTGACATTCAATGATATAAGTTACAGTTTTACAACTGCATTGCCTACAGCGCGTTTCCAATCGCCCTGTCAGCGCCCCGTTCAAACTAACCCAATTAAAAATGTGACTAGGAATTTAAAGCTACTCAATTCCATTGCACAAAGTTCCGTTACAGCCCTTCGCAAAAACAACTTCATTTCCCCTAGGCCCAGTCCTTTGTGCCCGGCTCGGAATCGGACACCAAGTCATGTCGAAGCCGAACCCACGACCAAGTGGCTACTTATATCTTCCACATGCACTGTATTAAGGAAAGGTCAACACAACCAAGGACTCAGGTTCCAACCAGTGATGTAGATCTTAATAAGTAATTCCAGTGCGAAGTGTCCAACAAGCGCAATCCAATCTACCGACATGAGTGCAATAACTTGGACAACCCAACTTCTGCTATGCACCAATTATGAAAGGATTTGGCGATCTATGGCAAAAAAAAATACTTATCAAAAACGCGTACATTAAAAACATTAACACATAAAAGGGAATGATGACAATTCGCAAATTGAGATTCCTACTCACCTGAGCAACGTTCGAATGGCAAAGGCGAGATTCATATTTAGTGCTAGCCGATAGTGCCTCCATACTTATAACAGACGCTTCACCGAGGGAACCAAATTTCCATCGAATTCAGTGTCTCCGACGTCCTTAACAAGAAGAAAAGCCAAATAATAGGTACATCTCCAACTGCATTCAGCAGATTATGCTGCAGTTGTCAAAATCTACTGTTAGTAAAAAAGGACCATTTAAAACTACCACAACAGTCTAAATAAATCGCTTAAACCACTTCGCAGCATAAAAAAATGCCGCAATTTCGCATAATATCCAACAGTAACGTAATCTTTCCCATCGCGATTAGCTTAGCGTGCAGGCGCGTGCAGAATCGAATGAGCATATGTGTATGCATAAGCGCTATCCAAAATGGCTGGAAATAATTCAACAACTTAGTGGACTCTCAACTTCTTCCACAAATCAAGCTCCATTAATATGTCAGTGCTATAAGAATAACAAACCATTCAATGCGAATAGCAATATCAGTTTCCGAAGTACCTGACAAACCCACGCGACAAAGTAGACGGATAACAAACGGCTCCCTGCAAAGGGCCATAGACCAACCATGAAACACTCATACGCCGAGCCGTGATAATACCCATCTTAGCAATGCATTCGAACACGAGTGGCATATTTACACAAAAAAGTACATCCCTTTGTGCATAATTTATTATAAATCATTGTTGAATTCGAGCAATCATTAACATCACGCTGGCGCACTACCGTATAATCACTAGCACAGTTAATCTGCGTAAATTTCAGTAGCCCTACCAATAGATGAATTAACTGACTTCCTTCATTCGCTCTCTGAGCCCTCTTGTAATACAGGATTTGTCTGCATCAACAGCTGAAAAGGCTAGGGTGAAGAAACATGCATTTAATGCTAATAATGGTTTTTGCTAAAATATGCCTAAGCACAGCTGGCATTTCTTCCATGCCAATGTAATTCTATCCAAAATTTTGATTAGCTGTAATCTTAAGGCTGATATCAATAGCTATTGCTAAAGTTGGCTTTTTGCATAACGAATAGCCTTTGCATATACCCGGCGGTATACATGAAAATGTGGGGTTTGCTAAGATTGTTGTTGCTGTTCACGGCTTGCACTTTTCTTTAAAGGAAGCGTATGTGTGNATCGCGCATAATTTGACATTTAATGATATAAGTTACAGTTTTACAACTGCATTGCCTACAGCGCGTTTCCAATCGCCCTGTCAGCGCCCCGTTCAAACTAACCCAATTAAAAATGTGACTAAGAATTTAAAGCTACTCAATTCCATTGCACAAAGTTCCGTTACAGCCTTTTGCAAAAACAACCTCATTTCCCCTAGACCCACTCCTTTGTGCCCGGCTCAGAATCGGACACCAAGTCATGTCGAAGCCGAACCCACGACCAAGTGGATACTTATATCTTGCACATGCACTGTATTAAGGAAAGGTCAACACAACCAAGGACTCAGGTTCCAACCAGTGATGTAGATCTTAATAAGTAATTCCAGTGCAAAGTGTCCAACAAGCGCAATCTAATCTACCGACATGAGTGTAATAACTTGGACAGCCCAACTTCTGCTATGCACCAATTATGAAAAGATTTGGCGATCTATAGCAAAAGGAAAATACTTATCAAAAACGCGTACATTAAAAACATTAACACATAAAAGGGAATGATGACAATTCGCAAATTGAGATTCCTTCTCACCTGAGCAACGTTCGAAGTAATGGCAAAGGCGGGATTCATATTTAGTGTTAGCCGATAGTGCCTCCATACTTATAACAGACGCTTCACCGAGGGAAGCAAATTTCCATCGAATTCAGTGTCTCCGACGTCCTTAACAAGAAGAAAAGCCAAATAATAGATACATCTCCAGCTGCATTCAGCAGATTATGCTGCAGTTGTCAAAATCTACTGTTAGTAAAAAAAGACCATTTCAAACTACCGCAACAGTCTAAATAAATCGCTTAAACCACTTCACAGCATAAAAAAATGCCGCAATTTCGCATAATATCCAACAGTAACGTAATCTTTCCCATCGCGATTAGCTTAGCGTGCAGGCACGTGCAGAATCGAATGAGTATATGTGTATGCATAAGCGCTTTCCAAAACGACTGGAAATAATTCAACAACTTAGTGGACTCTCAACTTCTTCCACAAATCAAGCCCCATTAATAAGTCAGTGCTATGAAAATAACAAACCATTCAATGCGAATAGCAATATCAGTTTCCGAAGTACCTGACAAACCCACGCGACAAACCAGACGGACAACAAATGGCTCCCTGCAAAGGGCCATAGACTGACCATGAAACACTCATACGCCGAGCCGTGATAATACCGATCTTAGCAATGCATTCGAACACGAGTGGCATATTTACACAAAAAAGTACATCCCTTTGTGCATAATTTATTACAAATCATTGTTGTATTCGAGCAATCATTAACATCACTTTGACGCACTACCGTATAATCACTAGCACAGTTAATCTGCGTAAATTTTAGTAGCCCTACCAATAGATGAATTAACTGACTTCCTTCATTCGCTCTCTGAGCCCTCTTGTAACACAGAATTTGTCTGCATCAACAGCTGAAAAGGCTAGGGTGAAGAAACATGCATTTAATGCTAATAATGGTTTTTGCTAAAATATGCCTAAGCACAGCTGGCATTTCTTCCAAGCCAATGTAATTCTATCCAAAATTTTGATTAGCTGTAATCTTAAGGCTGGTATCAATAGCTATTGCTAAAGTTGGCTTTTTGCATAACGAATAGCCTTTGCATATACCCGGCGGTATACATGAAAATGTGGGGTTTGCTAAGATTGTTGTTGCTGTTCACGGCTTGCACTTTTCTTTAAAGGAAGCGGATGTGTGATTATCCATTATAAAGCGTGTTTTATTTGTTCACTTTGTGTATGTATAGAAGTATAGCTTGACGTGAAAGTGTGGTTAGGGTTTCTCGGCTTGCTGCATTCATAGTTTCTGCATTGCCTGTAATGGCATGCTCGAATTCTTTTGTCTGCTTTAATCTAATGCTAGTATCGACATTGTCCTTCTTGGCGTAGGTGACTTGTTGCAATATGGCTAAGTTTGCTTACTTTTGCGGGTGCAAGTTCCTTTCAAATTATGACAAATGGTGAGGGTTTGGATTTTCTAGTTGGTTACGCGTTTCGTTTGTATGCATGAAGCAACTTGTCGAACTATTCCAGACGATTCTAAGGTAGCGTTTGAGGTCCCACAACAATTGTTGTAAAAGGCCATAAAGTTGAAACTAGGAAATATGTTGGGAAGAACTGATAAATGATGCAACAATTGTGGAATGTAGTTCTCTGTGTCTTGATTTGGCCTCTATTGCATCAGCGGATTCAAAAATGTGAATTTTTAGTAATTCTATCAGTTACACGTGAAGGTTCGCTTACAAGAAAATGGCTCGCGATGCCTCCTTACCTATGACTCAGTCCAGATAACTGTTGTTGACTTTGATGCAAAGTAAGCGCAAGCACTCACGTGCTGACTTTGGCTAATAAATCCAGAAATTTATTTTCTCCTGATGGATCTAAAACAAATACTAATGAAAATATTCTATTGTTGGGGTTAGAAAGGATGCATTATGATTTAGTCTTCAAAGTGCCGAAGCGTCAGCTTGTGCTATATTTTCGCTCTGCTATCTGATTTGAGCTTTTCATTGTAGGGATTTCATCTTGGTGTAGGTAAATCTCGTGCAGTCGGTCAAAGCTAAAACAGAGTTGGAAGAATTTCCTCATAAGGACACTTTTTTCGTCCTCTTGAAAGGTCTTCGCTCTCCGTTTCTCAGCTGCAGGGGTTGATGAGGACGTCTCCTCTGTACGATGCAGTCATTGGAGAGTTGAAAGAGTGTGCGCTTCTTCGTCGTCCATATTGACAGCGTGCACTACATTTGGCGCTCCTTGCATGGGGCAGCGAACCACAGTCTCATGGCAGCGAGTACGTGCGTAGAGACGAACAATCAAAAGGCTGTTTTTTCGGTGGAACTACGGGTGTCAACTACTCGATCTCTTTCTCACCTCCTTGCTAAGTCGTGGGTGCCGCTGATGCTTTGATGACTGTCACCCAGTAGTAGCTACAGTAAGTGTTTGCCCTTCTCCCCCCGCACCAACGCAACACATTTAGTGTCCTTACTTTTTTAAATAGGCTCGACGCCAACCATGTATTGTTAGTTTCTTATCGGTTTGTAATAATCGGCTGAGTTTAAGGTAGTAAGGTAGGCGTGGGATCATTTTTGGTAAGGAAATGCACTTATCTTTTTGTGAAAGATTCTTTGATGTCGATTGAATAATGAGGCACCTGGGCTGTGGTAAAGCTGTTGTAATAAAGGTGGGTGAAGTCTTGTTGCGTGAGCTAGTCATCCCTTTTCTGTAGTGTGCTGTATCTTTCGTTTTTTTCAGACGCGTTTTCGATGGTGGGTATTTCTTGACCCAAACGGAAGCGAGCCGATGCAACACGTAGGATTGTAGTGTTTTCTGTTCTTTAAAGCCCCTGTGACTCATTCTTTTTGCATCATGATTCATTTCACTTCTCTCTTGTGTTCTCGTTGTATTTTTGCCATTCGCTTCTACTTCACCATGACCCTACTTTTCTTACAGACAAGGAATGCGATATGGCAAAGGCAATGATCAACAGCCAATTGCTGAACCTACACCACTCAATCACCTTCAGCCTCGTGCTGCAGCACTATCATCGCGACCACGAAGCCGGAGATCGCTGGCGGTCTCCTCGACAGCTCAGTCTCCCCTGCCTGTATGGTACTCACCATCTACGTAGACGGAGTATAAAGGTTTACGACCAGTGTGTCTTTGACGTTGCCTCTCTTGTTGGATGTCCAGCCCATCAAATTCCTCGCTGCAGTGGTAACTCTTACCCGTTAACCCTCCACTTCTGTGCACTCTTTTTGTTTGAAGCGGCGCGGGTTCTTGCCACCATTAATGAGTGGTCAGTTGTTACTACATCTGAAAATGAAATCACATTAGCTGATGGTTCTGCTACTATCGCTACTTCCTCGTTGCCTGTCTGTGAAGTTATGGATTTGGTTGCACGGACTGTGGAAGTGGCGAAACCTGACGAACATGTGGTTCTCGCTGTTCGTTGATGCCTTGCAGGAGGGAAGAAAAGGGAGTTTGAGACTTGCGTTGTCCAGGGTGTAAGTTTCTCTTCCTACACCATGTATTGATGGTAAATCTAATCTAGGCATTTGATTTTCTTGCTTTCTCTAAGTTAGCCGAAAGCTGCTGAAGATTCTTACGAGTTAACTATTACCTCGATGCAGTTTTGGATTTCACTGCGCATGAGTTACTCTTTGGCAAAATTAGTGGGCCTTGTTGACGAAGACTCTAGTATATCGGAACTGGTGCCTGATTGTCGAATATGGACGATCGTATCGTACAACGAACTCGTGTTTAGACAACCCAATCGGGTGACTTAAATAGTCAGGACGTCGCAGTTCTCGAGTTTGAGTCGTTCTGACTTTGTGCCGCGGTTGTGATATAACCTGCTACTAAAATTAGTCAACCCTATGCAAACTGTCTTGCGTCGTTTTTAAATGCCTATAATAAGCTTGAGTGGTTAAAATGGGGGAATATTTATTCGCTTATCACCTGCGCCTTTGCATTGGATGATCGAAAGAGTTCGTACGGTTTTCGATGGGGCCTGTTAGAGCACGTTGTATGGATGTGATGGTGTCTGCTGCTACCGCTTCGACGGCTGCTATCCTCTGGTTGAAGGCGATGGGGATGTGGCATATCTCTTTTGGCTGATTTCATGCAAGACTGATGTGTGAGCAGCGATGCGACAGTTGGCTAATCACCCCTACGCCATCATGGAAGTGGTTGTGGTGGTGATGGTGGATGCTGAGCACATGACTGCCATTCGCATGTTAGAGGGTAGGATTGATGGGCCATGTATTTGTTGCTCCTGCATCTCCTTCACGTCCGTGTAGGGTGATTCTCTGGCTGAGCGACTGGGTGGGAGAAAAGCTGCGATTGCTGGGGATGGAAAATTGCATCATTGTTTTCTCCTAAACGTTCCTCTCACGGGTCTGGAATGCACACCACTCTATCCCGAAAAGACTATGCTTCGTTCATATTTATGGTGGAATGCAGATGCAGTTGTTGACAATGAATTGTTCGCTTACCAAGACCGAACGTTGGTGATGCCTTCGATGTGTGTACTCGATGGGATTTCGGTGTAACTGGGGGATGTTTGAGAGAAACTTCATAAGAAGGCGATTGGAGACCATTCTTCACTACTGCAATACTTGCCCATGAGGAGGCGCATGCACGAGATTGTGGGGAGATTAGAGAAGACCGGCCTTACAATGTGTACTACTGAAGCAGGAGTCTTTTCTACATTATAGCGACCAATATAAAGGTCAAGTGAGGCGGAGATGCAGACACAGATGCATCGGTGGAGGATGACGGAGAAGCAGTGGTGGTGGAGTCTGTGGTACGTGGAGGATTGGCGTTGTCGTCGAACGCAGCACTGGAGGCTACCCGCGGCTAGGTGTCGGAGGGGCTGGATGCAGCCTACTGCAAACATGTCGCCTCAACTGCCGCCATTGGGACTGCCTCGGTGGTACAGGAAGTGAGGCTGGCAGAAATGGGGAAGGAGCCTTAATCGAGTCCAGGCCATCGCCATGGAATTGGGGGCGAGAGTAGCTGAGTTCCTAGTTATGCCTGTCGTCCTATTTCACCTACATTTGTAAGCTTTTATCGTTCTCCTATTTGCCCATTCATAATACAAAGTACTCAGCCACTTCATATCAATTTGTATCCCGTGTTCACATAGCCATCTATCATTTGTTCTTCATCGGTTCATTTTCTTCGTTCACTCCTGACTTGTGTATTCAACTCAACAACTTGGTTTTACCTGCTCGATGTTGCACCGATTCTTCTGATCAAGTCATTAGGTGAATCTCGTATTAAATATTCTGGCAGTGCTCTTGGATTAGTCGCTTGTTTTGAGAGTGCCTTAAGAGTTGCCTTCGAGCTTACGTGCACAGCGTCTG
Organism: Taenia hydatigena; assembly: GCA_036345935.2. NCBI lineage: Eukaryota > Metazoa > Platyhelminthes > Cestoda > Cyclophyllidea > Taeniidae > Taenia > Taenia hydatigena. The sequence continues at coordinate 7,060,007 of JADWOT020000004.1, read as the reverse complement.
CATTGGTGAGGCATGTGGTTGAAGTGTGGAGGTGTTAATATGCTTGAGGATGGAAGGGGTTGATTTGTTCAAGGTGTGCGTAAGCATCACTAATTCAGTCGACTGCAACGCAGTTGTCAAGTCTCTTGTGGCTATTAATGAGTTTTTCCCATCTGTAGACTGAGCGGGCGTTTAGCTCATGAGCAGATCTGGGAGAGTTAGTGAGCAATCGTCGGAACGTTGAATGTGTGCTCACCACTTGAGGGATTGATTTGGGTGACAAGGCAAAGATGAATGCGTTTTATGTGAAGGAGGAGGGTGTTGACCTCTTTGCCTCAATTTGGCCCCACTACATTCCTCTGTTCTTTGTGCGTTGAAAGCTCACGACTAGCCTGTGCTTACCACAATGTGCCTACAACTTGTCATGCATCGGCCAGTTTTGACCTACTGTGGAGGATTTGTGTATTGTATTCTCAGGAAACAATTGCCATCGTTGTCCATCAGTGGTCACTCTATAATGCCTTTTGAGGGCACAAATGGCACTGCACGTTTCACCACTATGGCAACTGACAATGGCTGTGGTAGGAGAGACGAGATCATACAAGAGAGGGCCTGCAGGTGTCCAGAGCTTAAATCGATGACATTTGATCGAGAGGGAAGGTTGACGAAAGGTGTAGAGCTGATGTCGGATTCCATAAATTGGACAAGGCGATGGAAGAGGAGATTCCTAGATCTCTCGAAAGGTTGCAAAAGGGAAGACAGCTGATTGTGGCGAAAAATGCAGAAATTGGTAGGGTGGAGCTGTCGGTTCTTTCTTACCTTGCGAAGGCTGCTCTAGCTGCTGGTGGTGGTGGAGGTGCTGGACCATTGTGTGGGGCTGCACCTGTGCGCATTTCCATTCAGGCATCCCTGACATTCGCCTAAACATGCATTTAGTGAGGACGCAGCCCACTTCCCTCGAACCTGCGTTACCATTTACTCGTACACTAATGCCTGAGCTGTGAATTCGTGGTAGCTGTTCACTTATTCATCTTAATTACCTCCATTCGTACAATTCTTTAGGGTCAATTCGCCTTCAAAAGTACAGTGGACATCGCACCTTGCACGGTATCGAGTGGACGTGGGAAGTCTGTCATGACGAATAGTTGTTGGTGTCAGTCTGTTTCAAAGGAAAAGTGGATGGCCACCTCCACTGCCCAGATGCTTTGATGGCTGCACGCAGATGGGATTGTGGTATGCAAGACGTATGAGGAGGTTGGGGGGGAGGGAAGTGGGGGGGATGAGGGGCTGTGTTGGGTTTATCAATGTGCACTGTGATGTAATTGCATGGAAGTGAGGTAGTCGGTGCTTGTTTGACGAGGTGTAGGTGTAGGCGATCGGTGTAAGGCAGGACGTGAGGGATGCCGTGTGCATGTGATACAGGTGGTGACTGGATGCGCCAGTGGATTCTTTACGCGTAGTCGTTTTGTAATATTGACTGCCTGCTCAGGACTGTTGGATAACGGAGGTATGAATATTTTGCAGGCAGGCAGTGTTGGAGTCGGAGCTGCCTGGAGTGTTGCATGGCTGCTCTTGATGTGATTGCGTTCGCGATGCGATGGGCGATCGGTGCTTGGAGGAGGGGAAGGGGGGGGCGGCTTGCGCTGAAGTAAATTGCGATCGTATGTGTTCCTGCCCACGGATCATAAGGGGTGGAATGAGGCTTGTCTGCATTGACTACTGCTTTTGTTCATCCTTCAATGGCCCTTGAGTGCAGACGCTCTACCATTGCGGTGGAGCGTGTGGACGAGATGCCACCCAATAGCACATTGACTTGTTTCGACAGTGTCGAGTGATGTAGTACTCGGCCGTTCATGTGTTGTAATGCCTTCTTTTTTATTGCGGTGCTGTTGGCTTTTTTGGTGTGCTCATTGACTTGACGAGATTGTTGGGGTGTCTGATGATGATGGTGATGATGATGATGTTGATGGCGGACAATTTTACTTACTGGCACTCGCTCTGCTGTCGCTACCGTCTTCAACGCTGGTTAAGAGTTGTTTTTTAACGACATCACAGTCCCATCAGGCTGCCAACAAGACCTATCCTCGCCGTCGGTGGCAATGGCAAGGGGTAAAGTGGATACAGAAGCAGACCCATGGGAGACCACTGAGACTGTGCTTGGAGGTCTTGGTAACGATGAGTACGGTGTGGGTGCCACGTAGAAACGAAACCAGAGCAAACCTGTAACTTGGTAAGCATGCTAGATAATTTGAATCAGACGTTATTACCTTCTTACAATAATTGGCTTTGCTCATTCGTTTTTTAAATCTAAGATGTCTAGGTATTGTGGCTTTTGCCACTATGACACGAGACGATGTTGGTATGATGTAAGTGTGAGGTAGTTGAACGTGTATTTATGATGCTTTGATGTGTACGACTGATTCTCCATACGACCCACTGTCGCATTCGCTAATCGCTCGTCGAATGTTTGAGGCCTAGGACGCGGGTAATCGGCGCGTATCCGAGGAGGCATTTTTAATGACGCCTACATGTGGGCGTTGCAGTGGGTGGGACGACCACCCATTGCCCGAGTGTGATTAACTTATAGGAGAAACGAAAAATCTCCAACGACTTCATGCGGCGCTCATTTTTGCAGATCCCGCCCTATGCAGTTTGTGTGATACGAAATTGTGCGATTTTGGGATTATCGTGCATGTGTGTGTGTGTGGATGTTGTTTAACGGCGATCTGCCATTTGATGGTAGTGAGTGTATCTCCGCTGCCGGCGACAAGTGGCTGCGCTTGGCTTTGCATGTTTACGACATGGCAGTCGATTTTAGACCGATAGCCATATCAAAGCCTAGAAACTGTCACTATAGTTGTTGTGATGCTGCAACTTTGACAGGAGTTTGACTGTTCGCTTCCAGGTCAATGTTTCCTCTACTGGTGATGGACACGTGTGATGGTTAGCACATTTCTCCCCTATCCCATACGGAATGAGCTTGCAGCATGGGAGATGATGCGACTGACGACGCAGTAGCTTTACCGGGGAGAGCACGGCGGATGGCGCTGGACGAGGCGAAGTGGATTGTATTATGCGTTGGTGGACTGTTGAATGACGGATTTTGGTGATGAGGCCGCTTAACTGCGTCGTCGTTGTACCTTTTCGGAGTGGTATGTTGAATGCACGTGCATGTGTTGTGTCCGAATATGGTGTCGCCTTTCGCCTTCAGGTGGGAGGGGAAAGCTGAGAAAACTGAGGTGCGCATGTATGGATTGGTGATAGAGATGTTTTATTGTAGATTGAAGCTCTGCTAGCCGTAGCCCATCTGCATGAAGATGTAATGCGTGCGGCCTATTTTGCTTCAGAAGGAGGTGTATAACTGTTTTACTTTGTTGGATTGCAGTTAGTTGTTATTAGCACGGGTAATGGGTGCATTTTGAAGTAAATTGTCAACTGTTGGGGGTATTATGAGTGTGTAGGAGGAGCGGCATGCTGTCACAGCCCTGAGAGTGGCTTCAGAAGGCGCTGAGTGTGTAAAAAGTGAGTTGTTGCGTAGGTGGATGTGAGGCGAAAGGGGATGTTTGTGAAAAGAAGAGGACAAGACGACCCCAACCACTTTGTGCAGGGACATGTATGCCAAGTAGGTGGGAATGAGGGAAGGCTGCATACTGCCTGATTAGTGCAGTAACATCATCTTCTCTGCAGGGCAGCCTTAAATGGTGTTGTGTTGTCATTCCAGCACGCAGTTCCCTTAAGCCAACGTGGTAGCTAGTACCACTATTGGAGTTGAATGATATGCTGACAGAGCTAACTAGATGGAATAGAGATTTCGGTGGGAGATCTGCTTGCTAAAGGGCTTCCAATAACACCTGCTGGTGTGTCTGCCATCCTTTGTATCTTTTACCTTTGCTCAAAGATATGTTGGTCCGCTGGCCTTACAACTGCCTCGTTGGCGTGACATACATGCTTACGTGGACTTGTCGACGTTGGTCTTCAAACAGAGTGGAGCTGATCGTTGCACGTTGCGATGCAAATATATGATGGAAATATTAAAGCAGAAATAACCTAGAACGCATTTTTGCAAGGTCGGAGTTGTCAGGACGAAAGTGAAGTGAAGGCACCAGCTATGCGAGCAATAATTGGTTCTTGGGGTCAAAGCTTTGTAGTAGCAGGGCTAGCGGACAGTTTTTTTTAATTTAGCCTCATTATTTGTGTGTGGTTGAGTTTTGAGCAAATTATTATTAAAATAAAGACGTGACTTTGCATTGCTGTGTGATCTGGGGCATGTAAATGTGGACTACGGGACTTAGAGAAAATCAAATGGCTCCAGCGATTTAAGAATGTGTTGATGTTGCTTCGCAGTGCTTCAGAGTGGAGAGGTTTTGCCTCGCAAGTCGAGGATGGCAAAGACCTTGAGAACATCATAATACCACGCCAGTGGGTCGTGATGGCAACGGAAATGTAGCCCGTAAAAAGGAGATAAGTCTCAAGAATAGGGATGCTAGAACATAACAATAAATTCTTTGTTGTGGAATAAAACTGGAAAGCGGTTGGGCAATTTTAATGTGGGCAACAAATGTGAGGTGTTGTAGAGTAAAAGAATGTCGCAAATACAAAGTGGAGGACTAAGGAAAGTGGAAATAGTAAAAGAGGTGAAGCACGCATGTGAAAAGGATGAAATTTGTTTGTTTGAAACTGGTATGCAAGACGAATGAGTGACTATCGTCTGGTCAAAAGGGTCAGTTGAGGATAACCGTGAATAACAGACGCTGCTCATTCTTCAATCGCTTGGCCAATCATGCAATTGAACCATAATATAACGCCATGTGAATTAAGGCAATCCGTTTGAGAAACACCTTATTAACCTTTGTTTTTGATGTCTTGCCTTCGAGTTTGATGTGTACAAACTACAGCCACGCACTGGCTCTACCCTCTTTACCTCAACAACTAAATTTTAAATGCCACTTGGCAAATCATGCCCAGACCTCCAAAGGGAGTGCATTACTTTCCCCAACTTGACACATTTCGGCCTTGCATACTCCTCTTCACACCTTGTCAAGTGAAATGAGTGAGGATTTTCAACAGAATTCATGATTGGGACGACGATGCTTTGCTTGAAGGTGATAAAACGCGGAAACAAATGATGTCTATTTGCTTTAACTCACCTGATTCCTCAAAGGTTTTAAAGCGGAATTTCGGAGGTGTGGTGTTTATCAACACTCGATAGGTTTGCCTACGTAAGTCGCAAAACACTCATTTTTGTGCTCACCATCACCATCTGTTCTAGCTGCTTTGGAGCATCTTTTGTTCTGGCACCAGCATGTTGTTATTTGCTGCCAAGAATGCATTCCTCGAGCAGATAAAAGCGACTTGTCACTTAATCAACAAATCAGTGGCGCTGTTCTATGGCAAGAACTTATCAAATGCTCAATTGCTAATGAATGGTGAACAAGTTGTGTAAAGCCGTTTTAAAATGTGCCACGAATAGCTCACAGTCTAGACTATCCACTAATAGTGACAGTCTCGGCGTTCGCATGTCCAGTGTATGTGACGGCGTCGTGGACAACGCTCCGTAGGAAGTCCTTGAGCTTATCGCTAATCTTCTCATCCTACACGAGCTCCTCTACCTTAGACCTTTAGCAGTCACCTAGAAGTTGATTGATTACTTCTCCGTTATTCGAAACAGAGTCGCCTTGAGAGCGATGCCCTTCGAGTGACTAGGCATCACCCAAATTGAACTGTTCAAGCAATTTGATCACAAACGATACGCCTCACTAATATCTACTACACTTCTTTCAAATAATGTGGAAATCTCTTGTCCCGTAATTTCTGGTAGCAGATTATATCGTAATCAAGGGACGTTCGGTCTAGGCATTCTTTACTTTCTCATTGTGTGAGGGTGGGAAATTGGGTTTGTGATTTCATTCCTCTTGGTAAATGTGACCAAACGGACAGCAAGAATAACCCAAATCAGTCAGGTCAGTTTGTCCACCACACCACAGCAAGCACTCGTAACCACTAAAAGAGGTCTGCTTCCCTTCTCCAAATGGACACGAACGCAAGATTTTCTGGCGTGTCTCCGATGAGTTCTGTAACAATTCCCGCCCCGAACGATCAGATGAATGAGATCTGTATACAGAAAGGACAACTTCTCACCCATAAAGCATAGACGAGATCACAGAAGGCATAAACTACCGGCTTTGGGGCACTTCGGAACCTACATTACGTCGCATCTCCTCTCACTTCTTCGCTGAGATGGTTTTCATTACTACTTGCGTCTCCACTCAGAGAAAAGATTGGTTATCTTCATCGAGTTCAGTTTATCGCTTCCTCAAATGCCAAACGCATTCATCCGCCCACCAAAGTCAGCACTCAATCGTTCCTTCTCACTTTGCAATGAAATTAGCAAATTTTCGTACGGATCTCCCACTGTCAGCCAAACAGCATTTGGCGAGGATGAGGAGTGGGGAAGGCGATTCATTCAGCATGCCGAGAACTGAAGCCTGGACGATGTTTCACTTCGAGGTGGCATCTTTGATCGCCATCTCTCCATTGTAACCCTTGAATGCTTTGAGTTTCCACACTGAGGGTAGCTCTACTTGTGTGAACAAGTTAGTTAGCGAATCTTGTAGTTCTGTTACTCCACTCGTGTTTCCAACTTCTTCTCTTTGCAGTTTCTGGTCTTCTACCGCGATTGCAGTCTAGTCTGTGCTAGTCTGTTCTAGGTTATGAATCTCGGCACTATTTGCAGACGATGAGGTAAGAGGAGAAGGCAGGAGCAACCTGGTTTTGGATTCGAAGAAAATGAAGAGAAGAAAACCAAGAGGGAGCCAGAGGAACAATGCGTTCTCGTGGCGCTAAAGTGGAAAGCCAAAGGTAAGGAAATGAAATGCAGACGACTACGCACTTCTCTTCTTCAGGTGACTTGAATGCATGGAGCATACACGGTAGGACATAATGCAAGACGCAATACTTGAAAGCACATCCAGCCCGGTAGACGATAAAGGTGTCACTCACCAAAGACGCGTTGAAGTGGGATGTGGGAAAGAAGGAGGCGACGAGTGGGCTCCCATCCCTCCATCCTGAGAACGCCATCAGACCCTACTCTTGCGTGTGCCCTATGGTCCCTAATATCTGAGAGGAAAAAAGGAAAGACCTCATGTCGCATCGCACGCAGTTGTGTCGGGCCGATTAGGAGGGCCAAAAATAATCCCACGCCTACCTTACTACCTTATATTCAGCCAACTATTACAAACCGATAAGAAACTAACAATACATGGTTGGCGTCGAGCCTATTTCAAAAAGTAAGGACACTAAATGTGTTTCGTTAGTGCGGGGGGAGGGGAGGCAAACACTTACTGTAGCTACTACTGGGTGGCAGTCATCAAAGCATCAGCGGCACCCACGACTCAGCAAGGAGATGAGAAAGGGGTCGAGTAGTTTATACCCGTAGTTCCACCGAAAAAAAACAGCCTTTTGATTGTTCGTCTCTACGCACGTACTCGCTGCCATGAGACTGTGGTTCGCTGCCCCATGCAAGGAGCGCCGAATGAAGTGCACGCTGTCAATATGGACGACGAAGAAGCGCACACTCTTTCAACTCTCCAATGACTGCATCGTACAGAGGAGACGTCCTCATCAACCCCTGCAGCTGAGAAACTGAGAGCGAAGGCCTTTTAAGGGGACGAAAAAAGTGTCCTTATGAAGAAATTCTTCCAACTCTGTTTTAGCTTTGACCGACTGCACGAGGTTTACCTACACCAAGATGAAATCCCTACAATAAAAAGCTCAAATCAGATAGCAGATCGAAAATATAGCACAAGCTGACGCTTCGGCACTTTGAAGACTAAATCATAATGTATCCTTTCTAACCCCAACAATTGAATATTTTCATTAGTATTTGTTTTAGATCCATCAGAAAAAATAAATTTCTGGATTTATTAGCCCCTATTTTTCATCGAAGTCAACAACAGTTATTTGGACTGAATCATAGGTAAGGAGGCAACGCGAGCCATTTCCTTGTAAGCGAACCTTCACGTTTAACTGATAGAATTACTAAAAATTCACATTTTTTGAATCCGCTGATGCAATAGAGGCCAAATCAAGACACAGGGAACTACATTCCACAATTGTTGCATCATTTATCAGTCCTTCCCAACATATTTCCTAGTTTCAACTTTATGGCCTTTTACAACAATTGTTGTGGGACCTCAAGCGCTACCTTAGAATCGCCTGGAATAGTTCGACAAGTTACTTCATGCATACAAATGAGACGCGTAACCAACAAGAAAATCCGAACCCTCACCATTTGTCTTAATTTGAAAGGAACTTGCACCCGCAAAAGCAAGCAAACTTAACCATATTGCAACAAGTCACCTGCGCCAAGAAGGACAATGTCGATACTAGTATTAGATTAAAGCAGACAAAAGAATTCGAGCATGACATCACAGGCAATGCAGAAACTATGATTGCAGCAAGCCTAGAAACCCTAACCACACTTTCACGTCAAGCTATACTTCTAGACATACACAAAGTGAACAAATAAAACACGCTTCATAATGGATAATCACACATACGCTTCCTTTAAAGAAAAGTGCAAGCCGTGAACAGCAACAACAATCTTAGCAAACCCCAAATTTTCATGTATGCCGCCGGGTATATGCAAAGGCTATTCGTTAGGCAAAAAGCCAACTTTAGAAATAGCTATTGATATCAGTCTTAAGATTACAGCTAATCAAAATTTTGGATAGAATTACATTAGCTTGGAAGAAATGCCAGCTGTGCTTAGGCATATTTTAGCAAAAACCATTATTAGCATTAAATGCATGTTTCTTCACCCTAGCCTTTTCAGCTGTTGATGCAGACAAATCCTGTATTACAAGAGGGCTCAGAGAGCGAATGAAGGAAGTCAGTTAATTCATCTACTGGTAGGGCTACTGAAATTTACGCAGATTAACTGTGCTAGTGATTATACGGTAGTGCGCCAACGTGATGTTGATGATTGCTCGAATTCAACAATGATTTGTAATAAGTTATGCACAAAGGGATGTACTTTTTTGTGTAAATATGCCACTCGTGTTCGAATGCATTGCTAAGACCGGTATTATCACGGCTCGGCGTATGAGTGTTTCATGGTTAGTCTATGGCCCTTTGCAGGGAGCCACTTGTTATCCGTCTACTTTGTCGCGTGGGTTTGTCAGGTACTTCGGAAACTGATATTGCTATTCGCATTGAATGGTTTGTTATTCTTATAGCACTGACATATTAATGGAGCTTGATTTGTGGAAGAAGTTGAGAGTCCACTAAGTTGTTGAATTATTCCCAGTCGTTTTGGAAAGCGCTTATGCATACACATATACTCATTCGATTCTGCACGCGCCTGCACGCTAAGCTAATCGCGATGGGAAAGATTACGTTACTGTTGGATATTATGCGAAATTGCGGCATTTTTTTATGCTGCGAAGTGGTTTAAGCGATTTATTTAGACTGTTGTGGTAGTTTTAAATGGTCCTTTTTTACTAACAGTAGATTTTGACAACTGCAGCATAGTCTGCTGAATGCAGTTGGAGATGTGCCTATTATTTGGCTTTTCTTCTTGTTAGGGACGTCGGAGACACTGAATTCGATGGAAATTTGGTTCCCTCGGTGAAGCGTCTGTTATAAGTATGGAGGCACTATCGGCTAGCACTAAATATGAATCCCGCCTTTGCCATTACTTCGAACGTTGCTCAGGTGAGAAGGAATCTCAATTTGCGAATTGTCATCATTCCCTTTTATGTGTTAATGTTTTTAATGTACGCGTTTTTGATAAGTATTTTCCTTTTGCCATAGATCGCCAAATCTTTTCATAATTGGTGCATGGCAGAAGTTGGGTTGTCCAAGTTATTGCACTCATGTCGGTAGATTGGATTGCGCTTGTTGGACACTTCGCACTGGAATTACTTATTAAGATCTACATCACTGGTTGGAACCTGAGTCCTTGGTTGTGTTGACCTTTCCTTAATACAGTGCATGTGCAAGATATAAGTAGCCACTTGGTCATGGGTTCGGCTTCGACATGACTTGGTGTCCGATTCCGAGCCGGGCACAAAGGACTGGATCTAGGGGAAATGAGGTTGTTTTTGCGAAGGGCTGTAACGGAACTTTGTGCAATGGAATTGAGTAGCTGTAAATTCCTAGTCACATTTTTAATTGGGTTAGTTTGAACGGGGCGCTGACAGGGCGATTGGAAACGCGCTGTAGGCAATGCAGTTGTAAAACTGTAACTTATATCATTGAATGTCAAACCATGCGCGATATATTGGTAAACACGAAGTGATTGAACAGGTGTGTACAGATGTGGTGCTTTCATTTCTTTATCGCAGGTTGTTAGAGGCTGCAACGGGATGGAGCAACTACTGGTGTACTGGTTTTGGCTCCTACAAGTTTGGCGTAATTGGGCAGGTATTGACGAGGTAGGACGTGGTGGAGAAGCGAGTGCATATGTTGCAGGAGGTGAGCAGACATGGAGAATGGAACAGATTGAATATGTGACGCGCAGGAGAATGAAGAACCAACCAGGTGGTAAGATGTTTTTCTATGAGACAAAATATTGAGTAGATCCAGTAAAATTGTCCCCTGTCTACTATATGCAGCTTATCCCATATTTAAGCGCATATTTTTGGGATTGGGTTGTTTGGTTATTTGTTTGTTTATTTTGCACGGGTCTGTGAGGAGCATAGCGCCGAGGTGGTGCGCGGGTGCGGAAGTAGATTTCGGTGGCATGGGTTGACGTAGGTCACTGGTAGATTGCACCTTGCACGGTATCGGGCGGACCTGGGAAGTCTGTCATGACGAATGGTTGTTTATGTCTGTCTGTTTCAAAGGAAAAGTGGGTCGCCACCTCCACTGTCCAGGTGTTTTGGTGGTTGCATGTGGATGGAATTGTGGTATGCAAGCCGTATGAGGAGGTGGAGGGGGGAATGAGGGGATGTGTTGGGTTTATCAGTTTGCACTGTGATGTGATTGCATGGAGGTGAAGCAGTGGGTGTTTGTTGTTTACCGTTTGGGAGTTGATGACGAGGGGTATATGGTGGGTGTGAGGCAGGACGTTAGGGTTGCCGCATGCATGAGATGCAGGTGGTGACTGGATGTGCCAGTGGATTCTTTACGAGTAGCAGTTTTTATAATGTTGACTGTCTGGTGGAGTGTGGGCTTGGGACTGTCCTGTAGCGGAAGTGTGAGTATTTTGCAGACAGTCAGCGTTGGAGTCGAAGTTGTCTGGGGTGGTGCGTGGCTGCTGTTGATGTGATTGCGTTTGTGATGCGATGGGTGATCGGTGTGTGGGGTGGCGATTTGCACTGAGGTAAATTGCAAGCGCATGTACTCCTGCCCACTGGCCATAGGGAGTGAGACGAAGCCCGTCTGCATTGACTACGCTGCTGGTGCTCATCTTCCTATGGCCCTTGAGTGCAGGTGCTCTACCACTGTGATGGAACGCGTAGACGAGATGTCACCCAATAGCACATTGACTTGTTTTGACAGCGTTGCTTGGTGTAATATTCGACCTTCCATGTTTTGCAATGCCCTTTTTAATTGGGCTGCTGTTGGCTTTTTTGGTATGCTCATTGATTTGATGAGATTGTGGGGATGGCGGATGATGATGGGTCTATTTTTAACGACATCACAGACTCATCAGGCTGCCAACAACACTTATCTTCGGCGTCGGTGGCAATGGCAAGGGGAATATGGATGCCGTCGCCGACGGCTGTGGGGTCGCAGTTATTCGGCCGATTAGAATGACCAAAAGTTACCTTCGCCAGTGTGGAGGAGGCCTCATGAACGATGAGTGTGGTCTGAGTGGCACGCGAGAGCGAAACAAGGTCGAACCTGTAATTTGGTAAGCATGTCAGATAAGTCGATCAGATGCTATCATCTTCTTACAATGATTGGTTTTGCTCGTTTGTTAAACCTAAGATGGTTGGATGCTGTCGCTTTTGCCGCTATGACATGAGGTGGTGGCGATATGAAGTAGGTGTGGAGCAATTGGGAGTGTAGTTATGATGCTTTGATGTGTACGCATTATGATCTGTACGACCCATTGTCATATTCGACACGAGCTGTCGACGCGTATGCAGGGGGCATTTTTAATGACGTCTGCATGTGGGCGTTGCAGTGAGTGGACGACCGCCTATTGCCCGAGTGTGATTAATTTATACGAGAAACGGCGATCTGCCACTTGATGGTAGCGAGTGTATTTCCGCTGTCTGAGACAAATAGTTTCGCTTGCCTTTGCATGCTTGCAATGTGACAGTGGATTTTAGACTGATAGCCATATCAGAGCTTAATTACTGCAACTATAGTTGTTGTGATGCCATACCGTTGACAGGAGTTTGACTAATCGCTTTTAGGCCAATGTTTCCTCTACTGGTGATGGACACGCGTGATGGTTGGCGAATTTCCTCCCTATCCCATACGGGATTGGCTTACAGCATGGGAGATGAGGAGACTGACGACGCAGTAGCCTCACCGAGGAGAGCACGGCGGATGGCGCTGGACAAGGCAAAGTGGACCGCGTTATGCGTTGGTGGATTGTTAAATGACAGATTTTGGTGATGAGTTCACTTAACTGCGTCATTGTTGTACCTTTTGAGAGTGGTATGTTGAATGCACGCGTATATGTTCAACCCGAGTATGATGTCATCTTTCGCCTTCAGGGAGGAGGGAAATGCTGAGAAGACTGCAGTACGTATGTATGAATAGGTGATAGAGATGTTCTATTGTGGATTGAAGGTTCGCTAGCTGCAGCCCATTTGCATGACTATGTGACAGGTGCGGCATACTCTGCTTCAGAGGGTGTAGAACTGCTCTTGCTTTGTTGGGTTGCAGCTAATTGTTGGCTGCACAGGTGATGGGTGCATTTTGAAGTAGATCGCCTACTGTTGGAGGTGTCATGAGTCTTTAGGAGGGGTGGCATACTGTCATTTAGCCTTAAGAATGGCTTTAGAAGGTGCGGAATGTGTAACTAGTCGGCGGTTGGGTACGTGGTTGAGAGGCGGAAGGGGATGTTTGTGAAAAGAAGAGGACAAGCCGACCCCAACCACTTTGTGCAGGGACATGTATGCCAAGTAGGCGGGAATGAGGGAAGGCTGCATACTGCCTGATTAATGTCGTAACACCATCCCCTCCGCAGGGCGGCTCGAAATGGGGTTATGTTGTCATTTCAACACACGGTTCCCTTAAGCCAACGTGGTAGCTAGTACCACTATTGGAGTTGAATGATGTGCTGACAGAACTAGCCAGATGAAATAGAGATTATGGTGGGAGATCTGTTTGTTGAACGCCTTTCGATAACATCTGTTGGTCTGTCTGCAGTACTTTGTATCTTTTGCCTTTGCCCAAATCTATGTTGGTCTGCTGGCCTTTCATCTGCCTTGCTGGCATGGCATTGATACTTCCCTGCGCTTGTCAACATTGGTCTTTAAACCGAGTGGAGCTGTTCGTTGTACGTTGCAATACAAGTATGTGATAGCAATATCAAACCGAATATAGCCTGAAACGCATTTTTATAAGGTCAGACTTGTCACGACGAAAGTGAAGTGAAGGCACCAGCTTGGTAGTAGCAAGGCTAATGGACAGTTTTGTTTAAAAAATTAGCTTCATCATTTGTGTGTGGTTAAGTTTTGGGCAAATTACTTCTAAAACAAACACGTGACGTTGCATTGTTGTGTGATCTGGGACATGTAACTGCGGTCTACGGGGCTTAGAGAAAACCAACTGGTTCCAGCGATTCAAGAGTGCGTTGATGTTGCTTCGCAGTGCTTCAGAGTGGAGAGCTTTGGCCTCGCAATGCGAGGACGGCCAAGACCTTGAGAACATCATAATACCACGCCGATGGGTCGCGATGGCAACGGAAATGTAGTTAGTAAAAGGGAGATAAGTCTCAAGAATAGGGATGCTAGAACATAACAATAAATTCTTTGTTATGGAATAAAACTGGAAAGCGGTTGGGCAATTTTAATGTGAGCAATAAATCTGAGGTGCTGTAGAGTAATCAGAATGCCGTAGATACAAAGTGGAGGACTAAGGATGGTGGAACTAGTAGAAGGGATGTGGTCATAACCATGTCCAGAGATCGCATTTTCCTACCCCAGCCCGAGACGTGTGGTCCTTGTGGATTGGTAGAGCCTGCACAATGGCAAACGCTATTGTGGCAGACAACTTGGCGGTTGCCACCAGTGAAGCAGTCATTAGCTTGACACTGCGTCAAGTCACAAAAGTCTTCGTGCTTTCCACTTTCGCATCCACTACAGTAGCCGCAGTCTCCACTACAACAACCCCGCCTATCACGAGTCTCACTGCTCCACACCTTCTGCATATCATTGTGCGGAGGGGTAGAGTTGTGCAAACCATGGCAAAATGAATCGCAAAAGTTGTAGTTGCAAATGCCGCCTCGACAGCTTTAGCCAGTACTTGCACCGGAGTAGCGCATGGGTAAGTGACACCGCGGAAATGTGATCTGTTTCGATTAACCACATCTACCAACCAAGGGACAGTTGAAGACAATGACAAGAGTGCTCAGCGAACTCATTGTTGATAAGCAATGCTTTTTTGGTTTTAGCACGCTCGTTTTTTAGGCCCTCATAGAGATTGGTGTAAGCTCTTATGCAGAAGACTCATTGGTTGACTTGGTTACGCCTCATTGACCTCGACTTATCTGTGTTAACTACGAAACCCTCATGTTTAACTGTGTTGCCATCATGACATGTGGCTTTGAAAGGTGTTACTTCCTCGTGTACCACATTATTCGTGGCCTAACATATGCATTGGATCCGCTAGCATGCAACATGTGCCGTGAGAGTCTCTCGGTTGCCTTTTTTTGCAACTCACTAACGTCCCTTTCTTCTGGATCAACGATTCTAGCCATCTTTGACTCACCTGAGGAAAGCACACAGGTTAAAATTGTCTTTTGCTTGCACGGATTTAATGAATGGCATTTTACCAAAGTCGTCTACGGGCAAAAGAAGCTGATGTAACTAAGGTGGTTATTCCATTTGTAATACCGTAATGCTATGTCCGATGGGGAACACATTCGGATAAATAATGGGCAGTCTTTGTCAGAGTGGAAATTCTCCGACTAGTTGCCTTGCGCACAGAAGCATGAGACAGTCGTGTGGTTCGTCGCTGTGGCTACTTCTCATTAAGTTGTTACTTTTGTCACTATCATCTCTGTTTGTTAGCATGTCACGAAGGCACTGAACTGTCTGCACTGTTTTAAATGCCCGCATTAGGCGAAAGGCGGTGGATTTGTTCTAATTTCGTGCTAGACGAGAACACTGGGACCTCTTCCACAGGACTACGTCACACAGAAGGAGGCGATAGGGTAGTAAAAGAAGAGGAGTCTGGACAGTGAAATCGAATATGTGTTTAGAAGTGACTGGAGATGTTCACTTGGTGCTACCATGAAGTCGCGAGATGTCGAATCGGCCTCTTCAGCTTTCTTCAATCGGTGAAAATTTGTCTGCACGGAGTATCCGAATCGGCCCATAACTTCGATAGCCAAGTTTTACTGAAGCGTGCAAATGCTCAAGGACGAGTCGCACTCCTATCGCACTGTTAAGGACCTTTACAAAGGAAACACAGTCTGAAGTCTGAGATCTAAGCCTAGGACATGCCTAACTCTGCATATAGGACTACGATTGACACATCTGCTGGTGTTTCATTGTTCAATATGCTTGCAGGTGGCAAAATAAGAGCGCCTTACGATGTCTTTCTACCACCTATGGAGGTAGCGACCGGTAATGATCTTGAGTGTGTGCTGCATCTGAAAGAAGGCATAAGAAAACCTTTCCACATCGCACAGAGGCACCTACGGATATCTTATACTGGACAAAAGAAATAAGAACACAGGCAAAGTGTGAGAGCTTGCATACATATGCAGGTCACTTGCCCCACCTAGAACTCACGGCAACTTCTGTCAACCTTGGAGCAACGTTGCGTTCCGCGTAGTGTTGGTATTCTCATCGACACACTGCCTCATCTGAAGCGTAGAACTCCATGCCTAGTAATGACCGTCCACCTTGATATGATACGACCCTGTAAAGGTGCTCTGCCGGTCGGACACAAGTATGAGGAGTGCGCACAAATTGGAGAAAGAAAATCAGCCGACGGGGTAATTACATGCAATCTGTAAGGACGGCATCGGGGTCAGTGCTCGAAGGGAGGAGGAGGAGGAGGAGGCTAGGAGAAAATGCCTTTCTTGAAACGTATCTATTTGGCGAGAAGTGGGAAAATAACTCGAGCTGTGGGTTCGAAAACGTCGGTACCCCGACGGTAGGAGATGCCACCCTCCTAGTCCTCATTAGGATTGTGCCGTTTCCCTTTCACCTAGGACATTAAGCGGGTCGTAAGACATGTTATTTTTCTCGTATCAGGGTTGGTCATAAGGGCGAGGAGGTGGATGACAATGTTACGGGAGTTTGTGAAGATGCTATTAATGTAGCACAGATTAGAATAAAATATTGAAAATCGTAATCTATTACCTGAGTCAACACTGCAAATTTTGCGCTTTTACACACACAACAATCGGGAGCGTAGAAGAAATCGCACGAAATATAACATATTAGGTTGAATCTATGACTATTCTGCACAACATTCCCTTTTATTCGGCAACAAATTCCAGAATTAAGAGTGATTAATTCACCATTGATTTGCAACTAGCTTTTAACAACATATATGCAGTGTTGTTGAGTTGACATTGTTTTAAAGGCTTCAAATCAGTCATTTCGCCTGCACGCTATTTAAGCGGCGGCGCGGGGTCGTCTCGAGGTGTTTGGTGCTGTTTTCATCCGAGTTTCACAAGCTGAGGAAGAAGAAGAAGAAGAAAAGAAGTGTACGTTTATCTCGTCAGTTTTTCAGCTAGCTTAAGGTTAGGCAAGATAACCGAGTTTTGTGATGTTTTTGTTACTTATACAGTATGATCGTTTCTTTGGACTCAGAAGAAGAGGCGACTTACCAAGAAGTCGTTAAAATGGTCGAATTACTTGCTGGGGATGTAGACGTCAGACCACAACTGGCAGCTGTTACGGAGGAACAGAAGAAGAGGAAGCGAATTTGTAAAAAGATCGGGCAAATCGATCAGGGTCTAGAATGTCCTAATTTGCCTGTGAGGAAATTGTTAAACCCTCCACATCTTCTTTTCCAGCCATAGACATAACTCAGGTGCTCGTGCAGCCCTTGGAGAACTGTTTTTGCCATGGACCTTTAAGCCGGCATGTGCATAAGCGATGTGGCATCTTCTGGGTACCTTAAAATCTCACCCTCGAGGGAGAGTCCTGAGCTTTTTGCCATATCCATCTGGCTAACTTGCCGGATGAGCCCACCTGTTCCGCTGTGGGCTTATAAGACGGTGTCAGAGGCTGCCCTCACTGGTCGATGACGAGCTTGGCTAATACCTTATGCCATTGGTCAGTATCGGGGCCATGAGAGACCTCGGCAACTATTGCCACCTAGAATAACCCTTGCGGAAGCGGGATTTTTGCCACTGAAGGCATGAGCGGATGCTAAATCTAATGGTTTTTATCCAATATCAAAAGTTTATATCATCTTTGAGGGAAAAGAGGTGCACCGATGCTGCCACTGATGTAAAGCTTTCTTCTTTTCCTTCCTTCTTTTCTTTGCTATCCCTGATCTAAGAAGGTTGGGTATCCCCTGGCCCTTTTAATGATTTATATAAAAAAGTTAGCAAGAAGACGGCTTTCAAGATTGATTCAAGCAGTCAATTCTGACAAATACACCAGTAAATGAAACCTGAAGTGACCGTCTCAGCTTTCTGTGTTCTCATCAATTTCACCTCCGATGTTTTCGTATAATAGTCTGTCATCGCAAAAGTATGCCAATTTTCTCCCTTAGTGAGTAACAGAGGACTCATAGTGCCCATAATTACCATTTGTTTGGGTGAGATCGCTGTGGGGTAAGGCCTTTTCAAATGACGGGTAGCGACGCTGGTTCGGCGCAAATCAACTGCGTTTTGGGAGTAGCGAGGGCCATTATTATTTCTTGCTAGTGACATTCGGCATTTTCTTTTGTCCATGCAGCCCAGTTGCTCATGCGACTCTTTGTGTACCGACTGCAATAATGCGCTGAGGAGAGTCAGGTCCTTAGGAGATCCAAAGTCATCTTGGTATCATAAAGTTTAGTTGCAGTAATTCTATCCATATCTGCCTCTCTGCCTACATGGACGAAGTCGTCCTCTCCACCGAGAGTTTATAACTGGGTGCCAAGAACCTCTTCCCTACCGGAGCCGTTCCGGGATCCGCACCTGCGTTTTATTCCAATATTAGTAAATTCGCTGTAAAGTACGATCTGCACTACAACATTACCTGCATTAAACTGAGAAGTAGCACTGGCGTAGCTCCCTACATCAGCGTGCAGGCTTAATGTAAATCTCCTCCATTGTATCTAACCAACTAAAATGCCTAGTGATCTGTTCGCACTACGATCTTCCTCCTTATCAGACGGTGTATGAGCTGTCCAATAAAGAGGTGGACGAGTCTCCAATGTTAAGATGCCGCGGTGGTAGCGAAAGCTTCGTCTGATGCACATAATGTGCCGATGGCTAACTGCGTTGGACTCAAATGCAGCAGGTTTATCGACCCCAGACACGGATACAGTTTCAGTAAAATATTGCTACTAATCACTTGGAAATTGTACACACGAACACGCATCAAAAGGGGTACCTTTTAACACGCTGATCGCAATGGCGTAGAATAAGCCAACTGATGAATAACTGCCTGACTATCAGACCGCTACCGCCACAGCAAAGCATTTCTCATGACCAGTAATAGCATAAATAAGCTGTTTTAAGCCTCTTTGGCGTGGAAATCTCCGTATAGTCAGGCTTTAATTTAAATGCAATTGGCATAAAATTTGTTGTTTCGGCTCCGCCTTGGACCACCTTAGTTATCGTCTAACAACTGAACAAAGGGCTGCAAAAGCGGAAGCACACAACCATGCAACCACCAATGCTGCAACCTATACAACCACTAAGAATCAGGTATGATGCGATAGGGTAAGCAAGGTGGGCTTGGACAGATAGGGCTAGATCAGTTTAGAGTTATGTTAGCCAAAAGCACTGGTCTGGTTTCGCCGCCATTCGTTGCAGTATCATTAGTCCTGTGGGAGCTCACGAATCGCTTCTACCTATATGCATTTCGATTCATGCATGTGCACTAGTTTACCTCAACTTCGAAATGCATCCATCCACCCTTACCTCAAACAACCACCTCATAATGCCAGTTACATTTATAAATATTATCGTTTCGCTTACTTTGTGAATCTGAACTAGATACACAAAAGCTAAAATGTTCTTGTCAGATGCATTGTAAAAATGTCTGGCTCATGCATTACCGCTTTTTCACACGCAGCATGCATTCCTTAATGTCTTAGACTCCTGTGCAGAAACACAGCTAAGTATAATTGCAAATGAATGAGGGTTGACATCTCAAGCGTTTGTAACTTTCAGACGAGCTGTGGACTGCACCATACTATGCACATTGAAGCAGCGATTGAAGTGTGAACTCTGCGTATGCTATCGTAAGTTCTCGTGCTTACCCTTTTTCGTGTCTTTGCTTGCAAGAGCACCAGAATATTTGTCTCAGAGAGGCCATAAGGCACTGCACGCAGTCGCTGATAACAATAATTCTGCTAAAAGCTTTGGCCTCTTACTTGGCCGCAAGTAGAACACCTGTGCTAAGCCTTAATTAAACGAGCAACTTATTGTAGAATTCAGGACAATTATAACAGAATGGTTTTTCATCGCTGTTAAGTTTGATTTGCCCTCAAGCATTGATCCGTGTTCTCTCGACAGAATTATTCGAATATCTGCTGATTTGGAAAAAGCGTAGGCATTCAATATTTTAAAAGAAGCCGTACAACTTTTACTTAATTTCATGTCTTTGATTTTCGACAACTGCTTAGACATTCAAATAACTATTTAATCGAAAATTTCTCCGATAAGGGGCGATTAATATCCTCGCTGATTATTCATCGGAGTCACCCATCTTCACTTCTATGTGAGGCGACGCCTCGAAATCCTCCACCCGCCATTTGCATCATGCTTGGTAAGCAATGAGTGAAAGGCAAGAATGTGTATGATTAACGATTTCCACCATTTTGTGCTAAAAATAATTAGTAGAACTTGCGTAACCACAATACTGCGATTCCGTAAGGACGCTACGTACATGAGCGCACGAAACACCAGATCATCGCTATCTTAAGCGCCCTTAACGCCATTAAGCTTTGGGATCCCATCTTCGACGAGGTAGGTGGGAATGTTCCATCGGAGAGAACGGGTGAGGAGGTGAACGTGAAGTAATCCTTATAGATAAGCCTCACATTCACTCTTGATTGTACTCAATGAAATTGAGAGTTCTGCCTTCCTCCAGTCCAAATCGTCATGCTTTTGCATGGCGGCCGATTTTCGTGATGGCACTGATCTCTTAAAGGTAAAACGCAGTCCCGCCAACGAAGATGGCCATGATACAAGTAGAGAACGTAGGCTCGGTGCTTGGCTGAGGAATGCATGGGCTTTTAGTGTAACTTTTATTGCAGCCTATCTTTCATTGCAAGAACGGACGCACTTACCCTGTGAGCTGGTGTGCCAAAAGACAGGATTCACGATCACCTCGCAACCGTAATTCAGGTTCTCGAGAAGTTCCGGGGTTAGGCTACGTACAATGCCAATGCGAGTTTTTTTCGTGCAGTTTCTACACATGTACATATGTATATGTGTATGGTGCAAGTCACATCCTACGATTCTAATTGCTAAGGATTAATGTGGGTAACAGCATCCCACTCAGATTTACTCTGTATCGTATTTTGCCTGCCTTTCCAATGTGCTTACAGGATGACCTGTTAATGTGCCAGGAATTCAGCTGCGTGGCGAAATGAGCGGTGCGTCTTGACCGACCCTGTATCCGCATAAAGGTTTGAAGACCTGTCCCGATTGAGGTTCCATGAAACTACTGCACGGTCACCCAGCCCTTTATTTTTGTCACAAGTTCTTGCTGTAAATTGGTTTGTTTATCATTTTGATAGCTCCTGAACTTTCACTGATGAAGACTCACAGCGTAATACGATCGTTGATGGTGGTAGTCGCAGTAATGCTTGCAAGATTTCTGCTTCAACCCAATAAACGCCAATGAGGGCAAAAAGCTACTATGTCGGCTTCATAACGCGTAATGCAAATGGATGTCCCGCCTGAGATTCTGTAGCAAAGCAATTGCGCACCAGTGGATTATCGGTGTGTCTTGGTTCGTTCCCAAGCGAAGGGAGGCATCAGTACGGTGGTGCTATGATTCTGCTTCATTTTGTGCATAGTGCAGCCCATCGAGCAGAAAGGTCAAGGCACGAATACGAATTTATGTTGTCATTCCATCAATGACATCTGAAGCAGACGCACCACAACCCAAACCCAATGATCTTACCATTGACCAATGGCACAAGGCACTACAAAAGTACTCACACTCCTTCCCTTCTCATTGCCTTCAACACTCAGTGGTCAATAAGGGATGAGGCCTCACAGTGAACAACAAGCACGACAATGATAGCGCCGGTATCAAAAGCTGGCAACTAGTTAGCACAAGTGAAAAGACGGAGGGAGGACTAAGAAATTTTACAATGGAGGGTTAAGCTGTAGACTTGTTGGCATGATGGTTTTGATCAGAGACTGTGTATCTCGCATTGTGTGATCTGAGCACTGCTGCGGCTTCTCTGATTCCGGCTTTGCTTATTTCTCCTTTGTGAACTCGTGATTAACTGTTTGCATCCGATGCGCTAATGCACCCAATAACAGCGTAGAAGGCACCACTCTCAGCTTACTAAGTCAACAAAACGGTAACGTGCAAGAGCCGAATAAATTTCTCGATAGGAGTGGAAAAAAGAAACTGCCATCTTATCCGAGATTTCCTTTGCTTCTTTCACCCACTTCCCATCCTCTCCTTCCAAGTCACTCTTCTCAATGTTGATGAAAGCATTGGATAGCTCGGCAAAGTGCAGGCACATTCTGCCAATCTCAAGCCATCATTACCTTTCACCAACTGCAGTTAGCGAATTTCTGTCAAGATTGCCAAAGTAGAGACGCAAAAGTGCCTGCAGCGTATGTGTGCGAAACGGTGGGCCGTAAAGAAGAAGCGTCTAGACATAATTGATGATGTGGTGGTGGTGGCTTCGTGCCAGCAAACAATCCTCCTTCTTAGGAACGATAAAATAATGCTAATGGAATAGCGAAACTTGGTCTAGTGATGATTTGCATTGATTCCTGAAAGCAGTGAAGGACTTGGGAGAGCGATGGTGACATCAGCAAATAAAGAGCAGAGGGGTGATACGCAATGACCACTCACGATCCAAATACCGCCTGAGATCCATATTCGAGTATTCAAACAGTGTGTGCAGTCGACCGTCATTCGGGGTGACACGTTCTACACTTGACAACGTCATTAATCCCTAGGATTTGCTTCACGATGTTGGGGTGGTGCTACAGTTCTTTCAGGAACGCAATTTCTCTGAGAGCAGTCGAAGGGACACCTTGGTCTGTGTGATCAAGTCTTACTCGCTTCAAGGCCTTTAGCTGTTCCCACTTAAGGTCAAAACACTTGTAAACGACACCGCACGTGCCTAGGCCGATAGAATAAGTGTCTCTGTCAAATCTTTTCCCACTTTTGATCGAGTAAGGCTCGAAACATTACAACCCGACATTACCGCAAAATGTGCAGTGCAAAATTCGAGTTAACGTTAATTGTGACTGGTTGCCCACTCGTCGGTGCCTCATTGTAAAAATTACCAACACAACAACTGTTCAGCTTTGCTTAGTTGCAGGACAAATGACAGATTTGGACGAACAAAACAGTTTAAACTGGAAATTTTCCGTTTGAAGCAATTAATTCCTGCAACTGAGAAATGCTTTCATCGCCAATTCGCAATGATTTGAGCACTTTTCTGTTTGACTTCACCTCGGTTTCTTAACCAATGCTATTGTCGCGGTACAAAACATCATTCTTGCTCCTTCATTTAGCTATTCATAACCAAGTCAATGCTGCGAGGAAATGGCTCATCAAAGTAAACTCAGTCATGAATGAATAAAATTTGCCATCAAATTATGCTGAGTTTAAAAAAAACAAGTAAGTTACTAGATGCTATTGAATGAAGTCGGAGCGAATTTGCTAACAAAAGTTGATATTTTAGAAATTTTGCAAAATTGCACATTATTTTGCAATTCTTAAAGAATGTTACAGACATTGTCAAGTCAAAATATTATATTTTAGAACCAAAATCCGCTTTGATCATCCATTTCACCAAAGCACCCATGCAACTTTACATTGTGGTGATTTCACGAGTAATAATAATGATATAGACATCAATCCAAAGTGCAGCCACTGGTGATCCGGCTTTGAAATTCTTTGTTAGCTAAGACTTCTATCTTTTGTTTATAAATTGATGAAATGATCATGTTTCGTGTAATGTATCTCATGGACGAGAGGCGAGAACGGTGCCAATACCGAGTACATGCGAACAAATCAGCCCTCAGACATTCGTGTTCCTAACCTTCCATTGTTGCCAACCCGTTTAAATACCATACCTGTCCCAACGCAGATGGTGCTACGACTTGCCCGTGCAAATAATTTTTCCATCGGGTGGACTTTATGTGGAGGGAGAGAGCTGCCTGGAAACGACGTGTCTTGTTATAATGTGAAGGAGATGGCGTCACACAACTCAACGACCATAAGACAGAGTCGGGATGTGGTATTGAATGCTTCGAAGTGGCCGGTGGAGAGTGAGGAGCCCAAACCGACAGTAAGGTGGATTCTGTGGCATCACTGCCATCCTGCCGCCTACTAAGTGATCAGTGAAATAAGGCGTTCGTCTGATGAACAAAAGAGATGTATTTGAACAAAAAAGAAGAAGAAAGATAATAGGAAAGGTGGTATGTGGGTTGCCAAAGAAGCCAAGAAGCTGTCTGACACAAAGTACCTCAGACGACGAATGTTCACGTGGAAGAAGCGAAGGTGGGACAGAATGGGCAGTGTGGGCGGAGGAGAACTCGCAAGCAGTCGCATCTACTGTTCTAGGCACGCATTCGGTTACTTAGAGCTGTCGCAACCGAATGTCGTGATGACTTTGGACGGTGAAAAGAATTATGTCTCAAGTGTTTTACCATGGTGTCACTTCAACTCACAAAGCAGTCCATGATGGGATGGGCGCGAAGTGTCGCTTTTGTGATTACGATGTGGATGCAAACAACACCTTGAATTTCTTGCAACGCCATCAATTCAGGGCAGATATGTTCTTGAATAAGAGCCAAATTAACAACTTCTCTTAAACAACTTTCGTCCTCTTCGAATTGCATTCCTACCTGCTGAATCTGATGCTAACGAGAGCATAATGGGAGCATCAGAAATAAATAAGACGAAAGTCTGGTGTGAGCTTGGCACATTATCACTGCTCAAATTCGACTCCAGGATTTCGATTTCGACTATCCATTGTACAGCCTGTTCAACTTAGTTTTCTTAACTTGGGAATCATGAAAGCCTGATCGAACGTATGACTGAATTGGAGGGAATCCCCAACACGGTGGAGTTGCAAGTCTGCCCTGTTCTGGACAAAACGCAGCATGTCGTGCACTACAGATGAGGGAGTGAATGCAAACATAAAAGGCAGATCCTTCAACTGAAGCAGTAGTGACACCCACCCCGATCGCCTGACTCTAGCTGCTCCTATCTTTGAACAATGCCATAGGGAGCTGCGAAGAATCACTTACTTCCCCTTCCCCAATTTTCCGGTCATGACACCTTAGCTCACTCATTCTTATGACCTTAAGTTGCTCCCACATCCGATATTGACATTTGCAAATTGCGGAAAGTGTTAAATGCATGGGTTTGGTTGAAATCACTAAGGATATGCAAAAGAGATGGCAGTTAACTCAAGCAATAAAGAAGAGGACAATTGCATTTCAGACATACAAGGAGTTGATCGCTCCCCTTCCCTTCTACGAGGCATCAGTGGGCAGCACGAGCCATCTGTGTGCCAAACCCTGCTCACTGCTTGTAACCACTAAGTTCCTCCGCGTCAACAAAGTGGTCGCTTTATCAATAGGGACCCAGGGGGTAGCAGCAGTGGAAGGATTATCGTCAGTAGTGCCCTTGTTAACGGATGCAACGAGAAACGGCAATGCTTCTGTAACAGCGTACATGTTTTGCTCATCGACGGTGTCGATGAATCCGCTGTTGGAAGCCATAATCAGAATGGATAATTTGGTAATATTGACGCATGGTGAGGGACACGATGAAAGATGCGGTATGTACAACTCCACACAAGACATCGCCCCATAGATGCGATCTTGTGACGAAAGAAGAAGGCAGAGATCTTGACCATCTCAGATTGACAGTCATGCTGAGTATCCTGCGATGAATAATTGAAGGTTGTACTTTCGTGCCTGTTCATGACTTAAAGACTGACACCACCTTTGCCGCTTCGCACTCCTGCTCCACAGGAGGCGCAATAGGAGGAGTCAATTGAGTAAACGACAACAATTTGCAAAGAGGCACCTAAGGGCAGCCCAAATGTCGAATGGAATGGCAGCGACCAATCTATGTTTCCAAATTAGTATCATAAGCACCATGGGCAATGAGCGGTGAATGTGGCCAACGAAAGACGAATTGAACTTAAAAAGCGGAATCGGCATTAAATGTTGGAGAAGAGGAAGAAGCAGAAAGGAAATGGTTAACTTTGGCTTTGGAGAGCGTGAGAGTGAGGAAGCGAAATGGCAGATTACTTCTGGCCTCATTGAAGTGCGGCACATAAAATAGGATGTGATGCCTTAGAAGAGTGTAAGTAGTTGAGGTCTCATTCAACCCAGCCTGACGTCTCCTCACTCACTGGTGGCTCTACAACAGGCAAACGATGCTGCACAAGTAATCGTGGTCCAGTGCGTCAACTGCTGATTTCGTTCACACAACATGATGTGAGAAGAGGCATAAAGATGATGAAAGTGGGAATAAGATAAAGAAGTTTGCGATGTGCCCATAAATGTGACAAGAAATGGCAAAGTTAGGGTGCAAATGATTTTTTCCTTACCTTTTGCATTTGCAAACTCTTGCCCACACTCGAGAGGAGTGTGGGTTTGATCCGACCTCCCCAGGGTGAATGGAGAGGGGTAAAGGAGTCGACAAAGATAATAAAAGGGTGAGAGTATGTGGAAAAATGCTGCCACGATCGGATGTATGAGCATCGACGTATCAGGTGGCAGTGGCTCGTGACAGGTTTGCAGAGTGCAACTCGAAGGAGTTGGAAACAGAGAAGCCGCAACAGTTCTCAGAACCCAAAAAGCAAGATACGGTGTGTCTGGCCAAAAACCATAATGTCAACAAGTTTACAGCTTAGCCTTTCAAAACGAAATTTCTTAGACGATTCGACCGTCTTTTGAGTTGTGCTGACTATTTGCTAGCTCTTGAAGCTGTCACTACTAATGCTATGCCTGTTGTGTACAGCAAGGAATTACCTGCTATTGATGATTGAGTGTTGAAGACATTGAGAATGGGGAGATGGTGGGCACTCTTCTAGTGGCTTATGCTATTGAGCAACGGTGGGGTCATTGGGGTTGGGTCAGCCAGGGTTGATGCACGCCTGCTTCAGATGTCATTGTTGGATATTAATTAAAATCAGCACTAAGTTGGTGTATTAAATTGATTTTCTTTCTCCGAGTACTTTTTGTTGTGCAGTTCAGCCTGAGTTTTTGTTCCCAAATAAAGATGATTGTAGAATTTGTCGATTTCACTCCATAAAACATTACATGTATGCGTGCTGGTGGCACAGATCTCCTTAATCCAAATGGCTCAACAGTGCGGAGATGAATTTTGGCTCACAAATTTGCGTCGGAAGTGCAGAAATACTGATAAGTTGTAACACAGCGAATCTTTTTTATTTAGCAGTCAGCAATTTAACTGTTGCTGGTTCACTGCCAGATTTTGTGTGCCAAAGGGTGGACTCTATTTAACCTCACTGTCGTGTTTTGCGCCAATTCCAACAGCTAGAGCCTCAATGAAGCGGCACACTGGCTTCAGTTACAATACCTTCTCCATGCGTTTATAACCGCACACTCACTCGTTCACTCACTTTTCCATTAACACGACTCTTTGGGCCATTGTCACACGCATCCTGTGTGGAGGTAAGAAATACGCTCCTCCACACAATGAAAGAGAGGTTGCAATAAAAATTACACTAAAAGTTTATGCATTTCTTAAACTGGCACCAAGCCCGCTTCCTCTGTTTTCATCATTGTCATCTCCGTTGGCAGTACTTCGTAATACCTTAAAAGGTTCACTGCCATTGCGAAGAGTAGCCGCCATGCAACAGTAGGGCAATCAGAAGTAGAGGGAAATAGAACCGTCCACTTCATTGCGACCATTCAAGATCAAATATGGGGCTTATCTATTGGGACTGCTGCGATTTTATCTTCCAGTCTATTCTCTCTAATAAAATTTGCCCACCTAACCTTATCGAAAACGGAATCTTAAAGCTTGATTGTGTTAATCGCGCCTACGGTACCGACGATGATGATGTCACAAGAGCATTCTAGCGTTTTGCATCTAGTTCAGATCCATAAAGCAAGCAAAGCGAAGTCTTTATGGATGCAACTGGCATTTCAGAGTGGAGCTTGAGGCGAGGGTGGATGGATTGGTGCAGTTGGGTCTAGGTAAGCTAATGCATATGCATGAACCGAACTGCAGATAAATAGCAGCACTTTGCGAGTTCCTAAAGGATAGAATGAATCTACAATGAATGGAGGCAAAACCACATCGGTGCTTCTTGACACCTTAAATATACACTGACCTACCCCTCCATCCCACCCTAACTTGCTTAAGCTATCGCATCATACCTGCTTCTTCGTAGCTGCATAGCGACACCTCTTGTGCTTCCGCTTTTGCAGCCATTTTCTTCCTTGTTAGACGATGATTAACCCAAGAAGTTAGGCCCAAGATGGGGTCAAAATAACAACTATTTCCATGCTGTTTTCAGTTAAATGAAAACACAGCTAAATGGAGATCTTCGTACTGCAATGCAAGATTCACAGCAAAGAGGTTTGCAAAAGCTTATTTGTGCTAATGCTGATCTTGCCAAAAATTTTGCACGTTTTCACCTCAAGTGCGAAAATCATTATTTCTTGCGGAGCCTTTAGTCAACACCCTAAAGAGCGTTGTGTAAATAAATTAACGAACTCGCATTTATAGCTGACACCCACGCCAACGAAACCGGGTCGTAGTTGTTGATGCAGATGTTGACGGTGATGTTGTCCTTTGACGGAATGAGAACCCTTTAAACTCGAGTGTTCCCATTGTGCATCGGTGTTGTGATTAGAAGCTCTCAAGGCATTTTCTTATGCTGAGAGCAAAACGAGGCTTCCGACGATGTTTCAAGATCAATACTTGTTGAGAATTGTCACTAGACGCAAAACTTTGCCTAAAATTATTCTTAGATGACTTTTGATTTGCTTAGAGGCTGGTACTATTGTGAGGAAAAATTTAATGTAGAGGTAGTTGGTGTGGGAACAAAATGACAGAGAATTTGTTATTATTTTGAAGCTTATTACTTATGATTATTTGTTTTGCCTTCAATTTCGTAATGTTTCAAGCTTCATGTTGGCAAACGGAACGACTCAATTAAAAGTTGTTTGAGCAGTTAAAAGTGTTCGGCATCGGACCAGTTTAACCCATACTGGACGACGGGTTGTAAATGCAACAATGTCCCACTGGTTGCCAAACAATTGATAGGCTTAGTACAACAAGTGTGCACTTCGAGCATTTGTCGCATGCATCTCGCTGTTGAGAAAAGAAGTTATCAAGGCAAGCGGTGTAGGTGTGAGTGTGTGTGTGACTGGATGCAATTGTGGGCATTTCGCACATCATTTAAAACCATGTGAAAGCCATCGAGAGTGGGTGTCCAAAGTGTAATTACTCACTTTTTAGACAAGAAACTCTTATGCAAGAAAGTGAAGTGCGTGTTTCAAACAATTGAGCGTTTAACGCTAAAAAGGCAGGTGAAGGTTGTATTGCGGGCAACAGTTTATCAAAAAAGGGGCATTTTAGCATGAATGCAAAAATAGGCTTTAAATGAGCATGGGATTGCATCGCGATGTGTAGAGGCAGAACACACTGATGCCTTTACTGTTAACTGCCATCGAAGATGAAAGAACTACTTCCTATTAGGACAGAGGGAAAGTGATGAAACGAACCTCCACATTTCAACAAACTCTGAACTCTAATGCTAGCTGCATGATAAGTTGCAGAACAAACACGACTAATCTCAAGTCTTTACAAGATGGCAATTGCAACTGGCAATTGTACTTTTCAAAGGCTTTGCTGTTTCAGATATGGCTTTGAATGAGTTCCAAGTGCTGAACAAATGTAACCGAAGTGAGTCTTACTTTGTTGCAACTCAACTTAGGTATTAATGGGACAGACTTTTAAACTAACCATGTTGGAAGATGTCTGCATCTCAAAACCGACTTCGTGACAAATAGTCATAAGCCTCATAATTTTAATGCAATTCAAGCCTTCTGCATACCCATTCTTCGTAATTAGTTGCGTTTGCCATGATATCTTAGGATTACTTAGCGAACCACAGGAGCGATTGCTCCATCATACCACGTGCGGCTGTGAAGAGATGGTGCATCAGCCGACTATGGTGGGAGGGAATGCGTGGTGATGAAACGAACCTCCACATTTTAACAAGCTCTACACTCTGATGCTAGCTGCAAGATAAGTTTCGGAACAAACACGACTATTCTCAAGTCTTTACAAGATGGTAATTGTACTTTTCAAAGGCTTTGCTGTTTCAGGTATGGCTTTGAATGAGTTGCAAGTGCTGAACAATTTAGATGGCAACGACTGACTGATGGGGTGATTTCGATGTGTATTGTGAGAAGCTGTCGGATTAGAGCCAAATATGAAGAGGTGACGAATACAAAGTGGAGTAAAGAACGCCAACCGGAGGCAGCGGAGATGTCAAATCAAAGTAGCCCATCTCCTAAGCCAAATTGTGTGTGTGTGGCTCTACATGCAAACATTCGTCTATCCACCTCCCAGAAATGAGGCAGCTTGGGAGTGCGTGACCTCCATTACATGTTGCCTTTGTAATGAGCGGATATTTGCAGCGAGCAGGCATTCGTTGGAACTGCAGCCACTTAACTTTAAGCACAAGCCAACTTGACACACGCGGAATGCACTACTGTCCTAGATGCTCCTATGAGCTCGACACGAACATGATGCGGCGGATTAATGTAGGTGAGCGTCATTGCATGTACTGAGGTGTGAATAAGCAGTATTCCCAAAAGGAGCACGGTGTGTCTGATTCAGAAGTTTACTTCATGTGCAATTCATCAGGTCAGCGTTTAGCTGGAAAATGCCACCAAAGTGCCGTCCGTCCGAAAGACGAGCGGCCAGTAAGTTCCTCTTAGAATTGCCACCAATGTTTGCTTAAAGAGAGGCGCACTTCATTCCCTTTAGAAACTACTGCAAGTGATTTACTCACTTTTGTTGGGGGAAGGTATGGCAGTCAAGCTGTAAACTTAAGTGGAAATTGGAATTCCCTAGTTGCAATTTGTGACCCTGCTTGTGACACTGGTCGCAGTGATCGTGGATTGGTGAGGCGTGAGATTCGACCACCACTGTTCCATTGGAAGTTGCAAGGGGCTAGCAAGTGTAACGAAATTTGAGTACCAAGCCTTTACGAAGCAATCGCTGCATGACAAATTGCAAGACTTAGCTTAAGCGTTGGTGTTTTGAGTGCGGTAGCGTAGTTTAGAGCAGAAATGACAGGAAATTGATGCGAATGTAAGGCATTTATGTAACAAAGGGAAACGACTATAACCTAGCCATTCATAGTAGTCTGCTGTGGCTCTTAAACTGTGGATAGAATTCTAAATGCGCTTGTGTTTTCGTCGAATGAGTTCAAGTATCAGACGAGTCCTGGCCACCTGCTGGTCGCCACGCATCCTGAGTTAACCAGACTTGCAATACAATCACTTAATTACACGGCAAAGGGATATATTCTGTTTGAATTGGCGGCGATTCTCAGCTACCTTCTTTCTTTCCTTTCTCGCACGAAGTAAAACAAGGCTTTAACGCCTACAGACAGCTCAAGCATTCCTCCTAGGCACCAATTTTGCATCGATTCCGGACAGCCGAAAATTCGCTGGCCTGAAAGCTGTTAATCCTTCTTGACACGATTGGACATCACTTCAGATTATCCATCGAAAGTTTTACGAGGCTCATGAGGGTGTTCACATGGAATCGAATTCTTTCGAACGAGCTACGTCTTGCATTTGCATCTTGTATCTGCATTCATGGAACACGGAGCAATCATAGAAGCAGTAAACGAACGATCAGAATCTGAGTTGTTGCACTGCTTTAAAGAGCCTCGTTCTCTGTCTCGCACTCGCCATTTCAATTAATGCGAAACAGAGCTCACATAAGTTAGGGATAACACTAACTTCGGCACTCCAAATTGGCGGCCTTAAAAACTTGGCTCAACCACGACAAAGGCACGCAACGTGATTCATGACAAAAGTGTTGGCGTTTCCTTCCTCAAAGTGAAAGCTCAGCCTAGGCAAGAACCGTTCTTACAAAAGAAAAAGGACTTTTCTTGAGTTTCTTACTCTTGTGCAAACATGCAACACATTTGAAAGTGTTTACGTGGACTGTTTCATGTCACCGAACAGTGAGTGAGAGCTCTTAACTTTTGAAACTAAACAACTTACAACAATCCAGGCAGTGTTTCTGTTTATTTTCAGGCATTTAACGTGTTACAGATTTGACCAAAATATCGTTTTTAATCCCACCTCACCGTATATCCATAAGCTCAAATATTATTGAACCGCGTTTGCACACCACTTGTCGTCGAGCTGATTTCAACATCAGGATGCGAATAGACAGAAGAGTATTACCACTCGTCAGTGTGACGATCTGTCTTCTGTTGCGATTGCCATAAGAGGAATGTAAAACAAGAAGCTCGGAAACACATTGGAAAATGAGGTGTACTGTGACGTGTCTTAAGGCGTAAACCACTTTCCCAACCTCTGGGTTGGCCTTTTTTTGTTTGTTGTTTGCTGTTTGTCACTTGTTGGGGTGGTAAGTAAGGGAAACAAAGAGGGAGGAGCTAGCATTTTATTCAGTTTTCCTCATTTTGGTTCAAATGCGAAGCGCCAAGAAAATTGAACGCATGCACTTAAGAAATGAAGGAATGATGAGGCAGGACTTGGTAATTAAATTGATAAATCAACCAAGATGATAACACATATTTTCACCCAACAACATCCACTGGCTACTACCTAGTTGAATGCACTAGTGTTTTAACCACCGTTCTACCCTCCATTGCCCAGTCACATCTTATTTGCTCACCTGGACTGCCGTAGCTTCGGGAAAGGATCACTACAAGTGTAGGCCTGTGTAAACCATCTCTATACAAACCGAAACGGGTTTAAGACTAGTGTGACTGTTCTATTTGGCAAAATGGAATGTATGCATGGAGTGTATGTATGGTTTTGCACTAAAATACTAGTTGGTTACAATCGTTCAGCTCTTACATTGCAGCCATGAACGCGTGACTTGGGCAGGAATCATAATCCCTCAGTGCCATCTACCCGATGTCGCCTCTCTGCTGAATGGAAGTGATGCTGTTGGCATTAATAGACCCAACAATGTTGCCCTTTAAAGCCATCCGATTTGGCATTATTAGCAAAATTTTTGCAGCCGTTTCTCTAGCAAGTGCCATGACAACGCGTGCAGTGTGTAATATTCAACGCAAATCAAAGAAGATGACCACAATATGCACGATTTGGTTCATGTTCGAGGTCGCATTCTGCATTGAGTTTGCACGGATTAATCAAGACGAATTTGTGACAGAACCTACAGCATTACATCCTGACACAATTCTGTCATCAAAGGGGCAGTTGCACAGAAATGTCGGAGTCCCGTTCAATTGTCCCACATCATGGTTTCGCAGATTTTGTGTTTTTAGCTAGGATGAGGAACTCTCCTGCTATTCTTCTCAGCAGAACCTCCATGCCGCTGGATATCGTCATGCCGTACATCGGTGAATGCATTCGGAGACACCAACATAGAGTTTAGTACCTAGAATGCTGCTGACCTCATCACTCATCATCATTGCAGCCCGCCGTATACTTTGTCACCTTACTTTAGCTCAAGGTTCATCCAGATGCCAGTGCACAGTTTGCATACGAGAACAGCTGCATACGTTGAAGGAACCATTCGCAGTGAAGTAATGTCACGTCTTGAGTACGCGTGAGCAGCCAGCAGCGTGAATCGGCATTGCCAAATCGAGAATTCAAGCCAAGCCGAGCCCTGGAAACTGCAGCAGTAAAGCTAGAGGGATGATGGGAGTAGTATACTTCACGCGAACTAACAACTAGATGGGTTGCAATGATCAGCCGTGACAATGTCACGCTTTTTACAAATTACCAGCATAGATATCACCAGGGCAATCTTTCTCAGTCTCCATTTACCTGCAAGCTCTTGATGACACCATATCAGCACACTTAGCTACCGAAGGGCTGCCTTGACAACAGGGAACGAACCCATATTGTGTGTGAGTAGTAGCGATTCAAATTCAGCTGTGCAAGCAGAGCAATCGATTGATGAAGCACACACACCACACCAGAAACGGAGGTGCGATGAACAAGTGACCAGCCAAAGAGGCGATGCCAAATGTCCCATGCCGTTGGTAAGCTCGCAACAGATAAAGATGATTTGCCGATTTGGCGAAGTGACTGACAATTCGCCATGTGCACTTCTATCGCATGTCATAGCTACCAGGATAAACGTAAGTAACGTTTCACCCATATGCATAGGCCCACGACGACAACAGCAAACGAGTGATGGAGTGAAGTGATTATATTTTGAGGGAAGACTTCGGCGTAGCACCTAATAGCGAAGCGTTGAAGAATATTGAGGCGAGGCGGCAAAGGTGTCGGGTGGCAGGGAGAACCGAGATCACGAGAGCAGATAGTGTGTACGGAGTAGCCCATCTCCTATGCCGACGGTCGCACGTGGCTTCACATGCACACCTCAACTTCTATCGCTCTCAGTAATGCAACCATGTGTGCGTGTTTGTGCACACCAATTGCCATTGGCTTGCAGAATGCGGCGGCCGTTGACGTCAAAGTGGAAGTGTGCTTGTGAATGCGGATGAGTATATTGGCCTAGACACTGGACTGTTTTGCACATATTACACGCATATGTTATTCATGTTAACTTATGGCACCATGAACGCGTTACCGATTTATGGGACTCCAATCACTCCAACATGCATTTGTCTCACTAGCAACCGTTTAAGGTGACTAAACAATATGAAACTTTGTCTTGAGATTCATTTAAGTAATTATTTCGCATGTCACAGCGACCAGGATCGACACATATTGAGCCCCAATTTTATGCACGTGTACCCACACTGGTAGATCACTTAACCACCCGTACCTACTTCTGTCTTCTTTTAATTTTAGCCCACGAAAAGACACAATCCCGAAAATGAGGGCGACCAAATTACCACAACTCCCTCCTGCTTTCCTGCTTTTTTAAGTCGTCTGCTTAACACCAGAAGAATCTGGTCTAAATAACACGTGATTCCGAATGACATTCGGATTTAGCGCTTGATTAGAGGATGGTCAAGTTGACTTAGGGAGGTGACTCGTGAACCTTTCGTATAGCCCTGATTTTTAGGAATGTGTTACCAGAGGCAAGAGAGCAACCCGTTTCCGGTGATTTACAAATCTCAATAGAAAAGGCGTTCTTTACCCTTCGCCTAGAGAATCAAAACCAATCGTGCTGACACTGCTCCACACCGAATACGGGCAGTGATTCTATCCATACTCCGATACAATCTTATTCTCTGAACCACTGTCAGCATTTACAAATGCACACGCTCTAGAATGAAGGCGAGCGGATACAGGAGACTGGTTTACATAGCACCACTCTGATGATTGCACTAATCCGTCGGCAGAATGCTTAGCGCCCCAAAGTCCAGACAAGTGGGCAACTGGTTTGAGTTTTGCATTGAGGAGCGTGCCTGTGTAAATTATACTCGACCACCGGTTAACGCATAAAATTGATGGTGATGTCCAGTGGTGAAGATGATGTCGAAATGGCCTAATTAAGGAGTAGGCGATGTAAATGCTTCTACCTTGCCAACTTACACAGCCGTCACACGTACTCAGTAATGTAGCCATGTGGTTATGACTGCGTTGCGGACTGAATTTTCGTGAGGCAGGGCAACCTAGCATGTGTGGGGAAATGTGGCAATTTGCATATGCTCGCTTTTGCTCACTCCAAGAATAGTTGATTGCTAGAGCAAGCACCATCGAGATCTCGACGAGTAAGCCCTAGTCCACTTGCTCTCCTTTTACCCATCCATCCACTCACCCACCCACTCATTCCCATTCATCCATTTTGAACGGCAATTCGAGAGCTTTATGGCGATTAGTTCAATTCATTCACACACTCTACTCGTTCCTTTGCAGTAACAATCAATTGTGTTGCGAAGTCACGCAGTAGGAGGTGCGATGTGCGACTGCGAATGTGACCAGGAATCCATTTCGAGTTGTGTGAGATCATGGTGCAAACCGTGATCTAACGCAACTTGGCTACAATTCTCGCAGCCCACAACAAGCCTCAAACAAGTTACAATGACCACCGAAAGTGGTGCATTGTGACTGAATTAGCATCATCGAAACAAATAAAACATTCCCTGAATCTTATTTGTCAATCATACTAGTAGCAAATCTTATCATTTTACAAGTCGTCATGGTTGAAGAGCAACAAACAAGCCTCAAAAAATTTGCAATGACCACCACAAATCGGTGCATTGTAACTACATTAGTACTGTCGGAAAACGCAAAATATTCTCTAAATTTTATTCCTGCGGATCGTAGTCTGAATGACTACGGCTACTGAGTAGTTATCGTGGCTTTAGCGGATGCAGTAAGGAGAAATGGATGAGGTACACAATGATGAAGCGGTGCATTGTAGAAAGTGGGATGAAGATGGGTAGCATGTGGAGGCAAAAGCGTGCGGAAATAGTGTGAGCAAATTCCATCACAGATTAAACAGTGTAACTAATGCTAAGAAGGGTAGGCAGACTGAGACTTACTCTTTGCAAAGTTGGTGCTGTTTGTCCTTGTCTTCAGCTATTCTGGCAGTGGACAGATGTGAACATGTAAGCAATGCTACAACTCCTTGTAAACACTAAATTGGCCTGCCTCATAACTATTCAGCCTGAAATAGGATCATAGCCACATAGTTTGATTGGTGAGCTGTCGTTGCCTTCGACTGCTCTGTGAGTTCCAACAAAGAGGCATTTCATCGTCTGCTTCCTAACTAAATCAACATCAATTAGTGCCATTCTTCCTAGGCCCTAAATAAATTGTTCACCATTGCTCTCAATCGCAACTGTTTAATGGAAGGATAATTTTATCATGGAAGTCATGCTCCACCAATTGAAGCTAAGAAAATATTTGGACTTTTCTAGATGTTTGAAAGTAAAACACCCTGTTGTCAGATCGTTGCAATTGTCAGATTATTGACTCATTAACTTCAAGTTTGATCAATCTCCCGTTGCTACTCGCCTTTGGTTGGGACTTCTCCACTTGTAGATGCCAACGGCAATTTAAGTAATAAGATTTATTCGAGGTAGTGATAGAATCACGCCCCACATTCAGCATGGCACAACACTCGCAAGATTAATTGCAATTTTATGAAGAAAAAGCACGAGTTTTGTGAATCACTCGAATAGTTTTCTCTCTTGCTTCCTGCGATTTGTTTTTAAGATTAAAACAATGCGAAAGGCTTGATCGTCATCTGCCTTGAGTAAAATGAACCATCCTTGATTTGAGTGCCATATCACTTCTGCTATTATAAATTATGCCTTATCCCACCAGATTCTTCCCAAATTCGGCAGTTGGATTAAGGGATTGGACAGTGGGACATTCTGTAGTCATTGAACAGGAGGTGTGTGGAAGTTGATGGGAGGGCGTGCGTTGTGATGACTGAATTGCTCATATTCTCGTTGTCGAATTATAGCCCGCGCTGGAAAAGCAATAAAGGAATTGATGA
This sequence comes from Taenia hydatigena, assembly GCA_036345935.2. Classification (NCBI taxonomy): domain Eukaryota; kingdom Metazoa; phylum Platyhelminthes; class Cestoda; order Cyclophyllidea; family Taeniidae; genus Taenia; species Taenia hydatigena. The sequence goes on along the minus strand of JADWOT020000004.1, from coordinate 7,022,892 downwards.
ATGGAAATTGCTTCAGTTAGAGTAGATTTGTAGTCGCGACCGCGAAAGCAATTTATGTCAACTCAGTATTTTAATGGGCCGTAGATCTGGTTAAAGAGTTTTAGAGAATTTTGATTCCAATCATGAAAGTGTGAAGCATTGCATGGAAAAAGTTAACCGCAAAATGCTACGCCAGTGCAGTCTCTAAAAGCATTAGCCAAGTATCAGTTTTACGTCTGCATCTGCGCCAAGAGATTACCCAACCAGCTCACCCATCTCCAACTCTATATCTAGAAATCACAGGGCCAAAATTTATCCCCCCACTGCTGAGCCATTTGGATTAAGGAGATCTGTACCACCAGCACGCATGCATGTAATGTTTTATAGAATGAAGTCGACAAATTCCATATTCATCTTCATTTGGGAACAAAAGCTCAGGCTGAACTGCACAACAAACAGTATTCGGAGAAAAAAATCAAATTAATGCACCAACTTAGTGCTGATTTTAATTAATACCTGACAATGACATCTGAAGCAGGCGTGCAACAACCCTGACTGACACAACCTTAATGACCCCACCGTTGCTCAATAGCATAAGCCACTAGAAGAGTGCCCACCATCTCCCCATTCTCTATGTCTTCAACACTCAATCATCAATAGCAGGTAAGTCCTTGCTGTACACAACAGGCATGGCATTAATAGTGACAGCTTCAAGAGCTAGCAAATAGTCAGCACAACTCAAAAGACGGTCGAAGTGTGTAAGAAATTTAGCTTTGAAAGGCTAAGCTGTAAACTTGTTGACATTATGATTTTTGGCCAGACACACCGCATCTCGCTTTTTGGGTTCTGAGAACTGTTGCGGCTTCTCTGTTTCCAACTCCTTCGAGTTGCACTCTGCAAACCTGTCACAAGCCGCTGCCACCTGCTACGTCGATGCACCCAGCAGCAGCGTTAAAGGCACATCTCTCAGTTTAATACACCAACGGGAGTGCAACGCGTTAGGGCAAAATAAATTTTGCGGCAAAATGTGGAAAACAAAAGCTACCATCTTATCCCAGATTTCCTCAGCTTCTTTCATCCACTCTTCATCCTCTCCTTCCAAGTCACCCTCCTTAATGTCAGTGAAGGCAATGACACATTGGCGGTGCTAAATTAATCTCGCGTTGCTATTCGCCTTTAGTTGGGACTTCCCCACTTGTAGATGCCAGCGGCAATTTAAGTAATAAGATTTATTCGAGGTAGTGATAAAGTTTTCACGACTGGAAATCACCTTGATCATGCATTTCACCAAAGCATCGATAAAACATTATAATGTGCAAAAGTAAGAATAACTAATGGTGATTTATGAGCAGTAGTTATGATGTGAACTAAGGATTAAACATCAATCCAAACTAAATTGTAGCTACTGGTGACTCGGCCTTAACGTTCTTTGTTAGCTATGGCTTCCATCTTATTTGTAAGTCAATGAAACGATCACGTTTTGCACGATGCATCTTTTGGACGAGAAGCAGGAACGCAAAAGTCAAAGCTGGAACTCGACGCTGATACAGAGTACACTAGAAGAGGTTAGTCCCCAGACGTGTGTTCCTAATCACTCATTTTTGCTGGTTCACTTAAATACCGTACCTGTCTTAACGTACTCGGTCTGCTCGTTCTAGGGTAGTTGGAAGGAAAATACATAAGAGAAGAAAGCGATACTCATGCAGCTAATCTTATTGAATAATCTGGGGTGGTCCACTTCCTCCCTCTAGTCTGAGTGATGATACATCCTAATGTTGTAAAAACCCTCTTGTGGTGAGCTTATGCTATGGTGGTTGACATTTGATTCATGAGCCCATAGATGCATGGACAGCATCCAATTCTTGTCATTTTAAATGGCTTCGTGTCCCACTCGTGCGAGCGCCTCTTGACTGCCCCGCTTTCCTCCCCAACTTTTAGCTTCCTTCTCGCTGTCACAACTACTATTAGTAGCTTTTGTTATAAGGAGGTTTTGTAAAGCATTAAACAAATTTTCTGCATTCATATCTTTATGATTTATCGGTTGTTCAGAACATAGGGGCAGAGAAAGAGGCTAAACGAGTCAGAGAAGCTAAAATAATCAGTTGTAAGAACCAAAAGTTTCCTCGTCTATGCGTGCATGTCTAGCCAGTTAGCCATGCACCTATGAATTTCTCCCTCTCCTTCTCTATTTACTGAATGCGTAGGAGTCGCTTCGGACAGCGTATGACAGGTGTGTGAAGCTGACCGAGATGGACTTGTCTGCAATGCTCGCTGCGTGCACTGCTTCCCTCTTCTCCTTCTAAGATATTTCAAAACTGAAGCATTAAACAAATGTTTTGCATTCAAATATTTTTGATGCTGACTGAGTTGTAGGTACAGGCTGCCGTCCATTGTCGTTCTAGCTGTGTCTGCTTCCATCGCTCTCCTATCTGCCCACTCATCACACTAAGTGTACACGTATCTCATGCGCATCCATTTCGCATCCATTCATCTCTCGCACGTCCCATCGTTCGTCCAAATGAATAAACACTGCGGTTGCTCGGCAGCAAGCATCGCAAACCGCATTAGACTTGAGCTGACTTCCATTGTCGTGTGTCACACAAGGTGAAAGGAATTGAAAATGACCTAGCTGAAGGCGGTGCAGCCAAGATGGTGAGCACAGAGAAGAATGAAATCCTTGCCAAATCTCAGCCAACATAAATGTTGTTCTGTGGGCCGACAAACACGACGCTACAACACAACGAGGAGGGTTACGGTCACATTAACTCGAAGCGTGCTTCTTGTTGCGGCACTCTACGCCGTTACTCATGCTGTTGTTCAAACCATCCTCACCACCTCTTCTCTGCATCGTTTTGCCCTAGCAGTCGGTGCCCTTTATTTCTTCACCGATCCCCTCTTCTCCTTCTAAGGGATTTCAGAACTTAAGCATAAAAACTGTTGGGTTTCATGTTAATTAAGTGTGACTCGTGAAATAATTTCTCCTCTCTTCATAGGGATTTTCTACTTTTCTCATCTCTTTTGCGTTTGTGAACATCATTCCAGCCATCATCTCTAGGGCTAACATTCCCAATTTAACCTGTCAAGAGAAGCCTGTATGTGGACTATAAGGAAAAAGACGATAACTTCTTGTTAATGGGCTGCCACAATGTTTGATGAAGCGTTTGCTAAACAACCTTACCAACCACATTTCCGCAAAGGTATTTTATCTTAAGAGGAGTTGCCAACTTTTCTAGCGCTAGCTTTCGCAGGTCTAGACCGTAAAAGTGCTATTGCATGACCTCTAGCCCATTGATTCGCCCTTTGCAGCATCAATTATTTCAAAGGATGAGCCGTTGCGTGCTTTCCTTAATACGTGTTGTAAGGAGCTGCGTTAATATGAATAATATTACATATACAAGGCTGCTGTTCCTGACAGTTGGTTAGAGGATGGTCATCTTTTCGACCAGAAGTCGTGCTGGCATCTCCTACTGCAGCCAGCTAATGGGGGAACCCTCTCAGTGAGTCCACCTCTACGAATAGCCGTGCCTTGTTCCATCTGCATATATGCAAACAACTTCGTTTTTAAGTGCCATGGAGCAGTGATTACTGTATACTCATTTGTCCCAAAACCTGACGCCGCTTGTTGATGCAGCGAATTGAAGTTAAAGCCGTCCCCTTCTCATTTTCGAGTGCTTTCACTGCACCTACTTAAGGGATACTTGGTTTCCTCTGATTCAGACCAGGTTACCTATCTCCTAGCACAGTAATTTTATGAGATGATTAATCATCGGTAGTCAATGCCCAAATACCTCAAGAGGTTGGATGCATCTCAATTTTAAATAAGAAGACCTTTTCTGCAGTCAGTAGTAAAAGGTAGCAGCCTCCACTGGTTAGATCGTTATGCACATGATTACAATGGCAGCAATTTTGCTGATCGTAAAATAGGAGCTTTGCAAAGACTACCTGCATTTTACATGTCCTTGCATTGACGGAAGCCAAAAATATTGCCAAGTGTCTCCAGTGGGTGAATTGACAAACGCCAAAGTAGGAGACCAAAACTGCCGCTAACTTTCGCCCCCATTTCTAAAATGCCAAGGCAACTTTTGCTGCAGAATGCGTCCAGTAATCACTGCTCCGCAGCACACGGCTCAGCGAGGTGGAGCCAATGAGTGGGTTTTGCGCTCTGTTGGCAAATGGAAGGGATGGCAACCCCACTGCTACCCGAAAGAGTGAACATTCCCTAACTCATCGCCAAGATCAGCAACGATTCATTCGCTTTGGTCTCCAATATTAACGGTGCAATTTTAGTCGAATCCTATTTACGTTTTAGACTTGCATGCAACTCGGATGGACGATTACTGCTGCTGAGTGCTGATAGTGGAAAGTAACTTAATTTTCAGCCTTCTTGATAACTATGTGTGTATGGCACTTACGGGTGCGCAACAGCTAACCACAACGTTAGTCTTGACGTGGAACCCTCCACGTTTACCCATCTCATAAGAAATGACATCTCTACTCATTATCTGTTTAAGGGCCTTCTTCGCTCTTCGATGGGAAGTGACTTATGGATGCCATTCTGCCAACATTTCATTGAAACCAAGTTGGAGTGGTAACTCGTTGCAAAAGCACTGGTTGTTTTGTGGATCAAAACGTGTGGGAATCGTAAACTGTGCTGCATTCCACTTGCCCTATTCCGTGTCGCGCAGATTGGGCTGATTATGGAGCGGGAGCTAACAACACCCACCCATCAATACGCTCGACTTGGCATATTAGCATGTTTGCTTGCGGCGCTGCAAACTCTCTGTTACCTCATTACACAGGCCTGCAACTCCCCATGACCCAAGCTCTCATCCGCGTTGACACCACTTACCTTTCACCTGCTCCCTGTGCTTTGCCGCATCGACGCGCACTGAACACAGAGGAAAGGCTTGTGATGTTTGAACCGAGCACAAACTGGTAGGGTAAACTAAAGTGAGGGAAGATGCTGAGAATGAAGCGGGTTTGGGGGAGATATGATAGCGCATGGTGATTCGGTATGTGGCAAAAGACTTGGCAAAGCGTTCACGAATATGCCTTGCGCCATTGTAATTGAATCATTTTCTATTTACAAGTGTGAAAATCGACTCTGTGGCCCGCTAAAAAAGGTACGGATACCGAGGTAGCGCCAAATGGTCCTTCATGTCTACAAGCCTTGAGGAAATGTTGTGCTCCGTTTTTGCGGCAGTCTATAATTTCGTGACAGCTCAGGAGCCGCGTCGCACCTGCCAATTCCCTCTTAGCTTTTTGCATGTGGCTGCGTTTTTCACACCTAGAATTTTCCTGATAAACACCTCAAGTCCACTGCCAGCCACTCAGTGGTCCTCTAAAGCCCATCGAATGGGTGACATAAAATAGTTGACAGTGACTTAGATGTGGCCTTGCACACACGATGTGCACATCGTTGCAGGCTTGTCTACGCCAATCGCTTGACTTATGTATCCGTTGTGTAGTCGTTGCATATTTATGGCTCGGTTGGGAGGTCGATGCAATTTTGGGCGTCTTTATTATCAATAGATACGCTAAGTGCTAAATTATTGGATGGTGGAAGGGATGCTGAACCGCGTGGGCGAATATTCGCATCTAATCTGGCATTTTAGTGGATTATACGTGTGGTTGGGGAGATAAATGTTACAATGACTGAACTTCACCGTCAAACAATTAGCAACACCACTCCAACCCCTTCCCTCAGATCGCAATTAGATTCGAAATTGTATTACAATTGTGCTTAAAAAGGACACTAAATTAGGAGAGCTGCACTGAAATCTATCTCACGGGAATCAAGATGGCCTCACGTTTATCAACAGTGACTAGAGCGATCGCAATCAGTGTCAATAGAATGACAATTTATGTCATTGACGTTAGAAGTTGTGGCCCAAATGGAAGCAATGCAACCACTTTTTAGCCTTCTTGGCCATTCGCAGTGCTTAGTAATGTAATTTCTTATCTATGTCCTCTACTAATCCTCCTCTTCACAATTAAAGAAACAGCCTACACCAAACAGGTAGGGATTATCAAAATTATGGATGAGTCACGCATGTCTAACTTGACCTTCTTCCAAGAGTTTGCTTCATTTTCTTCCATACTGGCGCGCATCAAATAGTAGCCTTTCTAATTGAGCATGACAGTAGATACCTGCTGCATAATCACGGCAAATTCTTTGGCTGCTGCATGCACATTCTTAACTCTATTTATTTAATCCCATTCCTTGCATCATGCTCACATCAGTCGCGTGAACATGAGGATGCGCTAATGGAAAACCTCTTAAAATATACTAATTTAACTATCACTCGATGCTCATACATCCGATCGTGGCAGCATTTTTCCACATACTCTCACCCTTTTATTATCTTTGTCGACTCCTTTACCCCTCTTCATTCACTCTGGAGAGGTCGGATCAAACCCACACTCCTCTCGAGTGGGGGCAAGAGTTTGCAAATGTAAAAGGTAGGGAAAAATCATTTGCACACTAAATTTGTCATTTCTTGTCACATTTATGGGCACATCGCAAACTTCTTTATCTTATTCACGTTTTCATCATCTTTATGCCTCTTCGCACATCATGTTGTGTGAACGAAATCAGCAGTTGACGCACTGGACCACGATTACTTCTGCAGCATCCTTCGCCTATTGTAGAGGCACCAGTAAGCGGGGAGACGTCAGGCTGGGATGAATGGCACCTCAACTGCTTACACTTTTCTAAGGCATCACATCTTATTTTATGTACCGCACTTCAATGAGGCCAGAACCATTCCGCCATTTCGCTTCCTCACTGTGACGCCCTCGAAAGCCAAAGTCAACCATTTTCTTTCTGCTTCTTCTTCTCCGACATTTTATGCCGACTCCGCTTTTGTAAGTTCCATTCATCTTTCGTTGTCCACATTCACCGCTCATTGCCCATGGTGCTTATGGTACTAATTTGGAAACACTGATTGGTCGCTGTCATTATATTCGACATTTGGGCTGCCCTTAGGTGCCTCTTTGTAAATTGTTTTCATTTACTCAGTTGGCTCCTCCTATTGCGCCTCCTATAGAGCAGGAGTGCAATGCGGCAAAGGTGGTGTTAGTCTCTATGTCATGAACAGACACGAAAGTACCACTTTCAATTTCTCATTGCAGGATACTCAGCATGACTATCAATCTGAGATGGTCAAAATCTCTGCCGTCTTCTTCCGTCACAAGATCGCATCTATGGGCGATGTCTTGTGTGGAGTTGTACATACCGCATCTTTCATCGTGTCCCTCATCGTGCGTCAATATTACCAAATTATCCATTCTGATTATGGCTTCCAACCGCGCATTCATCAACACCGTCGATGGGTAAAACATGTACGCTGTTACAAAGGCACTGCCGGTTCCCATTGCATCTGTTAACAAGGGTACTACTGACGATAATCCTGCCACTGCTGCTACCCCGTAGGTGCCTGTCGATAAAGCAATCACTTCGTTGACGTGGAGGAACTTAGTGGTTACAAGCAGTGAGCAGGGTTTGGCACACAGATGGCTTGTGCTGCCCACTGATACCTTGTAGAAGGGAATAGGAACGATCGACTCCTTGTGTGTCTGAAATGCAATTGTCCTCTTCCTTATTACTTGAGTTAATTGTGATTTCTTTTGCCTATCATGCTGCTGTCTCTTTGAGTTGCCACATAAGGCGCATTATCCGCCGCACTTTGAAATCCCAAGACATGTTGGCCAATGTTAATAGGAGTATTGTCACGATGGCAGACTTTAGCTTGGCTAGGCCTTTCGGTTACTTACTTCGCGCGTTAACTCGTGCAGTAGTTTCTGTTCCACTCATGACTCTTAAAAAGTGTTTGACTGATCTGAGATTGTTGTAGGCAATCACTTCATTTTATCGCGCTCCAGAGACGCTGCTGAGCGAAGACGTCTATTGTTGTGACGTCCATGTGTGTTCTATGGGCCATATTTGTGCATAAATATTCATGAGAGATGTGCGAGGTTAGTCAACTGCTCCACATCACCTGAATAAAGGGGTTATTGGCAGTGTTGTAAATTTGCTCAATTATCACCCTGCATTGCTTCCGCCTTGGCACGCCAAGAGGATTTGCTCTCAAGAAAGGATCACGCGTGCGCTTGATACAAGTGGTCTCCATTTGTTACTTATGAATGGTCATTGCGTATCACTTCTCTGCTCTTTATTTACTGATGTCACCATCGCTCTTCTAAGTCCTTCACTGCCTTCGGGAATGAATGCAATTCATCACTAGACCAAGTTTCGCTATTCCATTAGTATTCTTTTATCGTTCCTAAGAAGGAGAACTGTTTGCTGACACGAAGCCACCACCACCACATCAATTATGTCTAGACGCTTCTTCTTTACAGCCCACCATCGCGCACAAATGCGCTGCAGGCACTTTTGCATCTCTACATTGGCAAACTTGACAGAAAATCGCTAACTGCAGTTGGTGAAAGGTAAGCTGGCCTAATATTGGCAGAATGTGCCTGCACTTTGCCGAGCTATTCAATGCTTTCGTCAACACTGTGGAGAGTGACTTGAAAGAAGAGGATGAGGAGTGAATGAAAGAAGCAAAGGAAATCTCGCATAAGATGGCGGTTCCTTTTTCCACTCTTATTGAGAAATTTATTCAGCTCTTGCACGTTACCGTTTTGTTGACTTAGTAAACTGAGAGTGGTGCCTTCTACGCTGTTATTATGTGCATTAAAGCATCAGGTGTCAACAGTTAAGTACAAGTTCACAAAGGAGAAATCAGCAAAGCCGGAATCAGAGAAGCCGCAACAGTGTCCAGATCACAAAATGCGAGATACACAGTCTCTGATCAAAAACCATCATGCCAACAAGTCTACAGCTTAACACTTCATTGTAAAATTTCTTAGTCCTCCCTCCGTCTTTTCACTTGTGCTAACTAGTTGCTAGCTTTTGATGCCGGCGCTATCATTGTCGTGCTTATTGTTCACTGTAAGGCCTTCTCCCTTATTGACCACTGAGTGTTTAAGACAGTGAGAAGGGAAGGAGTGTGAGTACTTTTGTAGTGCCTTATGCCATTGGTCAATGGTAGGATCATTGGGTTCGGGTTGTGGCACGTCTGCTTCCGATGTCATTGATGGAATTGCAGCACAAATTCGTATTCGTGTCTTTACCTTTCTGCTCGATGGGCTGCACTATGCACAAAACGAAGCAGAATCATAGCACCACCGTACTGATGCTTCCCTTCGCGTCTGCTATGGGTCCAATCTAGTCTTCAAGTCCTCATGCCCATAAAATCCAAAAGAGGAGGCAGCGTGACAGGACACTGAAATAAGACCTTGGTGTCTAGCTTAAGAAGTGGCAATGCAGGAAGCCGACGTTGCATTTCTACCTTGGTTTTCCTCAATATCACTATCCGTGGCGCCAATTTGGATTGTAAAGGAGACAATGCTAGGAGTGAGCAACCCTGTCAAGTGGGTGAAGACAAGTTCCCGGGTGAGGACTAGTGCGCAAATCCTCCTCTTTACTTTCATTTTATCCTGATGAATTTGCTTAGTAGCATGGTAAGTTGGAATATCCGGAAAAAAATAAGAGCAATTCAGTGTAGACTTGGCGATTTATCACTGCCTAAATTAAACTAGACTTCGACTTCGACTCGCCATTAAACTGCCTGTTTGCCGTTACTTTCTCAACTCGAAGACCGTGGAGGCCTGATTAAACGCATAGCTGAAGTAGAGGGAATTGTTAGCGCAGTGCTAATGCAAATTTATCTCATTTTGGGCCAAACGCTACATGCTGAGCACTGTGGATGAGAGAATAAAAGTGGACATAAGAGGCGGATCTTGTCTTAGACTGCAGTACCACCCACCCTAAACGCGCCAACCCAATTGCTCCTATTGTTGATCAATGCTGTGGGGCACTTCGGAAGATTTGCTCCCATTCTCTTCCCAATTACCCTTAGAGCAGTTGCAAAGGATAACCTGGTCACTGCTCTCCGGCTCAACTAGTCTCATGAACTGAGCTTGTCCCAGCCTCCGATCGTGGCATATGTAAACAACCCTCATGTGCCCACCCATTCACCCATAAGGTCAAGTTTGCGACCATGAAGCGCCAGCAGCTGTGTTGGCCCTGCAACACTCCATGCCTAGCAGACCATTAGTCCCAACATCATCATAATGTGCCCCCTCACGCTACTCTCCGAGATCAAGTGAGTCACCCTCTTATCCATACTGTTTGCTTCCCAAGCACTCAGTCTTTTTCGCCAGTCCGAATTGCCTCCAACGCAATCACCTTTTCGACGCATTCGAATTATAATAAGCCTTGTGCATTTCCCCGTGCATTGTCACAGGATTGGAGCTGCTCCACCGTTTATACTGATTACTGTCAGCACAAGGAAATGCAATGCTAAAAGAGGGGACACCGCTGGAGGTTTATGGGGATCAAGAACGTCAAACAGTTATGCCTATTCTCCGCAGAACTGGCTTAGATCATGACACTTTTTCCAACAACCAAGACAATGAAGTCAATGTTACCGGAATGAAACGCGGATGATATCTGCATTGCCCTCCTCGAGGTCGCTAGTTAAGTAAGCCAACACAATTCCTAGCCAATGTATTGGACTGGAACGAACAGGCATCACTAGACGCACAAAAGCTACGATCACTAGAATTTTGTAGAGATAAATATTACATTGCTGGATTTCATACACTCATGGGAGCAAATCGGTGAAGAGCCTTCGAATGATGGCAGAAATCGCAGCACATGCAAAAACGTCTCGAAGAGAAGTGGACTCAAGTCCGACTGAGTTGGTGGATTCCTCCTCCTTCATTCTCACCAACTCGTCCATCAATTCGTCAATGCAACGCCAAGAGAGTGCGATTAAGGCGACAGTGACTGAAAACGACAGAGGAAGGGTGGAAGTAAAAGCATTCACAAAAGTCGAATGGATTGGGAAGACGGGTGGATGTGGAGGAAATTGAGAACTGGCACCCACACAGGGATGTCGTCCCCAGTACCTGGGTAGTCGTCCGTCTACACCAACAGCGGCAAGAACAGCTACAAGTTTTGATAGCAACTGTGGCTGCGGAACAAAGGGAAGGAGTAGTCGAGTTACTACCACCACCGCTTTTACGCGAAGATGGGGTGGTAGCGTGGTGTTACACAGGCGACGGAAAGAGTTAGTGTTTCCACCTGACAATAGATTAGTGCTTATTTGGCAATGCAACTGCCACAAGTGGTCACTTGAACAATTTGGACGAAAGTGTGGGGAGAGGAGACGATGTGAACCGAGACAAACACACCAGATTTAGGTAGCGCAGTGCGCCATAATGTTCCAGATTGTGACATATCAGTTTGTAAGCTTTTGCATGATTTACCGATGCCCATTCACCTCAACACCATTGAAAACGCTAAACTAAAGAAGGTTCTGAATCAGCGGATAGGGGAAGATCTATAGACCGATACGTTGCTTTCTCGTGTTGCCAAAAGCCGCAGGAAATGAGCGAAGGAAGTCTATGACAGATGAATCCTACGGAACTCCTCATCAGTGATATCTCGCCACAGTTCCGCGATTCTGGAATGCCGTGCGAATTCATTATCTCTCACAAGGCTAGAATGCAATGGCCTAATTTGTTACATAAATGGTGTGGTGTGACTAAAATATTGACTCGTAAATCGACTGCTAGAGGCATGCAGGGCGTAGTACTGCTTTGAGGAGTTGATTGCAATGGAACTGTGCTATAAACCAAGGGAATACAAATATTACTTTCTATTTTGCAAGCTAAGGTGTCGCCAAATGTTCTAACGATCGTCTGGCTGTAGATGCGTCGCACTTGCTTACAGAGCACTTTGTTGCATAGCGCCACATTTGTTGCTCTGATCAGCTCACTCCACTCATCACTGCCGTCAAACGTTTCTACTTCTAATTGTTGTCCTTGTTTTGCTTGAATCACTTCGTCTCTCAACGTTTTCCCACGCATGCTGAGGTCTCAGATGAAAAGCAACTTCGGTTTCCCAAATAAAAGCCTTGTCAGTTAAAAGAACAAGTTTGCGATGCCCTCAATCTAGCAGAGATATTTTCTCCGCTTTCATCTTCCTACTGCTTCACGGCTCATACTGCACAACGTGATCAAATAAGCGCGTGAATTTAGACATCACCACTGCTATTCAGAGAGAAGTAATTGTGCTGATTCCACAGCAATCCCTCTGCACACCAGTATAACTCCCATTCCGATCAGCCGCACATTGCATTGTCGACGACTGCGGTCACCGGTGGAGTAGATGGAAACTGTCAGTGAGTGGGAGAAACGATAAATTTTTCACAGGCCAACGTTGATCGAGTCACCCATACTGCAAGTCGTCTTGACCATTTATCTTTAAATTCAAGGCATGATAAGGGCATCTTATTTGTAAAGTGGTAATGGGTTGCTAAACCCATCGACTTCGCATAGTCTTACTAGCTATAATACTAAGTAGGCAGGTTCGGCTCAAACTAACTTTGGACGCAGTCGCGTGGGAAATGTTGCAATGTAACATCTGCTGATAAAATAATTAGAGAAGTAATGTGGCTGAGTCTTTAAATACAACGAAATCCACAGGACGTGATTCATTTTTGATAGGTGCTTTAGTCTGAGACGCTTCATTGTTGATCAGAAGCCACCATCGAGTGATGTGGCCAAAGGCGAGAAGTAAGAGACGAGTGATTTCTGTTGCATGAAGCAGGTCAGTTTTTACTTCAGACCCCTTTCATCCAAGATTCTAACAGTCTTTTTCCTCTTCTCTCTACACTCATCTTATTTGCGTCCGCTTTGCTGCACTGAATTCTCAAAGTGAAATCCACTTTCATGCACATGGTTGTTCTCCCCCGCATCCTTTGCATTACTGCGTGATACCTACACTGTTACTTCAATCGACACCGTAACTTAAGAGCTTTGATCAATGGAGCCCTTGATCAACATTACGGATATATTCAATAAGGTGATATGGGATAAGTCGCAAGTGACATAAATAGGACAGCTCACGACTTGAATCCAGCAGTAGCGCAGATAGCTTTTTGTTTCCTCATGTTTGGCGTCGGTCACAGTGAATGATGTGACTTCATTGTGAAGAAGTCGACACGACCCAATGACCCACCCACCATTGACCGAAACGTTTGCGTTATGAGCATGGTTATTTGGGCCTCCTCTGTCATGAGGTCGCACTGCCAGCATTAGGTCACCGTCGTGACGTGTCACTGGCATGGCTTTGCCATCCTCACAGACGGTCGGTTTGAATGCACCAAATGATAAGACAGGCACGTTCTAACGGAGTCCATTTGATGTCATGCTAACCCGACTCGCGCGGTTACTTTCGCTACGAGATCCTTCCCACAAACTGCCTTAATTCTATTGCACAAGAACGGCACGCAGTCCTTGTCATGACGTGTGATTCAAGCGCTTCTTAGCCTAATGCGGAGATCCTAGTTCCGACACAATTTCACGACTAACGTGGATTGACGAGTGCATACGACTAAACTATTAAGCGAAATCGGCTCTTCTACAGATGTAGTAACTGCAAAAATGTAGGTAATTATGTGATCGGTACCTATGTGGGTCTCTTCTATGTCAGAGGACTTAGAATTGTGCACTTCAGACACAACCGTTGCCTTCTTGTAGTGGTGAGGACATTGGCTCTCCCCACCATCACGCATTCATTTCATCATGATTTACCACATTTACTAGGCTGCATGGACAATAGGACTTGCAGCTGCAGAGGAGTCAGAGAGAAGCGACGGAACCTTCATAAACTGATTTACGTGATTTCACTCGTGTCGCAAGTCGCCTTGTTCTGCTATGAATCTTGCCATTGCTGCATACCATGCTTGTGTTCTACGCGTCGTTGCAATGAAGAAACTGGAATGCCATGAAATTGCTCAGCTAGGTGGTTATAGTGCAGCGTTTTGTTCGAGGAGTAATTGCAATGTCCGATGCGTGAACTCTTTCTAACACGCTTTCCAATCTGAACCACCGAACATTCGAGGGGTCAAGGTTAAAGGGATGACTACAGCTGGGCAAACGCTGAAAGCTCTTCACACCCAGTGGTCATCATTTTACGAAGTCGAGGCTCGTTTGCTTTTCAAGCTGCAGGTGCATGTGGTTACATCTTACCTCCACAAGTAATTGTGGTAGACATGTGCAGTGACGGAAAGGAGAGGCATGTGGTTGATCTATTGAGTGGAATGATGTTAACACTGTCATACTGTTGTGCCATCCCACAGTATTTGAGGCTAAACGCCTCTACTAAGCTCCTCTTATGCAAAGCCAGAGGACGGTTCAGCGAACTCTGTTAAATGATGGGCATGCTAGCGCTTTGGCTCGCAGAACTCACAAATTACCTACATTCCATTGGGATCGGCTCCATGTCACAATGCTGTTTCCCGCAGACTTCAATCAATGTTTAATAGAGAAGATAACAGTCACTCAAATGCCACATTGATGCAGCGAATTTTTATTGCGAATGGATGACCATGAGTTTAGTTGTTTATTTATTGAGTTCTCAGTAGTTAAACCAAGAAGAAGGAGAAGAAGAAGAAGGAGAACAAAGCAATATTTGCAACGCCTACTATGGTTTACCTTCCTTACTGACATGAGAAATGGCACTACTGACCATTCTGACATCACTTGTTGAGACATCTAAGGCACAGATACGCATTTACCTCACCTAACTGCGCCTAATAATACTGACTGAGTCGATCAGGCCGGACAAATATTGCTCTTGTGGCGGTGTGGTGTAGACACAGTCTTGCAGTGATGATTCGGAAATCAGTAATGACTCAGACTTGGCTGACCTCGTTGTGACGCTTGTTCACATAGGAAACTAGAAGTTTATCACGAGCGTTGTGTCCTGAACATGGAGGTAGGCCTCACCTCGTGATTCCACCCCTCTGCGTTCCGCGTCATTCTCATCGGAAAGACATTCATGGTTCCTGTAAACTATAAAATGGTATGGGGAGGTAGGAACGAAAATGCATGGCACAGATATACGGATATCTACTTTGGAAACACTGGGAATAGGAAAACATGCTAAATTTTGCGAGGAAAGTGGTCAGAATGCAAATAGAGGGGTGGAAGAAGGAAGCCATCAGCGGAGTAGGTGAATGCCAAACGCCTGTTAGGCGGTGGGATCCAATGCCTTGCCAGACGACATTTTAGAGAAGCCACTGCATCTACGTAGAAGATGCCTAGCAATGACATTGCACGGTTGTCGTCCAAGATCCAAGTTGACTCGAAATGGAACGCATGCACCAGAACCAGCGGCATGCATTGCTACCATTATAAAGTGTACAAGCATCACTAATATGATGGCATGATTCATAGTGTAGCTGTTGGTCTAACAGAAAGTGAATCCTTTTCCTTCGTGTCCAACTGTCGAAAAATTGTTTACGATTGTCTTTGCTTAACTAACGCTGGAAATATCAAAAATTATCGATCACTGCTCTGTGGTTTTCACACATAAATACTTACACAGTTGTCTTTGTCTCTCGGCTTTCTCCTGTCGTAAGACTGTTTTTTGCTCCACGATGCTTTTTCCTAGCGAATCATTTACCTTTGACGTGAACTTATATTTGGGTTTTGGAGTTTGATCTGCCGTAGACTTAACAAACATTCACATGTCCATCAAGTACGTAAGTAAGTAAGCTTCAAGTTCTTCTCCTCAATCTGACTTTGCACACTTACCACATAGTGTGTCCGACATTGCTATTTACTGCTGTCCAGCAGACCACATGTTTCTACATTGTGAGCCTGGCAGCCACACTCGTTCCGACATTCTCCATCCGTTTTAAAACACTCCTTCTCCAAGTATTTCATCGTAATGTTGGTTGGACCAGCTCCACTTCGATAAGTAGCCGTGCGTTCGCATATGCTGTGCAGTTCTGAGGGCAACTGTTGAGGACGACTGTCAACCTGGAATGGCTTGAATGAAATGCGGATAATGTCAAGCACTTAGCTGGTTTGACCTGTCTATTTCTTGCCATGCACAAAGCGTACCTAACCGAGTTGTCCCACCTAATTCAGAAATAGAACAGATCGTCACTGCTCAATGTGCTGCAGATTGAATGACCTATGCCGTCTCTAAGTCGGTGCTAATTCGTCACCTCGAACACTCTTGACTCGTTCGGGAATCAAATTTAACAGTCCCATTCCGATGGATCACATCAGTTGGAAAGGTTCCCATGTTTGCTCCTTGCATACCACGTCCGTCTATCCGTCAACATAAAAGCCAGCGCAAAGCCTATAAGCCATTAGGACTCCGAAAGAGACGCACAATACAATCCATCCCACTTAGCTCATCTCAATCCTCAGTTTAAATGGCTACATTCCTGAGGAAGGTCAAGGTATCTGTCTGAGATTTTGTAGTGGCGGCTGTCATTTCCACCTTTTCGCCCTGTAAATGCTGTCTCTCTGAAAATCAGATTCAATGTCCATCAGCTGGACGACCGGTGTGGATGCAGCCGTGCATATCAACTACTTGCGTGCGCAATCAGTACTTGATCACTAAAGTGCAACCAAAAAGCGGGAGGTTCGATGCTTGTCTTGGCATTGCAAAGTTCCCCCCCGACATCACGTTCACAGTATAAATTGGCAAAATACTAAAGTATTGCAGTTCTCGGAGCTTTGCCATTAGCAGACGCGGACATGGAACGCTGGTAAGAGTCACTTTGCTCCTTCTGATACCGCATAGCTGCAGGAACATTTCCAAAAGAGGCAGATGAGGGCTGCAGAAAGAGTAGGTGACAGTGATGCAGAGCCATACATGTATGGTAATGATAGGATCCCGCCTCTTACCAACCTACCCTACTTCTAGGCCACTAAGCTTACGACCAGATCACTAAGCTGACACTAGGATGAGTTGTTAACTGGAGTGTCGAAGAAACTCTGCCTATTAGCTGCATGACAGGCTGTATTTTGTCTGGAACTATACAATATTGATGAAATCAAATGGAGAAAGCAAACCTGTACGCCAGAGATCATCGACTAAACTGATTAGGCTGACCGACAGGATCCTTTGTAGTTGACATTGGAGTGGATGCATCTTAGTAGCCCATGCACCAACTTGATCTTGCAGCGAGTTGAAAGCCGTTGACAGCTCGGACTAAGGTGGTCTCATTGTGCCACGAATACATAGAGTTAAGCCTAGAGTTCATCACGAGTGTGATGTCCTAAGAATGCAGTTAAGCCACCCACTGCTTCGACTGCACTGTGTTCAGCGTCGGTCTCATCGGAATGACAATCGCTATTTTGGTAGACGGTAATGATTGCATGTGGAGGTGGAAGAGAAAGTGTGCCAAGTAGATACACAAGCGAACTGGGTACTCAACAGCGGCGCCACCCAAGTGACGTAAGTCCAGTAGGACGGAGCTATTTGTGAGAAATGATTTGGTAATTGTTTCCTTGACCTAAGGTACGCTGTTGCGTATCCCACTTTATTGCATTCCCCTTTTCCATTTCGACAAATATCCACTTGCACTCTTGTCTCGTGGTGTTTGTACGGCACAAACACAGACTACAAATGCACGATAAGACATTGCGGAAAGAATTACTGCTTAAATGCTCATTTGTAAAGCATGCTTAGGAATATGAGGGTGATGCCATGCTCCCTCCAGCTGCCACTACCGCTTGTTCAGCTATGACAGTGATGTGGTGGGTTGATTAAAATTTGCCAGCTTAACAGATCTCTTTGCACTTGCTCCTTCTCATATAAAAAGTATCATGCAAGCAGTTTTGATGGGCAACACGAGAGACACAATAATGTCATCTTTTAGCTCAGCATGTGGAAGATCCAATTTGGTTTACATAAATTACTCAGCCAAATTCATCACCCTCTTGTGCTTATCTTCCTTGGCCTCCATTTATCGCTCACCTCTTCTTCACCTCATCCTATCCATTCGACGCACTATCACGTATACCTCAATGCAGTCGGCCTCCCTACAACTCACGCATCGCGCACGCTCAACGAAGTCAATTGACGCAGACACACACGCACACGTGTGAGGTGTGGTCACGCGGTCCTCCTCCCCACCCACCCACTCACCCACTTACCCACTTACCCATCCACCCACTTCCACAGGGATGATCTCGCAGGCCAGCCCACGCTTACGTCTCATGTTTTAAGGCCAACAACCCCAGCATTACCAAACTCGTACAAATCTTCACGTTGTGATTTTGTGTACATGGACTGGGTCTCCCTCCCAACATCTGCGTATGCCTCAGTGCATTCAGCTATTCTTCTGCATTCTCTAACGCAGTCATTCATCCATCCACCCACCTACACGTACCAGTCACTTCGTCCCGTCACAGGGCCACCATCACTGTCTTTTCACATCGCCTTTCCTCTTCGCATTCCATAACACATAACCACGTCAGCCGCTGAGACTACAGTCCCTGCTCAATCACACGCCGCCCTCTTCCACTCCCAACACTTCACCCCCCTGCTCTCCCACAAAACATTCTGCATCGTAAACCAACCTGCACTGCCACACTCTGCCATGCAGTAGGAAAGTAGTACACTCCATCATTACATCCTCTCTCCACTCGTCTCACAAGACTCTACCTTTATTCCTCCATTCAACCATCCGAATCAGCCTTTTCCATATGTAGTGGTAAAGGTGGAGGTGGAAGTGGTGGTGGTTTACGATGCACGAGCAATTCATGTCCTCTGTCATGTGGCTCCCACGTAGATGACGACGTGGTATTCTCAGCGCTCCTCCTAAAACTCAAATCGTAGCACGTAAAACTCCATCAACTCCATTGTGTTGCAGTAGTCGGATCCGAAGCACTTGCAGCACCGTGGACGCCACTTCACACTCGTGGTGGCCAGTGGACTATTCTCAATGTCCTCCATACTGTCCACGAAAACGGAGAGCACCTGCATGTCTTCTTCCTCATCACACACGCCGTCTGTCACGACTGCAATGACTAGTACGTGATGCGGTTTTATAATGTCAAGAAAGCTAATGAGGTTGTCCATGAAGTCAAAATTCCTCTCCAGTATGTAGATAAGGCAATCATAATAGCGGAATTGATCATGGAATTCCTCTTTTTAAATGTGCACTTCGTGCATCAAGTTGCCTCGTGCCGGGTAATATTCAACTCAGGAACCATTTTTTTAGAGTTATGGTCCATAACGAAGGGGCTTCCTTCCAATAAACTATCAGCTGCGAGAGTGCAATTAAATTCAAGCATGCGAGGAGAATCCAAAAAATTCTCCCTCATCTGTGTCGAAGGCTGTGTACACATTGTCCGCAATAGGCAGAAGACAGCAATGTACTGTCGGCTTGATAAGGTGGCAACCACGTTGAGAAAGGATTGGTTGGAATGAATCCACCTCTTCCAGGTGATACTGCACTGCCGAAACCGCACAGATTCTTGTCGGGCCACTTCTACCCACTGATGTAGCGATTGAGTGCCTCACGCTAACGACGACTTCGTAGTATCCACCTCCCATGCGGCATTGCCTTGCACGCATTCATGAAGTCGGGAACATTCAGGAAGTGGCATATTTGTGGTGCCAATTCGGGTGGCAGTTGGGTGATTTTGCGATGTGCAGCATCATCCTGGGCCTAAATGTCAACGAAAGTGCATCTTGGTTAGTGGCATGAGAAAAGTACAGGTGAGGGGTATTGAAATGAAGTGAGGATACGTGAAGATGGTGAGGAATAAAATGCCGGTAATTGAAGGGAGTAGAGATAACCGAAACGCAGCATTGTCGGGAAGGTCGGAAGCGTAGAATGACTGCGTGACGCAGACGTCGAGGTTGATATAGCTTCCGTTAGATGGAGGAAGGGAGGTAGGGAGGGTGAGAGCGAGGGCGAGGATAGTCATTTGGCTGACCTCATTGACGCGCATTGGTTGTCATGTCGTCGTGTTTGTGCTCGTGGTCGTCTACCCCTTCGGCAGTCACGCCATCAACACGTCTGTCACATAATGCCTTGTCCACCGATAAATAATGCGAAGGTGGGAGGTGGTGAGACACAATACAGTCCTCCCGTCACAGAGATTGCTTGCAACGACAATGGCATCATCCACACCGTTGTCCACTTGGTACTTCGCGGTAGTCGTAGTAGTAGTAGTAGACACCCACCTCATCTAATGGCAAAGCACTTCTGCCTTTCTCAAGCCAAAGTCACAATGCGAGTAGCGATGGCACTTGTGCGGTCTACCCTTGCTTCACTCACTCACTCACCCACTCACCAACTCACTCATGCTGTAAATCCACGAGTGCTTCTCTGTGTTTGTTGTAAAATGTTGGCCATATTAGCCCAGTGAGTCGCCCTGTTGCTCGTCGAATGGAAAGGGACACAAACACACGCACACACAACCCAATGTGGATTTGTGTCTTTTCTTGTTGTTCACTTCATCTCATTATGCCAATGTCTTGCTAAAAGGCGGACAGGGCGGACCACATTGCGTGGACAGGGCAGTGCGCGTTGATGTGACAGAGGTGGTGCCTCGAGAACCTGCACGCCTCAATGGCACAGCACCAATACTGGCAACTCTACGTGTGGACGAGGTGAGTGGCTTTGAGGACAGAAGAAGAAGAAGAAGAAGAAGAAGAAGAAGAAGGCGCTGTTTTACCGACCTACACAGTGCCTAGCTCACACCCACTCCTCACACCATCCACGAAGTAGGCGGACATTGTGCTCGTCCCCCAGTTGTGTGACAACGTGGTGCCACCGTGTGGAGGACGATATTGTAGACGTGGCATTGTCGACGCCAATTTTCTGCCCATAGATCAGTTAAGCACAAGTGTATTCTAGCCTGTGTGTGTGTGGATGTTTTAAGACGATGGAAAGGAAGCCTCAATCTCCAACCCGCATGCAGCGATGGGAATGTGAAATGCCAACATCGGGCATTATTATGATTGAGGAGTGTAGCCACATTTGACGCAGCGTGCGGAGCCGCCAATGCAGTGAGGAGCATTGCTGATTTGTGAAAGGAAAGCTAATCGGAGCACATCGCACGCCACATCACACAGGCTTGCATGCATTGCATTGCATTGCCATCACCACGTGTTCCAACGTGTTGTGGGGCAGTAAATTTGCTTCCCCTGTACTCCTCCTCCTCCTCTTCCTCCTCGTGACTTGGTTAATGCAAGTTGACGCGGTGCAATCGCCTCAAGTTCGAGTGATTACAGCAAGTCAGTGTCAAGTGCATTGCACAATTGCACAGTGATAACAAATTACTCTGTGCGCAGTGACGCGCGGTTGCGGCGTGAACTTCCACAGTTACGCTGCAGAGCTTAAAAATGTTTGAGCGGGTTTGTAAAGTAGTGTCTGGGAAAGCGCCACTTAGCATTAGTTACACTGTCTAATCTGTGATAAAATTTGCTCGCACTATTTTCGCAAGCTTTTGCCTCCACATGCTACCCATCTTCATTCCACTTTCTACAATGCACCGCTTCATCATTTTGTACCTCATCCATTTCTCCTTACTGCATTCACTAAAGCCACGATAACTACTCAGTAGCCGTCGTCATTCAGACTACGAACCGCAGGAATAAAATTTAGAGAATATTTTGCGTTTTCCGACAGTACTAATGTAGTTATAATGCACCGATCCGTGGTGGTCACTGCAAATTATTTGAGGCTTGTTTGTTGCTCTTCAACCGTGACAACTTGTGGAAAGATAAGACTTGATACTAGTATGATTGACAAATAAAATTCAAGGAATATTTTGTCTGTTCCGATGATGCTAATTTAGTCACAATGCACCACTTTTGGTGGTCATTGTAACTTGTTTGAGGCTTGTTGTGGGCTGCATGAATTGTAGCCAAGTTGCGTTAGATCACGGTTTGCACCATGATCTCACACAACTTGAAATGGATTCCTGGTCACATTCGCAGTCGCACATCGCACCTCCTACTGCGTGACCTCGCAACACAATTGCTTGTTACTGCAAAGGAACGGGTAGAGTGTGTGAATGAATTGAACTAATTGCCATAAAGCTCTCAAATTGCCGTTCGAAGTGGATGAATGGGAATGAGTGGGTGGGTGAGTGAATGGATGGGTAAGAGGAGAGCAAGTGGACTGGGGCTTACTCATCGAACGCATCTCCAGCAGGTTAAATCAACTTGTGAAACTGCAAACCCATTGATTAACACCATATTCCTGGAGGAGAACAAATCAATTAACCCATGTTGTGCATACAAGTACCACAATAACGTCATGAGTAGACACTCAAAATAACCAGCATCTATGCGCCTACCTTACCTTTGACTTTGGGAGCTCTTCCGCTTCTATTGTAAAGGCGCACAATCGGTGGTCCTTCTCAACCATTCATCCATACTTCCATTCATCCACTGTGGACATGCCACAAACTAGCGCACCTAACTCAACACTGTCCTGAGTCGCGAATGGCAAGGCATTCATTTCCCAACAATCGTTGACCCATTATCATTAGTAAAACGACCCATTTGAGTGGGAAGAGAAGCAAAACAACACAACACTCGGCAGAATGCACAAGCCAGTCATTCGATTACGACCTTAACCGACCTTAGTGGCGTAGATATTAAAAATATATGATGTCGTTAAAAAGCCATCATATTTGCTACAAAATCAGCCAAGTTGTAGCCTCCTGAGACTCCCTCGACGGCAAAAGAAGGCAGAATGCTAGGGTAGAATATATATATACTACGGACAGAGGGATATAGGCTACTGGCATGGCCCAGAGGACAGCCCACGCAGCTAGGATAGTACAGCCACCTCTGTGACCTTGTCCGAAACCGGTGGTTCCAATAGACAAAGTGCTACAAAGTTATTCCAAAATGTTTCTTGATACACAACGAAATGTCAACATTGTTACAAAATACATGTCAAAATGCAATTAAAATTTTCAACTAAACAGCACAATAAAATGAAATGATGTTATTTAAACCACATTTACTTTGCGCTGTTACGCCTAATTATATAGCATCAACGCATGATGGACTGTTAATATTCATTGCCATATCTCTCACTCGTGCGCAATTCGTAAATAGTTTCACTTGTGTGCTTAGACCCAAAATTTTTTGCTTATTACGAAATTGTTAAGGTGTGTGACAATTGTTGCATTATCAAGAATATTAAAATCAGAAGTTTGTTTTGTTTACCAAACAAACTTTTATCTGATTGGTTAGATTTGTACGCGACTGGCGTGAGTGCTGCTTGTTTTGGCAACCGTTGTTTCGGATTAGTGGGCCTTTATTTAGCGTCCAAAGGTGGGGATCTTGTAAACATTTAGTACATTTTTGTTAGTTTTAGTAATTTTGGATGCATTGAAGTGAGTTCGGCATAATCAGACCGCAAACGAACGCGAACATCGATATATTGCCAACCAGAAAGGCAGCACACCCTCACTGAGTGAGGTGGCGGAGAATGAGGCAGTTCTTGCAAAAGAGTTCGGTTACTTGATTAATTTGAAGGGATCATGTCAGTTGAAATTTCCATTGAAAGTGATATTGGTTGGTGGGTTGTTAAGAAGTAGTCAGTGAATTAGCTGCGGATGCAAGGAGTTGCGCCACTTGTGACCCTGTTACGAGAAGTCAGTTCCTGTGGCATCACCTAGTTGCTCGTCCTCCTTCATCATTTGCTTGGATGCATGGAAGTCAAGTGGGCATAAACAGACTGCAGTGGGCTTCCTTTCATCCCATCAACCATCGCTCTTTCCTCGTTATTCATCAAGAATGACTTGAAGATGAGCACTTTATGTGGGAGGAGAGAGCTGCCTGGAAACGACGTGTCTTGTTATAATGTGAAGGAGATGGCGTCACACAACTCAACGACCATAAGACAGAGTCGGGATGTGGTATTTAATGCTTCGAAATGGGCGTTGGAGAGTGAGGAGCCCAAACCGACAGTAAGGTGGATTCTGCGGCATCACCGCCATCCTGCCGCCTACTAAGTGATCAGTGAGATAAGGCGTTCGTCTGATGAACAAAAGAGATGCATTTGAACAAACAAGAAGAAGAAGAACGAGAATAAGAAAGGTGTATGTGAGTTGCCAAAGAAGAGATGAAGCTGTCTGACACAAAGCACCTCAGACGAATGTTCATGTGGAAGCAGAGAAAGTGGGACAGAATGGGCAGTGTGGGCGGAGGGAGAACTCGCAAGCAGTCGCATCTGATGTGAAGTTTGGCAAATAGCGACGAATAGTGGAAGTCGCTAGATAAGGCCTAAGGCGTTGAGGTGCATCCATCAATCACCTGTCAAAGATAAATTATTGCCAGGCCTTCATTTGAGGATTAGGTGAGTACGCTGAGGTAAAGAAATTAAGTAGACTTTTTTTCCATTGATTATTCAAGGTGGGCATAATGTGACTCGGTAGGTGTGGAGGCTGCGAGAGAGCAGGTATGTATGTACGCTCCCGCTCCACTGGCACCTCCTCCTTTTCCTGCCTGTCCTCGTCCCTCTTCGAAACGGCCCTTTATCTCCATCCGTCTTCTCCTCCTCCTTTCAGCGCAAAGGCCCCTTGCGCAATCCACATCACTACCTCCTCCTTCGTCCCTCCATTCGTACTCATCCGGAAGGTCGGTAACACCGTAGGTCGTGTCTGCGGCGCCGGTATCTCCTTCCGTTTCTGCCGACCGTCGCTGCCGCCTCCGCATCGAATGACTTGGAGGCGAAGCGAAGAATTGCAGCATCAGTTGGAATCTCACCAGCTTCGCATCAGATGCGCCAGTCGAGTTCTCCATCTCCTCCACCTGCTCCACTTGCTCTCCGTCCACATGAATATCTGTCTGAAGTGCTTTGTGAAAGACAGCCTGTTGGCGTCTTTGGCAACCTGCATGACAATGAGGTTAGTAGAGGTGTGTGTGTAAGGGCGAGCACATACCTCTCCTCGTGGACACTGCTTGCGCCATGTCCACGAGGGTCCGCGCGAGAAAGAAAAATCGCCAACGGAAAAACCAAAGTGATCGACAAGCCAAAGTGAAATGTAGACCAAAAGAAAGAGCTTTTGTTTAAGTGTGTGACACGATCAATAAATTCAATCGACAGCCTCATGATACTTATTACTGGCACGACTGGAAAGATGTGCTGCTTTGTGGTGTAGGTGCGTTGAATGTGCTTGTGGAAGTAATAGCAACCATCCACAACGATGGGGCTGTACTGTCGCCTCACAATGCCAGTGAGCTAGAAATGCGGTCGAAATGTGAGTGGAATAGAAGTGTTACTCAAATGACATTAGTAGTGGGTTTCTGTTGCTGCGTGTGACGGGAAGACGGGTGTGAGTGTTGAAGGGATTTATGCAGCACATCCAGTATGTGCATTTTCGATGGTGGTGGTAAGGAAAGAACCAACACATACCACACCGGTGGGACAGCAGGCTTGCATTTCAGAGAATAGGAGGAAAGAGAAAGGAGGGACGGAAGGAAGGAAGGGAGAAAGAAGTGGTAAGGTGTGTCACACATGCGAGACGGTGGTGGGTAGTCGTATGGTCGAGTGAGAAAATGGTAAAAATAGTTATCGTTGGAATTGGGGTGGTGCATTTGAAGGAGTAGCTTTTACTTTGAGTCATTGCCTTATTGGTAGGGCTGTCGTTTTAATGAGCCTCCATATCTGCCATAAGGTGTTGCATCCATCCTTAAGCAATCCAGACAGCATGCTGACAAACATTCTATGCTATGTTTAAATTGATGGTGATAGTGTTGAGTGAATCATCGAAAGGCGCACTGGTGGTGCAGCAAATAAATGGATGCAAAGCACTCATTCTCCCTGAATTCTAAGTAATGCTTGTGCATCAATACACGCCTTGGAAAGGGGAGTGGGACTTACCGTGACGCACACTTTCTCTGTGTGCTCCGTATAGGATGGGGTTAGCTTGTATCCTAAGGCATTTTGCACACATAAAGGTTTCCTTTAAGGCTGAGCTGGGTAAGATACTGGAAGTGCTGCAACACGTGCGCTGTAGTTAGTGCTGAACGAACGAACACTGCTGGACCTGTGTTCAGGCTTAAATATGGGGTTTGAGCAGATGTGATTCCCGTTTGACAACTTGGCTAGCCATGTTTAGTAAACACAGCTCTAATAAACTATTCGCATGTGGTTTACCCCCAGCATGACTTTTATACTTTCACATATTCTTTAAAAGGCCTTATTTCGCAATCTAGACGTAGGGTGCCGAGAATTTATTTAAGGCAGAAGAGGGCATAATACTAGGGCTGCCAGCATGGCCCGAAGTCAGCCCATCCCACTAGTTGAGCAAACAAATATTTCGCTGGAAGTTTTTTGGCAGCAGGCATGTTTGTAACCGAGAGCTTTCTTGTGACGTCTACAATCAATGGCGAAACGCTGGGTAGATTAAGAATTGACGCCTCAGTACAAATGCAAACTATTGGCTATTATAAGAATGGCCAGTGTGCGTCGAATTTCTCCATCCGCACGCCAACACTCTAAATGTTGACTAATTTAAAGGCAATATTGCGGAAGTTTTACCTCAATGAAAATAACTACTTAAGTGCAATTAAGACGGTGTAACTAGGACCTCTCGTGGAAGTGTTTGGCGTAATCAAGTACAATTGATGGTCTCTATTTCGGTTCCCACCCGACACTGTATTAAGGCTAGAACCGTCTATCTGACATCGATCTAATGGGGTGACATAGTAGAGATTTGCAAAATCGTGCCTTTTACATTGGCAGCGTTACTACACAATTAGGCATATAATTGACTGGTAATACTACTTCGCATAGAAGTGGTCTTGATTTGCTAGCTGTGAGTGATAATCGCGTTTCACTCCTCCTCCCTTCATTCACTCTTGTCATCATCACCCTCCTGACTCCTTCACTGTTCTCAGCAATCTATGCAATTCACCACCATACAAACTTTGACTATTTCGTTAACATTATTGCATCACTCCTAGGAAGGCGAATCGTTTGTTGACATGAAGCCACCACCACCACCACATCATTTAAATCTGGGCGCTTCTTCTCTACGGCCCACCGTTACGCATAAATGCCTATTGTTTGCAGCAAGGAATTACCTGCTATTGATGATGGAGTGTTGAAGACATAGAGAATGGGGAGATGGTGGGCACTCTTCTAGTGGCTTATGCTATTGAGCAACGGTGGGGTCATTGGGGTTGTGTCAGTCAGGGTTGTTGCACGCCTGCTTCAGATGTCATTGTTGGATATTAATTAAAATCAGCACTAAGTTGGCGCATTAAGTTGATTTTTTCTTCCCCGAATACTGTTTGTTGTGCAGTTCAGCCTGAGTTTTTGTTCCCAAATGAAGATGATTATGGAATTTGTCGACTTCACTCCATAAAACATTACATGTGTGCGTGCTGGTGGTACAGATCTCCTTAATCCAACTAACCTTGTGATTTCTAGATGTAAAGTTGGAAATGGGTAAGCTGGTTGGGTAATCTCTTGGTGTAGATGCAGATGCAGAACTGATACTTGGCTAATGATTTCAGAGACTGCGCTGGCGTAGCATTTCGCGGTTAACTTTTTCCATGCAATGCTCCACACTTCCATGATTGGAATCAAAATCCCCTATAACTCTTTAAATCTCATCGCCTGTTTAATGACCATAGAATGTCCCAAGCTCCAATCCCTTAATGCATCTACCGAATTTGGGAAAAACCTGGTGGGATGAAACATATTTTTACAATGGTAGAAGTGGTATGGCACTTAAATCAAGGATGGTTCATTTTACTCAAGGCAGATGACAATGAAGCCTTTAGTATAGTTTTAATCTTGGGAACAAATCGCGGGGAGCAAGAGAGAAAGTTAGTCCCTGTGATTCACAAAACTCGTGCTTTTTCCCCATAGAATTGCAATCAATCGTGTGAGTGTTGTGCCATGCTGAATATGGGGCTTGATTCCATCAATACCTCGAATAAATCTTGTTACTTAAATTGCCGTTGGCATCTACAAGTAGGGAAGTCCCAACTGAAGGCGAGTAGCAACGGGAGATTGACCAAACTTGAAGTTACTGAGTCGATAATCTGGCAATTGCAACGATCCGACAAAAGGGTGTTTGACTTGTAAACAGCTGGCAAAGTCTAAATATTGCCTTAGCTTCAAATGTTGGGGCATGACTTCCATGAGGAAAATTATCCTTCCATTAAACAGTTGCGATTGAGAGCAATGGTGAACAATTTATTTAGGGCCTAGGAAGAATGGCACTAATTGATGTTGATTTAGTTAGGAAGTAGACGATGAAAATGCCTCTTTGTTGGAAATCACAGAGCAGTCGAAGGCAACGACAGCTCACCAATCAAACTATGTGGCTATGATCCTATTTCAGGCTGAGTGGTTGTGAGGCAGGCCAATTTAGTGTTTACAAGGAAATGTCGCGTTGCTCACATGTTCAAATCTGTCCACTGCCAGAATAGCTGAAGACAAGGGCAAACAGCATCAACTTTGCGAAGAGTAAGTCTCAGTCTGCCTACCCTTCTTTCAACCACCCACTTTAAAAGGCATTTTGAGAGATCCTTATTGGCAAGTGTTTTGTAGTTTAATCACGCACACTGCTGGTGTCTTAACAGTAGCGATTAAATGCCACCAAGTTATGCGGCAGGAAGTGTGACGTGCGACTTGTGAACTAGCACAAGGTTTCACTTACGAGAACAGTAGAATCTAGAGAGTGCTTGTAAAACCACAGTGGACAACATTTATGGTGCTCAGCAATATGCCAATTCTCTAGCCGCCAATGCAAGGACATGCAAAATGCAGGTGGGAGATGGGTAACCTGGTCTGAATCAGAGGAAGCCAGGTATCCCTTAAGTAGGTGCAGTGAAAACACTAGAAAATGAGAAGAGGACGGCTTTAACTTCCATTCGCTGCATCAGCAAGCGGAGTTAGGTTTTGGGACAGATGGGTATACGGTAATCACTGCTCCACGGCACTTAAAACGAAGTTGTTTGCATGTATGCAGATGGAACAAGGCACGGCTTTTCGTAGAGGTGGACTCACTGAGAGGGTTTTGCGATTAGCTGGCTGCTGGAAGAGATGGCAGAACTACTACTGGTCGGAGAGAGGACCATTCTCTAACCAACTGTCAGGAACAGCAGCCTTGTATTTGTAATAATATTCATATTAACGCAGCTCCTTACAAAACGTGTTAAGGAAAGCACGCAACGGCTCATCCTTTGAAATAATTGCAGCTGCAAAAGGCGAATCAGTGGGCAAGAGGTCATGCAATAGCACTTTTACGGTCTAGACCTGCTAAAGCTAGCGCTAGAAAAGTTGGCAACTCCTCTTAAGATAAAATACCTTTACGGGAATGTGGTTGGTAAGGTTGTTTAGCAAGCGCTTCATCAAATATTGTGGCAGCCCATTAACAAGAAGTTATCGTCTTTTTTCTTTATAATCCACATACAGACTTCTCTTGACAGGTTAAATTGGGAACGCTTACAAACGCGAAAGAGAAGAGAAAAGTAAAAAATACCTATGAAGAAAGGAGAGATTATTCCACGAGTTACACTTAATTTACATGAAATCCAACAGTTTTTATGCTTGAGTTTTGAAATCCCTTAGAAGGAGAAGAGGGGAGCAGTGAAGAAATAAAGGGCACTGACTGCTAGGGCAAAACGATGCAGAGGAGAGGTGGTGAGGATGATTTGAACAACAGCATGAGTAACGGCGTAGAGTGCCGCAACAAGAAGCACGCTTTGAGTTAATGTGACCGTAATCCTCCTCGTTGTGTTGTAGCGTCGTGTTTGTCGGCCCACAGAACAACATTTATGGTGCTCAGCAATATGCCAATTCTCTAGCCGTGTACACGCCTGTCATACGCTGTCCGAAGCGACTCCTATGCATTCAGCAAATAGAGAAGGAGAGGGAGATATTCATAGGTGGGTATGCAGTTTCACAAGTTGACTGTACCTGCTGAAGATGTGTTTGTAGCGCATTTCACCGGGACCACTCTTCTTGTTACGTTGCACACACACGCGTGGCACGTGTTACATATCACCAAGTCATGGCTATCCAGAATATCCTATGTATTTAAAGCAATAAAGGTGGTGAGGGACAGTTGTGGTGTGTAGTATTTCAAAAGGAGGCGGAGGAGGAGGAGAGATCGGATGGTTAGAAGAACTGAATGCAGTTAGCGTCAATGTTTAGGCGAAACAGGCACTACCGTTGGGTGCGGTGATGAGGACCGCTGCTAAGCAGATGAAACGTATTTTGCGTAGGTGTTACCTCGGGCAGCAAGGATTCGCAGCGACTGGAGTTATGCTTGCTGGATTACTTAATGACGTGGCCTCATGGCTATGAGTAAATTAGGGGGCTATGCGCAAACAAATGGTGTAGAAGTTGATTGAAAGGGGAAGTGTTGAACTCAGCTCTGCCTTGTGTAGAGTGTTCGGCTGTCTGTTAAGGAGAGGATGGGAGGTGTAGGAGGGTACATACAGTGAAAAGCGCATCATTCCACACGTCACCCTGCCAATTTCGACGTTTGAATCTTGAGGTAGAATGTCAATACTACTGAAACGGCGCTCGGTAGGTGGAGCTTTACCAACTCGATGGCGCACAATTTCTCTCTGCTGAGTAGTAGTAGTTAGTAGCAGTAGTGGTAGTAAAGCCGGGGTCTGGTTTGCGTTCTGGTGGTGGCGGCTGCAGTGGTGGCAGCCACATAAGGAGGAGGAAAAGGAGGTGGTGGTGATGGTGGATGTGGTGGCACATATCCGACATTGGCAGTGAGCCGGTAGGGAGGGAGGCGACACTTGTCATTTGCTGTGGATGTGGAGGAAATTGAGAAATGGCACCCACACAGGGATGTCGTCTCCAGTACCTGGGTAGTCATCGCTCTGCACCAACAGCGGCAAGAACAGCTACAAGTTTTGATAGCAACTGTGGCTGCGGAACAAAGGAAAGGAGTAGCCGAGTTACTACCACCACCGCTTTTACGCGAAGATGGGGTGGTAGCGTGGTGTGACACAGGCGGCGGAAAGAGTTAGGGTATCCACCTGGCAACAGATTAGTGCTTATTTAGCAATGCAACTGCCACAAGTGGTCACTTGAACAATTTGGATGAAAGTGTGGGGAGATGAGACGATATGGACCGAGAAAAACACACCAGATTTAGGTAGCGCAGTGCGTCATAATGTTCCAGATTGTGACATATCAGTTTGTAAGCTTTTGCATGATTTGCTGATGCCCATTCACCTCAACACCATTGAAAGCACTGAACTAAAGAAGGTTCTGAATCAGCAGATAGGGAAGAAGTAGAGACCGCGTTGCCAAAAGCCACAGGAAATGAGCAAAGGAAGTGTATAACAGATGATTCCTACGGAACTCCCCATCACCAATATCTCACCACAGTTCCGCGATTCCGGTATGCCGCATCAAATTCGGCCTAGTTATCAAAACGACTAGAGTATCGTGCATTAGCCTCAATGCCACTAGACCCTGTGAATTTTTGATAAATTGAAAATAGCCTGTCGATGGGACCGCACGACTAAATGAAAAGGCTCAGAGGAGTGAGCCAATCGGCGCACCCGTGACTGCGGGGTAAGATGTTGCAGGCACCATTTAGTTCTTTGTAGAGTACATGACTGTGTCTGATGACGCTTTCAACAAGACTATCCGGGTTCTTGTGAAGATCGGAAAGTAGATGCCATGATGCTGAGGCAAGCATGGAGTTAGAGGAGACGTCTTTCAGTGTGAGGCAGCGTAACCAAAGCGTCAAATTTCTCATCCAAATACTGGAATGGAAATCATTGCGATACAGAGACGTAGCTAAGTTGCCACAATTATTACACTATTATAAATGAAAACTAGACCTGCATTGCAGTGAAAATTGTGCATGAATGCGTCATTTATCATTTCATCAACATCAAGTGCTCATTCAATCACTCAGTCTGTCACAACCATTAAGCAGGTGTTCTGCAGAGCTTTTACAGCTTCAACTCCACCTCAAACACAAATTCGAGTGATTGCAGTAAGTCAGTGTCAAGTGCATTGCACAAATGCCCACAGATAAATATTTATTGTATGCGCAGTGGCATACGGTAGTGGCTTGAGCTGTCACAGTTACGCTGCAGGGAGTGAGAAATGTTTGACTGTGCTTGTAAAGTCGTGCCTGCACACCGGTCAGGGGAAGGCCTACTTGGCATTGGCTACACTGCTCATTCAATCACTCAGCCATAGCATTCAATAGTCTGGTTCACCTAAGTATCCACCTTGAGAAAAATTTTGTTACTTAGTGCGAAAGAGTTATTTCATATGCTTCTACACATTCTTCACGATCTCCTTCCGACGCAAACAACAACAACAACAACAACAACAACAACAAAGCCCAAAAGCTTATTGAAGGTGCCATTGCCTTTGATGTGATTACCCTTCCTGTGCTTAATGACGACGTTCTCAAGATCTCTGGAAAAGGCTGCAAAGAAAGCATATCAAGTAGCACACTTTGGCACAATCGCAAGGGCTGCAGTGCTTGACGAATTGGGAAACAGACACGGAGCTCCGAGTGGAGAACAGGTTGTTTAATTATGATTTCAATTAGGTGAAACAAAAGGAGATAAAGCATAAAAGACAAGCGACAGACCTTCTGTTTACAACTTTCGATTTTTCACTGAAATATCAACACTTACTTGATAGATGCTGGAGGACAAAAAGCAGGACTTGGGTCTCAGCAAAACACCGCTATTAGCCACCAGTGATCCAATTCCTGAGGATAAGCTCACACACTGCAAAGAGAGAAGACAAAAGCCGGAATATTGTCCACTCATTAGTGAGTAGCATCGCACTGGTAAGGCTAGAGTCTTGAATAGCTAGGCAAAGCTAAAGCTATCGAGGTTTCAGATTGGTCAATGGACCTGTCACTAGTCATTTTGGATCATTGTTATCCAATACCCGATGCCATGGTTCTACCTTGTAATCTCCATCTCTATTGTCTCAGGTGGGCATGAGGATGTGTGTTTGCAGTGGTGATGGCAAGCACTGTGTGCGTGTGTTGTCAATTTAAGTGGAGCTTATGCCTACCCCTAGTGAGCCACATTCCGTGCAAGCCAGTCATTTGAAGCCGCCGTTAAATAGATCCATCAATGTGGGTCAATGTTCTTAGCCATTGTGTGTGGTATATTCACTGACCTTGGTCCTAACGAATGCATTCAGCTTAGAGCCCGCACTCACTGTCAGCTGCTGCAGACCGATGTTGCAGCGAGTGCTGAAGCAGCGTGTGATCACTTTTTACTCCTTCTTTGTACTTTTTTTCCACTGGAAGTGTCTTCACCTCAGGTAAGCTAAATTATTGGATGGTGGAAGGGATGCTAGAATTTGGCCTAAGGACGCATCGCTCCTGTGTCTTTCCATTATGGCTCGTAATCGGGCATCCTGGTCTCACTTATTCGACCCTTGTGACTACGATTCTTGCTTTTTTCTACGAGCAAGTAAGAAATAGCCTTAATTTCTGCCTACGCCTTATGAAGTTTGTTGAAACGACACTAAGAATATAACTGATGAAATGGGACAAATCAAATAGGAATAAAAATAGAAGAACTCTAACAGCCATAAATCACCCAAAAATCACTCCACCATTGGAATTGCTCTAAAGGTCTGCTGAAATAGGTACGGATACTGAGGCAGCGCCAAATGGCCCTTCATGTCTACAAGCCTTGAGGAACTGCTGTGCTCCGTTGTTGTGGCAGTCTATACTTTCGTGACAGCTCAGGAACCGCGTTGCACTTGCCAATTCCCTCTTAGCTGTTTGCATGTGGCTGCCTCTGTCACACCCAGAATTTTCCTGATAAACACCTCAAGTCCACTGCCAGCCACTCAGTGGTCCTCTAAAGCCCATCGAATAGGTGACATAAAATAGTTGACAGTGACTTAGATGTGGTCTTGCACACACGATGTGCACATCGTTGCAGACTTGTCTACGCCAATCGCTTGACTTATAGATCCACTGTGTAGTCGTTGCATATTTATGGCTTGGTTGGGAGGTCGATGCAATTTTGGGTGTCTTTATCATCAATAGATACGCTAAGTGCTAAATTATTGGATGGTGGAAGGGATGCTGAACCGCGTAGGCGAATATTCGCATCTAATCTGGCATATTAGTGGATTATACGTGTGGTTGGGGAGATAAATTTTACAGTGCTTGAACTTCACCGTCAAACAATTAGTAATACCACTCCAACCTCTTTCCTCAGATCGCAATTCGATTCGAAATTGTATTGGAATTGTGCTGAAAATGACACTAAATTAGGAGAGCTGCACTGAAATCTGTCTCACGGGAATTAAGATGGCCTCACCTTTATCAACAGTTACTGGAGTGATCGCAATCAATGTCAATAAAATGGCAATTTATGTCATTGACATTAGAAGTTGTGGTCTAAATGGAAACGATGCAACCACCTTTTAGCCTTCTTGGCCATTCGTGGAGCTTAGTAATGTATTTTCCTATCTATGTCCTCTACTAATCCTCCTCTTCATATTTGAAGAAACAGCCTACACCAAACAGGTAGGGATTATCAAAATTATGGATGAGTCACGCATGTCTAACTTGACCTTCTTCCTAAATTTTGCTTCATTTTCTCCCATACTGGCGCGGATCAAATAGTAGCCTTTCTAATCGGGCATGACAATAGATACCGTTGCATCTGTTAACAAGGGCACTACTGGCGATGATCCTGGCACTGCTGCTACCCCTGGGTGCCTGTCGATAAAGCGATCACTTCGTTGACGCAAGGGAACTTAGTGGTTACAAGCAGTGAGCAGGGTTTGGCACACAGATGACTCGTGCTGCCCATTGTTACCTTGTAGAAGAAAAGAGGAGCGATCGACTCCTTGTGTGTCTGAAATGCAAATGTCCTCTTCCTTATTGCGTAAGTTAATTGTGTTCTCTTTTGCCTATAGTGATTTCGACAAAACTCATGCGTATTTTGCGTAGGTGTTACCTCTGGCAGCAGAGATTCACAGCGACTGGAGTTGCTCTTGCTGGATTATGGGTAAATCGTGGGGTATGCACAAACAAATGGTGTAGAAGTTGATTGAAGGGGGAAGTGTTGAATTCAGCTCTGCCTTGTGTAGAGTGCTCAGCTGTGTGTGCAGGGGAGGATGGGAGGTGGAGGAGGGCACATACAGTGAAAAGCGCATCATTCCACACGTCACCCTGCCAATTTCGCGTTTGAATCTTGAGGTAGGATATCGATACTACTGAAACGGCGCTCGGTAGGTGGAGCTTTACCAACTCGATGGCTCACAATTTCACTTTGAGTAGTAGTAGTAGTGGTGGTAGTAAAGCCGGGGTCTGGTTGCGTGAGTGGTGAGATCAGTCAATGTGGTTTTAATTGGAAAACATGTAAAGCAAAATGTATCATCTTGGTGGGATGCAAAACAGTCGCAAGCAATGACGCGTGCTAGAATCGGTGCTGGGTAGGTGGTTGCAACACGTTGCAAGCGTTCCATCAAATCTATCATTAAGTAAGTGAATATGTGCTTGCAAAACCAACGCTGCTCATGTGGATGATGTGGGTGAAGTCAATGCCAGAATAAGTAGCATATTCAACTAAGGTCAGACACGGGTGCTCTTTAGCATAGATCGCATGCTACCTGAAGGAACGTACATGATGCCAGTTGAATTCACAACGTCCATTGCAAGACCAAATGCGTTGAGGTCCTGGTTCTGGGTCTTTCGATGCTACCAAACTCATTGTTCTCTTGATTACCAAGACTAACGCCATAGAGATGTCTGATGTGGTTATGTAAGAGAAGTTGAAAATGACGCTGACAGACCAGCTTGCGAGGCAGGTTCGGCAGAGGGACAAGCAGATATTGCTTCCTTACTTTCAGCTGTGAGTGATATAAGTTCGTTCTGATGCCACCAATGAGACACAGTGCGTCATGTCGAAGTGACCACGTCTCGTTCGTGACCACTTGGCTCGTCCCTGCGGAAAAGATTCACTGACATCACGTCATCTTCACCATAAAGCGTCATTTGCGTGATTCTAATGCCTTTAGAGATCTTCAATTTCGTCACACTAAGTGCTTAATCAGATTACCGCTGTGCTGTTTTGGCGGTTCATTTGGGTGGGTATCTGCGTACATTTGAGTACAGCAAAACAGATAACGATATTTACCTTCCTCGCGATCCCAGTTATGATTTGCACGGCCCTCATAGATCATCATCCATTCCGTCTCCATCTATCCGCTCATCCATCTCTCTAACTTTTCATTTTATTTGTCTTTAATTTAGTCAATAGTTTCTCCTTCTTTAACCATCTTTCACCACCACAAATATCATGACATACTAATCATGAATACACTTTATTTACCCACATATGCAGTCTTTGATTATGCAATACGACCGCTGCCAGTGCCTATGAGGTCTCATCTTCACAACTCCACTTAGCCGCTTCTATGTTGACAATTTGATTTAGCCGAGGCAAATCTTTGGCTACTAGCGGAATGCTTCCATGTGCACGAATGTCGGTGAGCAACCCAAATAAACAACCAATTTAGGTGAAATTAACTAACTTACATTCTGAATGACTGCTATAGTTATTGCTTAGAAATGCACCGGATGGTCCACGCAAACCATCGAACCAGCCCAAGAGACCATGACTGATCTCACGGGTGGATCACGCACTGATTAACAAAATCTGGGAAATTGGGGTCTTTTATTTTGTACTTTTGGTGGCACTGCTACCAACCTAATGCAGGACATAAAACACTTCATAAGAGACCATTATCTGTAACACCTTGTGCCGATCGGATGCCGAGAGCAGCAAAGCTCATCCGCCTGCCATTTGCATGAAGCGTACCCCAAAGACTCCAGTCGTCCTCCATGCATTGTGATGCCGTGCTAACCAAGTTCGAGTAATCTATCCGTATTGCGCTAACGAATTAGCACACGGAAGGGAAGCACACTTGAAGATCCTGCTTCAATTGCTATTCCAATGTGCGTATTATGATGCAGCCAACAGGTCCCCTGAAATTTATAAAGACTCGAGACTTCAACCCATATCTATTTCAAATTATTCTTAGATGGATGCGAATACATACTAGTCTGTGACTTTAAAGAAATGAACGTGGTAATGTACGAACCAGACAATTTAGCGTAGAATTTCACAAGAAAATTACAGCGTTTTCGCACCCTGTTTAGATTAATGAGGAGGGCAAATTGAAAATCTTGATGGGTGTAACTGGCGTTTCAGGGTGGTTGGATGCAGTTAGGAGTCTAAGTAAACTAGTACATATGCGTACATCGAAATGCACACAAGTAGCAGCATCTTGTGAGCATCTACAGGATGGAATGAATCTGCAATGAATAGCAGCAAAACCGCACCAGTACTTCTAGCTACCTTAACTATACACTGACCCAGCCCTCCCCATCCCACCTCACCTTGCTTACACTATCGCATCATATCTGCCTCTTAGTAGTTGCATAGCGACGTCTCTTATGCTTCCGCTTTTGCGGCCCTTTGACTTGTTGTTAGATGGTGATTGACTCAAGAAGTTAGGCCAAAGACAGGACCAAGATAACAACCACACTTCATTTAATTGAAAACACAGCTAAACGGAGATATGCACACTGCGACACAAAACTCATAGCAAAGAGGCTTACCAAAGATTTTGTACTTTTCAACGTCACACGCAAAAATTATTAGTTCTTGCACATTTCTCAGTCAACACCATAAAGGCAGTTATTAAATTACATTACTGAATTCGCATTTATACCTGGCACCTACGCCAAAGAAATCAGGTTGCATTTGTTAATGCAGATGCTGATGACGACGACGACGATGTTGTCCCCTTACGAAACAGGAGTTCTTCATTCATGGGTGTGTCTATGGTGCATTGATGCTTTGATTAGAAGCGCTCGGGGCATTTTACTTTTCCAACAGTAAAACGAGGCTTCTGACGATGTCTCAAGACCAATACTTAGTGAAACAAGCACCGTTAAATGCGAAACTTTGCTTTAAAATTATAGTTAGATTTTGTTTGGGTTTCTTAAAGACCAATGCTGTTTGTGAGGAAAAGTTTGACTTAGAGGCCGTTGGAATGGAAGTAAATTAGCAGAGCTTCAATTTCGGAGTAGTTCAAGTTCTCTCTTGGCAAACGGAACATCTTGATAAAAAGGGGTTTAAGCAGTTGAAAATGTTCGGCATCGAACCAGTTTAATCCATACTGGACGACGGGTGGTAAATGCAACAGTGTCCCACTGATCGCCTAATAATTGATAGGCTTAGTACAAGTGTGCACTTCGAGCATTTGTCGCATGCATTTAGCTGTTGGGAAAAGAAGTTATCAAGGTAAGCGGTGTAGGGGTGTGTGCGTGTGTGGAAGTGTGATTGTGGACATGTGTGTGCATCATCAAGAAACCATGTGAAGGCCATCGCGTATGCTTCGTCTAATGCTTAGTTCTTACAGCATCATCAGTGTAAACACTTACCCGAGAGTTGCGCAAGTAACTGAGAAACCTGTGTGGAAAAAGATGTTCGACACCCTGAACAAGAGATCCTGGTGGCTTTCTCTGATCCTAGACAGACTTGAATTCCGACGAACCTGCGTCATTCGCAGCAGCTTCAAAATGGCTTAATGATGAAGGTCAATGAGCTATCATAGCTGCGCATGAATGAAATCACCCTGACGAATGCTCAGTCCTTAATACCCGTGCTTCATAACCATCAGTCGCGCACACGCCGACCACGCCTACTTTAAACTCATTACATCGGGCACCAGAGGCATTTACCTGTCAATCTGTTGCCCTCCACGGGATTCGGGAGATACGCGTACACAAAATTATGATATAGCAGTTGTCCATGCACCTTGCAGCAAGCGGTGATCCAGTATGTAACAAAGTTGCGAATTGCTTCGACGAAAAAGCATGTCAAATGTTGATCTTAGTTTCTTCGAAAAAGACATTAAAGGGTTTTGTCATTAGAGAATATGAAGAATGAATATTTAACGACTTAAATTATTAAAGTACCAAAGCTCCGTCATTTCATTTAGCGATGTCGATAGGAAAAATTACTTGCACCGTCTGAGGCACTAGGCGTGCATCTGCGTTCGCACTTTCTGCAAACAAACAGCCACGGATAAATTTGCAAATATTTTAAGAGGATATACTATTTCCGATGTTTTGCGAAAGTTGGTTATACAATAGCCAGAGGCACATAAAGAGAGTGGGAATGATGGACTTTTTACGTATCACTTGGTTTATTAAGACTCAGCTACAGCATTTCATACCACTAAATGTCACCGAAGCTATCAATACCCGCGCTAGCTTCGACACGTGCCGACGCTTCAAAATCGCCTTCAAGAACACAGGCAGCCTCCGCACATATCCATTTCCAGTGATCAGTCCATCTCTTTGCTCAGTTAAAAAGCAAATGGCTTACTATCTTGCAGTCAAACTGGTATTGAGGCTTTAAATAGGGACCACTTTACAAAAGCATTGTGAATGCATTTCCCACTTCTACAGATGGTTAGAAACACCGTTACTTAGGCTATTAAGTAGAAGCACTTTTGACAGAAAATGAATCCGAAAATAGTTGGTCATTGGGATTTAACGCCTTTCGCATTTGCGTATTTGACCAGCTACAATAAACAAAGTGCTACAAAGTTATTCGAAAATACTTCTTGATACACCACGTAATGCCAACAAAATACATGTCAAAAGGCAGTTAAAATTTTTTAACTAAACATCACAATAAATAAAATGGTTTCACTCAAACCACATTTGCTTTGCGCTGTTACACCTATTAATATAGCATCAATGCATCATGCACCGTTAATATTCATTGCCATATCTCTCACTCGAGCGCAATTCGTAATTTGTTTCACTTGTGTGCTTACACCTAGATTTATTGTTTATTACAAAATTATTAAGGTTTGTGACAATTGTTGCATTACCAAAAACACATTAAAATCAAAAGTTTGTTTGTTGTACCCATTAGACTTTGATTTGATTGGTTAGATTTGTACGCGGCCGGCGCGAGTGCTGCTTGTTTCGAATTAGTTCGCCTTTAGTTACCGTCAGAAGTTGGGAATCTCGTAAATAATTAGTACGTTTTTGTTAGTTTTAGTGGTTTTGGATGCATCGAAGTGAATTTGGCATAATCAGACCGCAAACGAACGGGAACGCCGATATATTGCCAACCACAAAGGCAGCAAACACTCACTGAGTGAGGTGTCGGAGAATGAGAAATTTCTAGCCATAGAGTTCAACTGCTTGATTAATTTGAAAGGATCGTGTCAGTTGGAATTTCTATCGAAAGTGATATTGGTTGGTGGGTTGTTAACAAGTAGTCAGTGAATTAGTTGCGGAGGCATGGAGTTGCGCCACTTGTGACCCTGTTATAGAGAAGTCAGTTCTTGTGCCATCACCTAGTTGCTCGTCTTCCTTCATCATTTGCTTGGATGCATCGAAGTCAAGTCGACGTAAATAGACCGCAGTGGGCCTCTTTTCATCCCATCAACCATCGCTCCTTCCTCGTTATTCATCAAGAATGACATAAAAGATGTGCTTCAGTTTCCATCAGGTACACTTGATGTGGAGGGAGAGAGTTGTCTGGAAACGAAATGTAAGGTAGATTCTGTGGCATCACCGCTATCCTGCTGCCTACTAAGTGATCAGTGCGATAAGGCGTTCGTCTAATGAACAAGAGATGTATTTGAACAAACAAGAAGAAGAACACAAATAAGAAAGGTGACATGCGGGTTGCCAAAGAAGCCAAGAAGCTGTCTGACACAAAGCACCTCAGACGACGAATGTTCATGTGGGAGAAGAGAAAGTGGGACAGAATGGACAGGGTGGGCAGTGTGGGCAAGGGGGAACTCGCAAGCAGTCCCATCGGATGTGACGTTTGGCAGATTGCGACGAATAGTGGAAGTCGCTAGATAAAGCCTAAGGCGTTGACGCTCATCCATCAATCACCTGTCAAAGATAAATTATTGCCAGGCCTTCATTTGAGGATTAGGTGAGTACGCTGAGGTAAAGAAATTAGGGAGACTTTTTTCCCATTGATTATTCAAGGTTGGCATAATGTGACTCGGTAGGTGTGGAGGCTGTGAGAGAGCAGTTACGTATGTACGCTCTCGCCCCACTGGCACCTCCTCCTCCTCCTCCTGCCCATCCACGGCCCTTTGTCTCCGTCCGTCTTCTCATCCTCTCCTCCTCCTTTCAGCACAAAGGCCCTTTGCGCAATCTACAC
Organism: Taenia hydatigena; assembly: GCA_036345935.2. Taxonomy (NCBI): domain Eukaryota; kingdom Metazoa; phylum Platyhelminthes; class Cestoda; order Cyclophyllidea; family Taeniidae; genus Taenia; species Taenia hydatigena. The sequence continues at coordinate 6,981,824 of JADWOT020000004.1, read as the reverse complement.
CACCAACTCCTTCTCCTTCCCTCCAATCGTACTCATCCGCAAGATCGATAACATCCTAGGTCGTGTCTGCGGCAGCAGTATCTCCTTCCGTTTCCGCCGACTGTCGCTGCTGCTGCCGCTGCCGCTGCCGCCTCAACATCGAATGACTTGGAGGCGAGGCGAAGAATTGCAGTATCTCTTGGAACCTCACCAGCTTCGCATCAGATGCGCTAATCGACTTCTCCATCTCCTCCACCTGCTCTACTTGCTCCACCTGCTCTTCTTCCACACGAACATCTGTCTGAAGTGCTTTGTGAAAGACAGCCTTTTAGCATCTTTGGCAACCTGCATGACAATGAGGTTAGTAGAGGTGTGTGTAAAGGCGAGCACCTACCTCTCCTCGTCGACACTGCTTGCGCCATGTCCACGAGGGTCCACGCGAGAAAGAAAAATCGCAAACGGAAAAAACCAATGTGACCGAAAAGCCTAAGTGAAATGTAGACCAAGATGAAGAGCACTTGTAAATACATCCGATTAGTAAACATTGTTGTGGCGGTATGTTTGAGTGTGTGACACGATCAATAGATTTAATCGACAGCCTCATGATAATTATTACTGGCACGACTGGAACGATGTGCTGCTTTGTGGTGTAGGTGAGGTGTAGGTGCATTGAATGTGCTTGTGGAAGTGATAGCAACCATCCTCAACGATGGGGCTGTACTGTCGCCTCACAATGCCAGTGAGCTAGAAATGCGGTTGAAATGGGAGTGGGATAAAAGTGTTACTCAAATGACTTTAGTAGTGGGTTTCTGTTGCTGCGTGTGACGGGAAGGCGGGTGTGTGTTGAAGGGATTTATGCAGCCTATCCAGTATGTGCATTTCGATAATGGTAAGGAAAGAACCAACACATACCACACCGGTGGGACAGCAGGCTTGCTTTTCGAAGAAGAGAAGGAAAGAGAAAGGAGGGACCGAAGGAAGGAAGGAAGGGAGGTAGAAGTGGCTAGATGTGTCACACATGCGAGACGGTGGTTGGTAGCCGTAAGGTCAGGTGAGAAAATGGTGAAAATAGTCCTCGTTGGACCTAAGATGGTGCATTTGAAGGAGTAGCTTCTACTTTGAGTCATTGCCTTATTGGTAGGGCTGTTCTTTAGATGAGTCTCCATATCAGCCATAAGGTGTTGCACCCAGTTCACACAATCGTGCCAATACGTGAGGCCTCTCATTGCAAGCACTGTGGTTTCCTTCATGAGTGACATTATTATTCGCTCTGTGGGGAGTAACATACTACCGATAAGTGATCTAAAGTCTTTTCAATTTGATTAATTGAGCAATGGCTTTTTCAAGCTGAGTCGTTGAACGAAAGGATTTGCAGTGGATAGGGGGCGCATTTGTACTATTGCCACCAATGCTACTGTTGCTGCTGCTGCTGCTGCTGCTGTTCCTAGTAGTAATACGAACACTTCCATTATTATTATTATTGCTGCTACTATTGGTACTACCAAACTCTTGCTGCTGTTGAAACCAGTAGAGGCGCCTTCCTTCATTCCTTATTTCCCTCCGACTATGCAGGGTATGTTGATTGTTTAGAAGTGGGGTGGAGACACCACGCATCCATGGAATACTGTCGAGTTTTATCGAAAGCCTGTGAAGCAATAGAGACTGTTAGTGCTGCATTGCCCTCAACTTCGACCATGTATTCGTGCTCCATTTGTAGTCGCTATCATTCAAGCAGTTCTGATGGGCAACACGAGAGACAATAATATCATCTTTTGCTCAACATGTAGAAGATTCAAGTTGGTTCGCATAAATTACTCGGCCAAATTCATCACCCTCTTTTGCTTATCTTCCTTGGCCTCCATTTATCGCTCACCTCTTCTTCACCTCTTTCTACCCATTCGACGCACTATCACGTATACCTCAATGCAGTCGGTCTCCCTACACCTCACGCATCGCACAAGCTCAACGAGGTCAAATGAAGCACACACACACGTGTTAGGTGTGGTCAAGCGGTCCTCCTCCCCACCCACTCACCCACTTACCCACCCACTCACCCACTTCCACAGGGATGATCTCGCAGACCAGCCCACTCTCACGTCGCATGTTTTAAGGCCAGTGTGATTTTACAGGCACTCTCTAGCTTCTACTGTTCTCGTAAGTGAAACCGTGTGCTAGTTCACAAAAATTTTCACCAAGACCAGTTGAACTTGAGATGCGGAACCTTAAAAGAGGGCCAGTCTAGGCCTTGCGATTGATTGTCTGACAACTTATTGCCAATGAGGTGACTGACAACCAACCCAAATTAGAAGAGTGGGCCAAAGCATGGCTTGAAGAAACCAGGTTTACGGGCAATCATTTGACACGAGCATGAGAGTCTGTCATTGACATAGCTAAAATCCCCAGACTTGAACGCCTTCTTTGGCTAGACCAGAGGCGTATACTGCTCTTGCTACGATGCAGTCAATGGTGAAATATGGACTCAAATGCGTGGGCGCTTGATTCAAACGCGTATTCTTCCTACACGATTAGAAATATCAACACGTGCGACTTTCATGTTAACTTTCACAAAAGATGGGGCTTGGAAGTAGTGTAAGTGTCGAGTGAATTAATGTGCTTTCTAAAGCTTTCCGAAGGTGCCAATTCGGCCATATTGTACCACTGTGGGGCTGTCTTTGCCGATAGTTCTCGCCTTGTTCGGAGCTAAATGAGTGATTGCTGAAATCATGCTTTAGCCAAAACGGGCTTGTTTACGTTTTTGCAGCCGGATTCCTTACCAAGTCGCACGTCACACTTCCTGCCGCATAACTTGGTGGCATTTAATCGCTGCTGTCAAGAAACCGGCAGTGTGCGTGATTAAACTACAAAACGCTTGCCAATAAGGGGCTCTCGAAATGCCTTTTAAAGTGGGTGGTTGAAAGAAGGGTAGGCAGACTGAGACTTACTCTTCGCAAAGTTGATGCTGTTTGCCCTTGTCTTCAGCTATTCTGGCAGTGGACAGATGTGAACCTGTGAGCAACGCGACATTTCCTTGTAAACACTAAATTGGCCTGCCTCACAACTATTCAGCCTGAAATAGGACCATAGCCACATAGTTTGATTAGTGCGCCCTCGTTACTTTCGACTGCTCTGTGAGTTCCAACAAAGAGGCATTTCATCGTCTACTTCCTAACTAAATCAACATCAATTAGTGCCATTCTCCCTAAGCACCAACTAAATTGTTCACCATTGCTCTCAATCGCAACCGTTTAATGGAGGGATAATTTTCCTCATGGAAGTCATGCCCCACCATTTGAAGCTAAGACAATATTTGAACTTTTCCAGATGTTTGAAAGTCAAGCACCCTGTTGTCGGATCGTTGCAATTGTCAGATTATTGACTCATTAACTTCAAGTTTGATCAATATCCCGTTGCTACTCGCCTTTAGTTGGGACTTCCCTACTTGTAGATGCCAACGGCAACTTAAGTAACAAGATTTATTCGAGGTAGTGATAAAGTTTTAACGATTATGCATTTCACCTAAGCATCGATAAAACATTATAATGTGCAAAAGTAGGAATAAATAATGGTGATTTATGAGCAGTAATTATGATGCAAACTAAGGATTAAACATCAATCCAAACTAAATTGTAGCTACTGGTGACTCGGCCTTAACGTTCTTTGTTAGCTATGGCTTCCATCTTATTTGTAGGCCAATGAAACGATCACGTTTTGCATGATGCATCTTTTGGACGAGAAGCAGAAACGCAAAAGTCAAAGTTGGAACTCGACGCTGATACAGAGTACACTAGGACAGGTTAGTCCCCAGACGTGTGTTCCTAATCACCCATTTTTGCTGGTTCACCCAAATACCACACCTGCCTTAACGTGCTCTGTCCGCTCGTTCTAGGGGTAGTTGGAAGGAAAATACATGAAAGAAGAAAGTGATACTCATGCAACTAATCTTATCGAATAATCTAGGGTGGTCCACTTCCTTCCTCTAGTCTGAGTGATGATACATCCTAATGTTGTAAAAATCCTCTTGTGGTATGCTTATGCTATGGTGGTTGACATTTGATTCATCTCCTCCAGCAGCCAGCTAATCGCAAAGCCCTCTCAGTGAGTCCACCTCCACGAAAAGCCGTGCCTTGTTCCATCTGCATATATGCAAACAACTTCGTTTTGAGTGCCATGGAGCAGTGATTACTGTATACTCATCTGTCCCAAAACCTAACTCCACTTGTTGATGCAGCGAATGGAAGTTAAAGCCGTCCCCTTCTCATTTTCTAGTGTTCCCACTGCACCTACCCAAGAGATACCTGGCTTCCTCTCATTCAGACCAGGTTACCTATCTCCTAGCACAGTAATTTTATGAGATGATTAATCATTGGTAGCCAATGCCCAAATGCCTTAAGAAGTTGAATGCATCTCTATTTTAAATAGGAAGACCTTTTCTACAGTCAGTAGTAAAAGGTAGCAGTCTCAACTGGCTAGATCGTTATGCACATGATTACAATGGCGGCAGATTTGCTGATCGCAAATTAGGGGCTTTGCAAAGACAACCTGCATTTTGCATGTCCTTGCATTGACGGAAGCCAAAAATATTGCCAAGTGTCTCCAGTGGGTGAATTGACAAACACCAAAGTAGGAAACCAAAACTGCCGCTAACATTCGCCCCACTTCCAAAATGCTAAGGCAATTTTAGCTGCAGAATGCGTCCAGTAATCACTGCTCCGCAGCACACGGCTCAGCGAGGTGGAGCCAATGAGTGGGTTTTGCGCTCAGCTGGCAGTTGGAAGGGATGGCAACTCCACTGCTGTCCGAAAGAGTGAACATTCTCTAACTCATCGCCAAGATCAGCAACAATTCATTCGCTTTGGTCTCTAATGTTAACGGTGCAATTTTGGTCGAATCCTATTTACGTTCAAGACTTACTTGCAACTCGGATGGACGATTACTGCTGCTGAGTGCTGATAGTGGAAAGTAACTTAATTTTCAGCCTCCTCACTCACGAGTGCGCAACAGCTAGCCACAACGTTAGTCTTAACGTGAAACCCTCCACGTTTACCCATCTCATGAGAAATGGCATCTCTACTCATTATCTGCTTAAGGGCCTTCTTCGCTCTTCGATGGGAAGTGACTTGTGGATGCCATTCTGCCAAAATTTCATTAAACCAAGTTGGAGTGGTAACTCGTTGCAAAAGCACTGGATGTTTTGTGGATCAAAATGTGTGGGAACGGTAAACTGTGCTGCATTCCATTTTCCCACTTCCGTATCACGCAGATTGGGCTGATTATGCAGCGGGAGCTAACAGCACCCACCCATCAATACGCTCGACTTAGCATATTAGCACATTTGCTTGCGGCGCTGCAAACTCTCTGTTGCCTCATTACACAGGCCTGCAACTCCCCATGACCCAAGCTCTCATCCGCGTAGACACCACTTACCTTTTACCTGCTCCCTGTGCTTTGACGCATCGACGCGCACTGAACACTGAGGAGAGGCTTGTGATGTTTAAGCCGAGCACAGCCTGGTAGAGTAAACTAAAGTGAGGGAAGATATTGGGAATGAAGCGGGTTTGGGGGAGATATGATAGCGCATGGTGATTCGACATGTGGCAAAAGACTTAGCAAAGCATTCACGAATATGCTCGCGCCATTGTAATTGAATCCTTCCCTATTTACAAGTGTCAAAATCGACTCGTGACAGTTGTAGCATGGTCTATGGTGGCGTTGTGTCTGTCGTCTAAGGAAACAGCATTCACTTGAGCTAGAATATGGCCTAAGGACGCATCGCTTTTGTGTCTTTCCATTATGGCTCACAATTGGGCATCATGGTGCATGATACGGAGAATTACCTTAGGTGTCTCACTTATTCCACCCTTGTGGCTACAAATCTTGTTTTTTTTTTAACAAGCAAATAAGAAATTGCCTTAATTCCTGCCTACGCCTTATGAAGTTTGTTGAAACGACACTAAGAATATTAATGATGAAATGGGACAAATCAAATAGGAATGAAAATAAAATAACTCTAACAGTCATAAAACACCCAAAAATCACTCCACCACTGGAATTGCTATGGGGCATGCTGAAAAAGGTACGGATACTGAGGCAGCGCCAAATGGTCCTTCATGTCTACAAGCCTTGAGGAACTGCTGCGCTCCTTTGTTGTGGCAGTCTATACTTTCGTGACAGCTCAGGAACCGCGTTTCACTTGCCAATTCTCTCTTAGCTGTTTGCATTGGCTGCGTTTGTCACACACAGAATTTTCCTGATAAACACCTCAATTCCACTGCCAGCCACTCAGTGGTCCTCCAAAGCCCATCGAATAGGTGATATAAAACAGTTGACAGTGACTCAGATGTGGTCTTCCACACACGATGTGCATATTGTTGCAGACTTGTCTACGCCAATCGCTTGATTTATATATCCGTTGTGTAGTCGTTGCATATTTGTGGCTCGGTTGGGAGGTCGATGCAATTATGTGCGTTTTTATCATCAATGGATACGCTAAGTACTAAATTATTGGATGGTGGAAAGGATGCTGAACCGCGTAGGCAAATATTCTCATCTAATCTGGCATATTAGTGGATTAGACATGTGGTTGGGAGATAAATGTTACAACGATTGAACTTCACCTTCAAACAATTAGCAACACCTCTCCAACCCCTTTCCTCAGATCGCAATTCGATTCGAAATTGTGCTACAATTATGCAGAAAATGACATTAAATTAGGAGAGCTGCACTGAAATCTATCTCACGGGAATTAGGATGGCCTCACCTTCATCAACAGTGACTAGAGCGATCGCAATCAGTGTCAATAGAATGACAATTTATGTCATTGACATTAGAAGTTGTGGCCTAAATGGAGACAATGCAACCACCTTTTAGCCTTCTTGGCCATTCGTAGAGCTTAGTAATGTATTTTCTTATCTATGTCCTCTACTAATCCTCCTCTTCACAATTAAAGAAACAGCCTACACCAGTTTGTGCTCGGTTTAAACATCACAAGCCTCTCCTCAGTGTTCAGTGCGCGTCGATGCGTCAAAGCACAGGGAGCAGGTAAAAGGTAAGTGGTGTCTACGCGGATGAGAGCTTGGGTCATGGGGAGTTGCAGGCCTGTGTAATGAGGCAACAGAGAGTTTGCAGCGCCGCAAGCAAAGGAGCGCAGCAGTTCCTCAAGGCTTGTAGACATGAAGGACCATTTGGCGCTGCCTCAGTATCCGTACCTTTTTCAGCATGCCCCATAGCAATTCCAGTGGTGGAGTGATTTTTGGGTGTTTTATGACTGTTAGAGTTATTTTATTTTCATTCCTATTTGATTTGTCCCATTTCATCATTAATATTCTTAGTGTCGTTTCAACAAACTTCATAAGGCGTAGGCAGGAATTAAGGCAATTTCTTATTTGCTTGTTAAAAAAAAAACAAGATTTGTAGCCACAAGGGTGGAATAAGTGAGACACCTAAGGTAATTCTCCGTATCATGCACCATGATGCCCAATTGTGAGCCATAATGGAAAGACACAAAAGCGATGCGTCCTTAGGCCATATTCTAGCTCAAGTGAATGCTGTTTCCTTAGACGACAGACACAACGCCACCATAGACCATGCTACAACTGTCACGAGTCGATTTTGACACTTGTAAATAGGGAAGGATTCAATTACAATGGCGCGAGCATATTCGTGAATGCTTTGCTAAGTCTTTTGCCACATGTCGAATCACCATGCGCTATCATATCTCCCCCAAACCCGCTTCATTCCCAATATCTTCCCTCACTTTAGTTTACTCTACCAGGCTGTGCTCGGCTTAAACATCACAAGCCTCTCCTCAGTGTTCAGTGCGCGTCGATGCGTCAAAGCACAGGGAGCAGGTAAAAGGTAAGTGGTGTCTACGCGGATGAGAGCTTGGGTCATGGGGAGTTGCAGGCCTGTGTAATGAGGCAACAGAGAGTTTGCAGCGCCGCAAGCAAATGTGCTAATATGCTAAGTCGAGCGTATTGATGGGTGGGTGCTGTTAGCTCCCGCTGCATAATCAGCCCAATCTGCGTGATACGGAAGTGGGAAAATGGAATGCAGCACAGTTTACCGTTCCCACACATTTTGATCCACAAAACATCCAGTGCTTTTGCAACGAGTTACCACTCCAACTTGGTTTAATGAAATTTTGGCAGAATGGCATCCACAAGTCACTTCCCATCGAAGAGCGAAGAAGGCCCTTAAGCAGATAATGAGTAGAGATGCCATTTCTCATGAGATGGGTAAACGTGGAGGGTTTCACGTTAAGACTAACGTTGTGGCTAGCTGTTGCGCACTCGTGAGTGAGGAGGCTGAAAATTAAGTTACTTTCCACTATCAGCACTCAGCAGCAGTAATCGTCCATCCGAGTTGCAAGTAAGTCTTGAACGTAAATAGGATTCGACCAAAATTGCACCGTTAACATTAGAGACCAAAGCGAATGAATTGTTGCTGATCTTGGCGATGAGTTAGAGAATGTTCACTCTTTCGGACAGCAGTGGAGTTGCCATCCCTTCCAACTGCCAGCTGAGCGCAAAACCCACTCATTGGCTCCACCTCGCTGAGCCGTGTGCTGCGGAGCAGTGATTACTGGACGCATTCTGCAGCTAAAATTGCCTTAGCATTTTGGAAGTGGGGCGAATGTTAGCGGCAGTTTTGGTTTCCTACTTTGGTGTTTGTCAATTCACCCACTGGAGACACTTGGCAATATTTTTGGCTTCCGTCAATGCAAGGACATGCAAAATGCAGGTTGTCTTTGCAAAGCCCCTAATTTGCGATCAGCAAATCTGCCGCCATTGTAATCATGTGCATAACGATCTAGCCAGTTGAGACTGCTACCTTTTACTACTGACTGTAGAAAAGGTCTTCCTATTTAAAATAGAGATGCATTCAACTTCTTAAGGCATTTGGGCATTGGCTACCAATGATTAATCATCTCATAAAATTACTGTGCTAGGAGATAGGTAACCTGGTCTGAATGAGAGGAAGCCAGGTATCTCTTGGGTAGGTGCAGTGGGAACACTAGAAAATGAGAAGGGGACGGCTTTAACTTCCATTCGCTGCATCAACAAGTGGAGTTAGGTTTTGGGACAGATGAGTATACAGTAATCACTGCTCCATGGCACTCAAAACGAAGTTGTTTGCATATATGCAGATGGAACAAGGCACGGCTTTTCGTGGAGGTGGACTCACTGAGAGGGCTTTGCGATTAGCTGGCTGCTGGAGGAGATGAATCAAATGTCAACCACCATAGCATAAGCATACCACAAGAGGATTTTTACAACATTAGGATGTATCATCACTCAGACTAGAGGAAGGAAGTGGACCACCCTAGATTATTCGATAAGATTAGTTGCATGAGTATCACTTTCTTCTTTCATGTATTTTCCTTCCAACTACCCCTAGAACGAGCGGACAGAGCACGTTAAGGCAGGTGTGGTATTTGGGTGAACCAGCAAAAATGGGTGATTAGGAACACACGTCTGGGGACTAACCTGTCCTAGTGTACTCTGTATCAGCGTCGAGTTCCAACTTTGACTTTTGCGTTTCTGCTTCTCGTCCAAAAGATGCATCATGCAAAACGTGATCGTTTCATTGGCCTACAAATAAGATGGAAGCCATAGCTAACAAAGGACGTTAAGGCCGAGTCACCAGTAGCTACAATTTAGTTTGGATTGATATTTAATCCTTAGTTTGCATCATAATTACTGCTCATAAATCGCCATTATTTATTCTTACTTTTGCACATCCCCTTCCGCCTCTCAACCACGTACAAAACCACCGACTATTTACACATTCAGCGCCTTCTAAAGCCACTCTCAGGGCTGTGACTGCATGCCACTCCTCCTAAAGACTCAAGACACCTCCAACAGTAGGCAATCTACTTCAAAATGTACCCATCACCTGTGCAGCCAACAATTAACTGCAACCCAACAAAGCAAGAGCAGTTCTACACCCTCTGAAGCAGAGTATGCCGCACCTGTCACATAGTCATGCAAATGGGCTACAGCTAGCGAACCTTCAATCCACAATAGAACATCTCTATCACCTATTCATACATACGTACTGCAGTCTTCTCAGCATTTCCCTCCTCCCTGAAGGCGAGAGAGGACATCATACTCGGGTTGAACATATACGCGTGCATTCAACATACCACTCTCAAAAGGTACAACAATGACGCAGTTAAGCGACCTCATCACCAAAATCCGTCATTCAACAATCCACCAACGCATAATACAACCCACTTCGCCTCGTCCAGCGCCATCCGCCGAGCTCTCCTCGGTAAGGCTACTGCGTCGTCAGTCTCCTCATCTCCCATGCTGTAAGTCAATCCCGTATGGGATAGGGAGGAAATTCGCCAACCATCACGCGTGTCCATCACCAGTAGAGGAAACATTGGCCTAAAAGCGATTAGTCAAACTCCTGTCGACGGTATGGCATCACAACTATAGTTGCAGTAATTAAGCTCTGATATGGCTATCAGTCTAAAATCCACTGTCACATTGCAAGCATGCAAAGGCAAGCGGAACTACTTGTCTCAGACAGCGGAAATACACTCGCTACCATCAAGTGGCAGATCGCCGTTTCTCGTATAAATTAATCACACTCCGGCAATAGGTGGTCGTCCACTCACTGCAACGCCCACATGCAGACGTCATTAAAAATGCCCCCTGCATACGCGTCGACAGCTCGTGTCGAATATGACAATGGGTCGTACAGGTCATAATGCGTACACATCAAAGCATCATAACTACACTCCCAATTGCTCCACACCTACTTCATATCGCCACCACCTCATGTCATAGCGGCAAAAGCGGCAACATCCAACCATCTTAGGTTTAACAAACGAGCAAAACCAATCATTGTAAGAAGATGATAGCATCTGATCGACTTATCTGACATGCTTACCAAATTACAGGTCCGACCTTGTTTCGCTCTCGCGTGCCACTCAGACCACACTTTTGGTAATTTTAATCGGCCGAATAACTGCGACCCCACAGCCGTCGGCGACAGCATCCATGTTCCCCTTGCCATTGCCACCGACGCCGAAGATAAGTGTTGTTGGCAGCCTGATGACTCTGTGATGTCGTTAAAAATAGACCCATCATCATCAGCCATCCCCACAATCTCATCAAATCAATGAGCATACTAAAAAAGCCAACAGCAGCCCAATTAAAAAGGGCATTGCAAAACATGGAAGGTCGAATATTACACCAAGCAACGCTGTCAAAACAAGTCAATATGCTATTGGGTGACATCTCGTCTACGCGTTCCATCACAGTGGTAGAGCACCTGCACTCAAGGGCCATAGGAAGATGAGCACCAGCAGCGTAGTCAATGCAGACGGGCTCCGTCTCACTCCCTATGGCCAGTGGGCAGGAGTACATGCGCTTGCAATTTACCTCAGTGCAAATCGCCACCCCACACACCGATCACCCATCGCATCACAAACGCAATCACATCAACAGCAGCCACGCACCACCCCAGACAACTTCGACTCCAACGCTGACTCTCCGCAAAATACTCACACTTCCGCTACAGGACAGTCCCAAGCCCACACTCCACCAGACAGTCAACATTATAAAAACTGCTACTCGTAAAGAATCCACTGGCACATCCAGTCACCACCTGCATCTCATGCATGCGGCAACCCTAACGTCCTGCCTCACACCCACCATATACCCCTCGTCATCAACTCCCAAACGGTAAACAACAAACACCCACTGCTTCACCTCCATGCAATCACATCACAGTGCAAACTGATAAACCCAACACATCCCCTCATCCCCCCCCCCTCCACCTCCTCATACGGCTTGCATACCACAATTCCATCCACATGCAACCACCAATACACCTGGACAGTGGAGGTGGCGACCCACTTTTCCTTTGAAACAGATATACATAAACAACCATTCGTCATGACAGACTTCCCAGGTCCGCTCGATACCGTGCAAGGTGCAATCTACCAGTGACCTACGTCAACCGATGCCACCGAAATCTACTTCCGCACCCACGCACCACCTCGGCACTA